>CM057456.1:786635000-787072500 GCA_016271365.2 Neoceratodus forsteri | reverse complement strand
CTGCCACCTGCCAATGACGGGGTGCTGGTGGCTGGGGCTCTAAGTGGTGGTGGGGAGGGGTACCATTAGACCACCAGGTTGTCATCACTTATAACTACATCCCATGATCAGGCATTCGGGGTGGGAGGGGGTCCACTAGCCCACCAGGTTTATCATTCTTATTGCTACAGCCTGCAATCAGGCATACAGGGAGGGTGGGGGGTCCACTGGACTACCAGGTAGGTCTGGGTGCTTGTGGATGGTGTTTCTGCTGGGCAGGTGGCCACCCACGGCTGGCAGCTGTTGTGTTGCACCTTGCAATACCACCTCCCACCTGTGGGTGGCCAGCATTTGAGCCTATTATTTATCATTCAACTTTGAGCACCAGTGTGCAGCGCATGTAGGGGTTGCACCAACACATGCGTCGCACAGCCAGGGCTGAATATCAGGATGTGCTCGCATATGCATGGGCACACCCCCGGATCTGCGCCGCATGCATTGCCAATGGGGAATAATAAAAACTGCCATCACAGAGGTAACAAGCCTTTGTGTGAAGCAAATAAACAAAACAAAACAATGTAAGAAACCACTATGGTTCTCAAAGGAGGTGGCAGTGAAGGTTCGAGAGAAAAAGAAAGCATTCAGAAAGTACAAGGAATCACAGAAGGAGCAGGACAGAGAATTGTATCAGTTAAGGCAAAAGGAAGCTGGGAAGGCAGTCAAAACAGCAAAGACCTGAACTGAGGAAAAGATAGCCAACTCAATTAAGAAGGGGGATAAAACCTTTTTTAGGTACATCAGGGAGCGAAGGAAGACTAAGGGAGAGATAGTGAGGCTTAATAAAGGAGAGTGGGTGGGCAGAGGGTGACTGTGAAAAGGCAGAGATACTAAACAAATATTTTTGCTCAGTATTTACAAATGAAGAGAGGGAGGTACCTAAAACAAACAATAGAAACACTCTGGATACAGAAGTTGATACCAGCCCATTTACAGAAGAAAGGGTTCTAAAAGAACTCTTAAAACTGAAGGTGGACAAAGCAATGGGGCCTGATGGGATTCATCCCAGAATTCTAAAAGAACTAAGGGTAGAACTAGTGAAACCACAGACTACCCTCTTTAACAAATCATGGGAGGATGGGGTGATGCCTGAGGACTGGAGGAGGGCAGATGTGATTCCCCTTCACAAAAGTGGGAGCAGGGCAGAAACAGGAAACTACAGACCTGTTAGTTTAACCTCAGTGATAGGGAAAATGATGGAATCCTTTCTGAAGGAAAGAATTGTCAAGTACCTAGAGGCCAGAGAGGCACAGGACCCAAGGCAGCATGGATTCACAGCAGGAAGGTCATGCCAGATGAATCTGATAGATTTCTTTGACTGGGTGACCAAAGTAGTAGATCAGGGAGGGCTGTGGACATGGCTACCTAGACTTTAGCAAGGCATTTGACTCAGTCCCACACAAAGATTAATATACAAGTTAGCCAGCCTGGGAGTGGGTCCCAAGATGATAGCCTGGGTAAAAATTGGCTGGAGAATAGGACACAGAGAGTAATAGTAAATGGATTCCACTCTAGAAAGGGGTTACTAGTGGGTGCACTTGAGGGTTCAGTATTAGGACAGGTCCTCTTCAATGTCTTTGTAGCGACATTGCAGAGGACTAGAAGGAAAATATGTCTCTTTGCAGATGACACAAAGATCTGCAACAGAGTTGATGCACAAGGTGGGGTGGAAAGGATGAAAAGGGACTTGGCAAGGTTAGAGGAATGGTCAAATGTATGGCAGCTTAGATTTAATGCTAAGTGCAAGTAATGCACCTGGGAAACAAAAACCCAGGGGAAGAGTACACAATGGGGGGTGAGATACTAACAACAACAAAAATGGAAAGGGACCTGGGGTAGTCATATCAGATGACTTAAAGGTGGGCAAGCAATGTGAGAGGGCAGTAAGGAGGGTTGGGGGATACTGGGATGCATAGGGAGAGGCATCACCAGTAGAAAACAGGAAGTTGTTATCCCTCTGTACAGACAGCTGGTGAGACCCCATCTGGAGTACTGTGTGCAGTTCTGGAGACCCAGTCTCCGCAAGGACATAGACAAGATGGAAGCTGTCCAGAGGAGGGCAACTAAAATGGTGTAGGGTCTGCACCGGAAGACATATGAAGACAGACTAAAGGAGCTTAATATGTATATCCTCGAGCAAAGGAGGGAGGGGGACATGATAGAAACTTTCAAGTACCTCGATGGAATCAACAAAGTCCAAGAGGGTAGCATCTTTCAAAAAAAGAGGTGTGCAAGAACAAGGGGGCACAATTTGAAGATGGGGGGGGGCAGCTCAGAGGTAATGTAAGGAAGTATTTTTTCACAGAGAGGGTTGTGGATGCATGGAACGGCCTTCCGGAGGAGGTTGTGGAATCAAAAACAGTGGTTGAATTCAAGCATGCATGGGACAGCCATAAGGCAATTCTAGGGGGTGGGAGTAGAAACAAGTAGGTTGCTAGTTAACTAGGATCTACAGCTTATCCATTAGGTAAGGAAATGGGCAGACTGGGTGGGCCAAGTGGTCCTTATCTGCCATCAAATTCTATGTTTCTATGTTAATATGCCCCGGTGCATCGGGAGTTGCATTGCGCAACGTGTGCCTTTGAATATCACGCCAGGGGGTTGCGCATGGCACAACCCTGTTGCTCCATGCGCAATCCTTTTGAATATCTGGGCCTATATATTTATTGCCAAAAACTCAGTTAATGCATATTTTGCATATATATATATATATATATATATGTAATAGATAAACCACTCTGAGGTATGCAGTCGCTCTGATATCTGCATGCCTTGGTGTGCATTGTTATGCATAAGGCTGCAGGACGAGTGCATCAACCACCCAAGGCGTGCGTATATCAGAGCATGACTGCACACCTCAGAGTGGTTTGTCTATCTTATAAAATGTCAAAATTGTTTTGGAGGGGGATAAATGTGCAGGTGTGCGGTCGCACTCTGATATATGAAGTCATGTGATGTGTTCCAACAAATCAACAGACATAGTTTTTCCTACCCATTTTATAAATATATATATATATAGATATATAGATATATAGCTATATACACATATACGTACATATATATATATTCCACTACTTAAAATAAATGCATTCTTTTCCCAAGACTCTGACCCCAAGTGAAAGATAAACAATGTTATTTGCCAAATGGGTAAATAAATAACACTGTTTATTTTTCACTTGCCTATGTCACGATCAACTTGACTGACAGCCCATTCTGCCAATCCCACAATGAATCTGGCCTCAGTTATCACACGGAACACATGCCTTGTATACATGGAACATACAATGGCCTGTGTTCTAATATTCCATGTATTTCCATTTATGAGGTGGCAAGACTTTCATAACTCACTCATGGCTTTGCCACGCTTGAGTTGAACAAAAGAGTGGTGGAACTGGACATAGATCTTTAGTTTTCTGCTGACAGCTGTGTGTCAGAAATTAAACAAAAGTGATTAATTAACTGCACAGAACTATTTATTGAAAAAATGAGGTCCATAAATCAGATAGAAACTGCATACAGAAAATGAAGAAAGAATTCTGAAGAAATAGTTTTAAGGGATATGTTACTTAAATTAAAAATGTCAGCTTGACAAAATGATTTATTTTCAGAGTTGACACATACATACTGTAGTTCTTGAGCTGCCTGCCCGTAAGCATCATTGAGATTCTTATTAGTTTAACCTGAGTCACTCTTACTGCACCTGTGCCTAGCATACAGCAAGATGAGATAATGGATCTCTTGGGTGTCAGGTACTTTAAAGCAGCAGTCTGTGTTAGTCATCATGTCATTTTCTGTATTTCTAGCAAAAACCTCACCATACTGATTTCTCTTTTCTTTTTCTTTATTTCTAGAACTGAGATACTGGGCTGGCTATTCAAAGGGGTTGTGCCTGGTGCAACTGAGTTGCACCGGCTCAACTCCGCAATGCACCCCAGTGCAATATTCAAAAGGTGGACTTGTGCAGTGCAAGTCCTGATGCACCAGGGCACATTGGTAATGTATGCAGCACATCTGAAGGGGGCATGCCCATGCATATGTGGCACATCATGATATTCAGCCTGTGATGTGCAGCGCGTCTGCTGGCACAACCCCTAGATGCGCCACATACTGGGGCACAGAGTTGAGCCAGAAAAATCAGGCTGAAATGCTGGTCACCCACAGGTGGGCTTCTGTATTGCAGGGTGCAACAAGCAGTTTCAAGCCATGGGTGGCCACCCGCCCAGCAAGAACACCATCCACAAGTGCCCAAACCATCTCTGGCAGTCCAATGTTATCCCCCTCCCTCCCCTACCTGATTGCGGGTACTAGTGATTGACATAAACCCCCTGATGGTCTAGAGGTAACCCCCCCTTCCTGCTTATAGCTCTGATCAAGGGTAAACTGATATTGACATACTCCCTGGTAGTCCAGTGGTACTCCCCTCCTGTAGAACTGATCACAATGTTCTAATCCCAGAATCTGCCCTGGTAGTCTAGTGGTCCCATGCCCCATCCCAACCATCTGATCACCATTGTATACAGTAGATAAATATCCTTGGTGGTTCAGTGGATCCCCCCTCCCCACCTGAATCTCCGATTGCCGGTGACTTCATGATTGAAAAATCCCTGGAGGTCCAGTGGTAACCCCCACCCACACGGGACCCCAGCCCCCAACTCCCCCCATCATGACGGGTGGCTGCAACCCCGGCTGTATACCACCTGGCCACCCACACCCGGAATGATAGATACTGTACTAGACAGACACAAATATGTGAATCAGGTCATTCACATGTTTGTGCCTGTCTAGTACAGTATGGCTTGCAAGCCCATTGGACCACACTGTGGACCAATAAGTTTACAGCTCATACTGTAAACTGTCATTTGGCGGCTGGCCGGCAAGTATGCGGGTGGATTGGAGCAGCCCACTGATGATGGGGGGCTGGGTGGGCTGGGGTCCTGTGTGGGTGGGGGGGTGGTTACCACTGGACCACCAGAGATCTGTCAATCATGACTTCATCAGTGATCGGGGATTCAGGTGGGGAGGGGAGGATCCACTGTACCACCAGGGATATTGATCTACTGTATACGACGGCGATCAGAGTGTCAGGATGGGGCAGGGGGACCACTAGACTACTGGGGCAGATGTTGGGATTAGAATTTTGAGATCGGTGCTGCGGGAGTGGAGGGGGGTACCACTGGTCTACCAGGGAGTATATCAATATCAGTTTACCAATGATCAGAGCTATGGGCAGAAGGGGGGGGTTACCATTAGACCATCAGGGACTTTATTGTAATCACTAGTACCCGTGATCGGGTACTGGAAGGAGGGGAGTTACCACTGGACTGTCAGGGCATGAATAACTGCACTATACAATGCACCATGATCAGGGTTATGGGAGGGAAGGGGGAACCACTAGATCACCAGGGATTGCCTTTCTTCATTTCTACCATGATTGCGGTAATGGGGCAGAGGGGTGGCCCAGGACCCCCTCAGTCTGCACACCATTCTGTGCAGGGTACCAGGGGCATTTTGCCAGGGTGCCCTGTGCAGCTCATGCAAATGAGGCCATGATGACATGCAAATGGCCCCATTTTCACCTTGCATACATTATGACCCCATTTGCATGCCCAAGTCTGAATATCTCAGGAAATGCACCCAGCACAACTACATTTGCACTGGAGCAGTCCCAGTCCTCCCTGTCTGGGGACTGTGTCGGCACATTGTATATGCGCCATGCACATTCTGGGCTATAGTCAAAGGTGATGCGCCATGGCACATCATCTTTGAATATCTCCCTGTCCTGGCCCTGGTGCATCTCAGTTGTGCCTTGCCTACGCTTGCGCCATTGCCTGGGGCAGTCTGCATATCCGGCCCACTGTGTATGAGTTTGAAGTTTTTTAAAATCTTGGTCCCTTGCAATGTCCACCATGAACAAAATTATACATGCTGGTGTGATGTGATGATACTGTATTTACCATCAGAAACACATGCTGGCACCATCATTATACAGCCAAAATATAAATCCGATATTTATAGTCAATTTGTGCCCCCAATGGAAAGATTTTAGAATATTGTGAGTGGGGACAATCATTAATGACTTGCATCATTAATTGAAAAAATGATTATAACAGGTTATTTTGATGTCTGAGAATAAAAAGATACTGATTATACATTTAAGGATGTCAGAAATACATTTTTGCTAAACAACTAAATCATGAACATGGCTATCGACTAGCAAATGCTGCCACTTTAAGTTCTGTAATAAGGTCTGTGTCACAAACAAAAGAATGGTATTACAGTAAGTAAGGGATAACATATAACAAACAGAGAATTATGGTATAGAAACATACTGACTGGTGGGTTTATATCCAAGTCCACAGGCTTAGTGATTTTTAACCACCAGAAGTATTGGTACTATAAACCATGATTCTCTGTCTAGAAAGTGTTATTACACTTTTTGAAATGCTTTTAATAATAAATTAATCTGAGTGAGTCAAGGACAGTTTTAAGAGTTCATTAAATGAATGTTTTACATGGTACTATTGTTTTAAGAACCAGGGTTATAGGGCTGCTCTTATGACCCACCCAGAAGGATGTTGTGCTGCCTTGCTGATGACCTGGGTTTGTACGTGAACCTGGGATGATACATTGGGAGGCAAGCCAAGGCTGAGACATCTGCCGCTCAGCAGTGCATCTCAGCTGGGTAGGGTTGGCAGTCGATTCTGCCACCACAGTGACCCCTGCAACTGGACCAGGGAGTTTACTTCGGACATGAGGCAAGATGTGGCTGTGTGAGGCCAGCAAAGGCATCACCCCCTCCAGGGGATGTGAAAGGGGCAAAATGGAGGGAGATACATATGCACTGTATTTTGTTTCATTGGTCCTCCCAGTTCCCTTTCTCCCAGGTTGCACCTGGAGATGAGTGTCAGCTCAGTGTTCCTTTCCCAATCACCAATTCTCAAATAAATAAATAAATAAAAACATGGTAGATGTTTCAGTGATGGCCAGGTTTGTCCTGATCAAGGTACATCACTGTGATTAAGGTATATCCCTCTGACATGCTACTTCCTGGGTTAAAAAAAGCTACAGTATATATAAAAACAAGAACCAGTATTACATACTCAGAGTTTACTTAGAGTGCGATGACATCACCACTTTCTGGTTAAAGCACAGTTTTCTAGAATAGAGCAGTAGCCTGCTTGTTCAGCAAATTTATTCACTGTTTCAAAATCTCAGTTTCTGTAGTTTGATACAAACATGCACACATAAGAAATTGTTGACAGAAAATGGCCATACAGTCTGTCAATCCTGCTCATTGTGTAGACCATGTACTTTGAGTTGCATGGCACTCCACCCACTACCTGGCTTTCTAACCACCCCCTTTTGAATCCATCTGCCCATTGTCTAATTGACAACCTCTTCTGGTAAATCATTCCACTCCATTAAAAAGGACCTCCTGGTCTCGTTCCTGAACCTTCCAACTTTCAATTTGTGGTTGTGTCCCCTAATGTCATTTTTACTTAATCTAAAAAAAAATCCAAGATCAGCATTGTTCGTACCTTTAAGGTATTTGAAAGTCTCAGGCATATCCCCATATTCCTTTTTCTGCTTGAATGAATACACATTTAGAGTCACCAGCCTTTGCTCAAACATGTTTGCAATTCTTCGCAATGTTTAGTGTGTATCTTTGGTGTCTGAGTGTGCAGTGTTGTTTAAGATAATTGTTTGAGGCAGCAAGAGGAAGGTATGGCTAAAGAATTTTATAGGGATTACTAGGTTGGCATTTTCAGGTTTTATACCTTAGCTTTTGTTTGTTTACAATGTGTTCTTTGTGTCTTTTAAGACTAGTCTATATTGCAGACCAGTTCCTATTGTGATCAAAGTCAGAAAGTGTTTTACAGCTGTCCCATCGAAATGCATTGGGGTTTTGGGATATTATCTTTTATGGCTGTCAATGAGTGAATGATGTGCCTTGCTATTGCTCCTTGCAGCTGTCTGTATTGCTTTGCTAACGTTCTACTGGCTGCAAGATAAACAGTGCAAGAGAGCATGATGAGCAAGTAGAGAATTTCTTGTGAATGTGCAGATGACTTAGGCGATACACAGAAAAGAATCCAGAAAAGCAGGCTGGCCTATGTGTATTCACAAAATGCTGCATGAATATATGTGTGTGTGTGTCTGTGTGTGTGTGTGTGTGTGTGTGTGTTGGGGGGTAATGGCCAAAAAGTCTAAACAATGACATAGTCTTCAGTCTTCTTTATTTTCACACAATCCCAATGTATCATCACCTTTTATGTGGCTTATTCAATGGGAAACTACAATTTAATGATACATAAAAGTAAATAAACAATCTGATAATTTTATACATTAGGTTATATCTTCTAGACATAACAGCTACACAGCATACCAGTGTTTACTTCAGATAGTTGTATAAATTATTTCTGAAGGGGAAATGTCTTAATTCAATTTCAAAAGGATGAAATATAATAAAATAAAATGATGTAAGTATACAAATTAGAGCAAAAACATTAATTGGCAACACTCTTTCTATGCAAAATTAATTATAAGCACAGTATCATAATATTAAATCATATGGTATTAATTTCTAGCAGTTAAAGTCATTATAACAGCATGTATATGTAACTGGGTCACTGTGGATGTTACAGTTACCACCCCCTGCCTGCAGGATCAAACAATGTTGAGGGGCCTGGGCTCTGTTATTCCTGAATGGGGGGTTATATACCCAAATGAATAACAAATAATGCGGTACCTCCAACAAGATTTAAATTTAAGTGGGCCTGGTGATAGAGTGGTACAACACCCTGGGATGCCATACTCACCCACCTCTCCACACAGTCACCCCACACATGAAACACCAAAAACAATAACTTTATTTCAATGCACATGCAATTATTGACTTTCTCTAATAATATGCTCACGAGACAGGTTTGAAAGAACAACAAACAATTTATTAAAAAGGGTAGGTATAGGGGAATTAGGGAATGCAGAATGAATGACTGGTTTCAACTGTTTGAAAACAGCAGTAACAGCAACAACAGCAGTGCCCACCCCTACCAGCATATGGAAGTGATACAGCCCAGCTCCCAACTGGTGCCATTTCCCCCAGTCAAATAAATGGGTGCTTTCACTGTCTTTACTGGGTACCCAGCCATTGAACTGGTGCAGGCTCGATGGAGGTATAGCTGGTGGGCTAATGCTTGTGCACTTTAACAATCAGTAACTCCAAACTCCAACAGGCCATGCTTTTGTCAAAATGGCACTTTAAATTTGGGAAAATTGTAACTCCTGGCCAAATGGCCAAAACACTAACTTTGCTGAAACTATTTACAACTTTCCCCAGATGCCAGCAAGCCCTGACAGCTCTGAAAGTATCAGTCTTAAAGCCTTTTGAGGCTATATGAAGTTCTGTCACCTGCAGCTCTGGTAAGCTTTGAACCTGGGTTTAGATCTCTCTGGTTGAGTTGCTCTCAGATTCTTGGTACAGGCTGGAACACTGTCATCTGCTTCTTTATCCAGCAGCTGGGAGGACCAGTCTCAGGGACCAGGGCCACACACCTCATCCACAAGTCCTAGCACCCAGCCCTCAGGGTGAAGTGATAGCCAGCACCTAGAGGTGGCACTGTCTGATTCCCCAAACCATCCATGGGTTTTTAATTTCCTTCTGGATCTCAGGAAGACTGTCAACACTGTCTTCAGCCACATTGCAGGCTAGCAGCTGTGGCACGAAAGTCAATCTGATGGCAGATTCTCTGCTTGCTCATCTCTGGTCTGGCTGGATCCACAAACAATGTTCAGCAAACAACACTTTAGTTCTGGTTAATGGCTTTTTACCGATAATGAAACTAATAGAAGGCACCTCATGAGTCAGCGGCTGTGGAAGCCTCAGGCAGGCCACCTCCTTCTCACAGGAACACAGTCTGAGACTACCTCACTCTCTTGAAGCTCCAGGCAGACTTCCCTAAGCCGGTTCTGCCCTCTGAATCTGAGGAAATCAGGGCAGCATCCCCATTGGTCAATTAGGCTGTCAATTCACAAAAGTAGTATGTAGAATGTTCACTCAATGCCCGATTGGCTGGATGAAAAGGCACCGTGACGCACTTCTTTCCTTTTCCCTGGAGCTCCCTTGCTGTACTGCTCTGGGCTCCTTGACCTCATAGTGGCTGCTTGATGGGTTCTGGGGTAAAACAAACGGCTGCTGCTGGGCAGTTCACACAGAACCCCAACTATTAGCTCTTTTTGTAGGGCTTCTGTATTGTTTAAAGTTCATCTGCCCCCAGATTTTAGTAGCTGCCCCTCTGTCCTGATATCTTGTGGCGGAGCAGGGCTTTGCAGAGACTCCCCTTGCCTGTCACGAGCACCATAATGCTCTCCCCCAGGTGGCAGCCAGGCTATTCATTACATAGCAGTCTCAGCTGCTCTTAAAGACACAAGGCTTACAAGCACTTTCACAAAGTGTATTTTCTTACTCCCCACAGTGTGCCTCCAAACCCCTTGCTGCTTCTGATTGACCATGGGGCAGGAGCACACAAAGGGGACACTGCCAGAGCCACTAGAGTGGCTTTTATTGCTAAGTGCTGTAGTGCTAGCAAGTAGTGTGAGCAGACTGCTGCAGCTCATATATTGAAGCAGGCACCAGCTTGAATGTGTGCACACAAGCTGCGCAGCACTCTCCTGAGCTGTACTGCCAAGCTGGAGGTTTTACTTTTAAACATAGCTCCTCTGGTCCCCAGGATTACAGGCACACAGTGACCAATAGGAGGAAAAAAGGAGGTACCAAATGGACCAAGACTGGTGGAACTAAGCAGCTGGGAGGCAGACCAAGGTAAGCCCCATCTATGGGGTGGTTACACTCATCCCCACCTAAATACTTGGCATTCACACCAAGTCCATACCAGTGACCTGGTGTTAACAACATTAACCAAAATTTTAGCATGAACATTATAACTAGATGATTCTTGACTGCATAGAAATTCGATACGTCCTAGTCTAGACAAATGCAACTCTCTAACAATAACGGCAAACAACACTGGAAAGCTTGCCACAGTTTCAACAATTGTCATGACAATAAATGGTATAGCAAAAGAATAAGTACTTTTTATGATTTTAGGAAACTGCAGTTTTACTCAATACCATACTGACATTTTAAACCTTACTGTTTACTTTTTATGGCATTACCCACTCTGGGTGGTTTGGCTTTGGTTGTGCAAAAGACAATTCTGGGTAGAGATCTGGGGGTGACACATATGCACTTGTGTACCCCTTGCATTGGTAAGTCAGTGGGAGTTCCTGGAGAGTTATAAGTGAGCTTTAACAAGGGTTTTACAGTTCTTTCAGAGTGATAAGGTGGAACTGGCACTTCTTCTTTGCCATTCAGGAGCATACTTCCCGGCTCATCAACAAGCAATGAAGTATCCTCAGGCAAAGTGGGCATCACAGCTTCTGCTGCCATTTTAGCTATTTCTTCAGGCTCTACAGGTTCTCCACTTTCTTCCTCTGGCACTTCTTCAGATTCGGGCCCTTCCTCCAAGGGCATATTTTCAGTTGGCACAGAGTCCACTGTTGGAACTGGGGGATCTACAATAAGCATGCCGGTCACATTATTTGTAGTTCCAACTGTTCCTTGAAACAGGCAGATGAAGTCCGGTGTGGGATAATAGGTGGGATAATATACTTCTATGACTCAGAGTCTGAACCCTCTTGATCCACTTGCTCATCATGGTTTGAGGGAACAGTTCCAGATTGCTTTGCCGTTTGATTAACCTGGTGACTGTGCATTGCAGATCTGACTATAGGAGCTTCAGGAGGTTCTGTGAGTTCTATTTCAGCACTAGTGTCCATTTGTCCAATAGGCAGCAAGTGATTGTGGTGAATGGTCCAGAGTCCACTTGTCTCTCCTTCAGAATGGATTTTATACACCGGCATGTCATGCACCTTCTTGACCACAACATAGGGGGTGCTGTTCCATCTGTTGACAATCTTGTGCATCCCAGGTAGTCCTAAATTCTGTAACAGTATGTGGCCTCCCTGGCTGCAGTTCATGTGCCTTACCCATCTGTCATACCTTTCTTTGTTGGCTTTGTTTCATTTGGCTGCTGTGTCCATGGCCAACGTGTAGGCAGAATTCAATTTTTCTGCTAGTCTTTGAATGTATTGCAATTTAGTCTCTGTCCTAGCTCTGTCAGCCAAGACACTAAAGTACAAGTTTACAGGGAATCTGGCTTCCCAGCTGAACAGTAGGCTTTAAGGAGAGCATTCTGTAGTATCATTTTTGGAGCAGTTGTAAGTGTAAACTAGTGCACTTACTTGATGACTCCATTTGCTTTTATTCTTAGGGTCCAAGGTGCCCAACATATCAAGAGGTCTCCACCTGAACCTCTTGGGCTGTGGATCATCTTGAGGGTGATGGGAGTTGAGTGAGATTTGCCGATCCACCATAATAATAACAGTTCCTTTACCAGACAAATTTTGAAGACCTGTCCTTGGTCTGAGTGTATTTTTTTTTTGGGGGGGGCTCCGCAATGCACAAAAAACTTTTCTACTTGGACCTTGGCAACTGTGGAGACGGTTTGATAATTCGTTGTTATGCCTGGGCATATCGGGAGAAATTGTCAGTCACTACCAGAATATTAAAATGTTCTTTAAGTCAGGTTCCAAACTGAGAAAATCTATGCACACTAGTTCCATAGACGCACTTGTCAGTATGTTGACCAGAGGAGTGTCCCTCTGTGGTAAGGCTTTTCATTGTACACATCTGCTGCAGTTTTTTGCAATATTGTTCTGTGTCACTACCCATACATGGTTTATAGAAATGAGCACGAGGAAAGTCCAATATGTGTTCACTCCCTAAATGTTCCATGTCATCCTGCAATGCATGGAGTACCACTTTTTTGAATTTTGATGGCAGGACCAATTGCAGGCAAGAGAACCATTGTGATTCTTGGCTTTCTCTGTACAATAAATTGTCCTTCATTTTAAGCTTTGGTCACACTCACAATAACAGTTTCAGATCTGGATCAATATGTGACTACTTGGGTGGCATCACCCCCTTTCTTCAGGGTGCTGACAATGTCTTTAATGCTGGGATCCAGTCCTTAGTCCTTTTGCAAATCTTGTGGAGACAATTGTGGCAATGTGTTGAAGTCCAGAGTTCAGATGCAGTGAAAATTTATTTTGCTGGTGAAATTCCAGAGAAATCGTGAATTTTGCCTCTCAAAATATTTCACAAAATTTGCGCATTCCATGAAATGTGGAATTTCTCTAGCAAAATGTGGAATTTCACCCATGAATAGTGGAATTTCACCAGTGAGTGACGAAATTCCACATTTCACCGGCCGAATTTTGCATTTCACATCCAGAAACATAACATAACAATATGACGGCAGATAAGGACTGACTGGCCCATCAAGTCTGTCCATTTCTCCGTACCTACACTATTATCACAGATTCGTAGACCACACCAGAGCTATAGCTCTTCTCCCTCTCCCCACCCATTCCACTATGATACAATACTCCCTCCTGTACCTTATTTACCCCTTGAGGTATTTAAAAGGTCTCTATCATACCCCCTACTCCATTCTCTGTTCAAAGGTGTACATATTGAGATCTTTTAGTCTCTCCTCATAGGAATTGTGATGCAGACCCTACCCCATTTTAGCTGCCCTCCTTTGGACTGCCTCCACTCTATTTCCTTCCAGAGATGTGGTCTCCAGGACTGGACACAATATTCTAGGTGGGGTCTTACCTGTGATCTATACAGAGGCAACACTACCTCCCTCTTACTGCTGGTGATACCCCTCCCTATGCAAATTAGCATTCCACTAGCCCTTCCCACTGCCTTGTTGCACTGCCTGGCCACCTTTAGGTCATCAGATATGATCATCCCCAGGTCTCTTTCCTGCTTGGTAGTCATTAATACCACTCCACCCACTGTGTACTCCACTCCAGGGTTTCTGTGTTCAGAGTGCATTATTTTGCACTTTTTGCTCTGAAACCCAGCTGCCATACCCTGGACTACTTCAAGTTTTCTTTAAGTCTCGGCTCATCCTTTCCACCTCCCACCCACTGGAATGCCTATCAATTGCAGCTTTTGGTGCCATCTGCAAAGAGGCAGACCTTCCCTTCCAGCTCCTTTGCAATGTCACTTAAAGACATTAAAGAGGACCAGTCCCAGCACTGACCCCTGAGGCACCCCACAGGTCACCCTCCCTTCTTGGAATGAACTCCATTTACCACCACCCTCTGTTGAGTGTTCCCTAACCAATTACTTACCCAGCTTACCACTTTTGGACCCACTCCTAAGCTACCCAGCTTGCTTGCTAGTTTCCCATGTGGAACAGTGCTGAAATCCTTACTGAAATCTAAGCAGGCCATGTTCACCACTCCATTCTGATCAACATTCTTTTTCACCCAGTCAAATAAGTCTACCAAATTCATTTGACAGGACCATCCCTTTTGAAACCATGCTGCCTCAGATCTTGTAACCAACTGGATTCCAGGTATTCCACAATCCTTTCCTTCAGCAGTGATTCTGTTAACTTTCCCACCACTGATGTCAGGCTGACTGGTCTGTAATTGCCAGCCTCTCCCTGTTATCACTTTTGTGCAGTGGGGCTACATCCCCCCCCAGTCATCTGGAACCACCTCAGTTTCCAGTAAGCAGTTAAATAGAAATGTCAGAGGTACAGCCAGTATTTGCCTCAGCTCCCTTGGATGCACCCCATCTGGCCATATCGCTCTGTCCACTTTCAGATTAGTGAGTCCCTTCAGGACTCTCACTTCCAAAAAAGAACTAGTGTCCAATTCAATCCCTCCAAGCTTCTGTTACTTTTTTGTGACTCTTTTCCTTCCTCTGTGAACACTGAGCAAAAGTATTGTTCAGGATGTCTGCCTTTTCCTGGTTCACCTCTGCACAGTCCTCCCCCTCCCTTTTTAACCTTACAGTCCCTGGTCTTACTCTTTACACTTACATACCTAAAAAATGTGCTGACCCCTTTCATTACCTCCTGAGCTATTTTATCTTCAGTTTACACCTTTGCACTCCTGACTGCTTTCCCTGGTTTCCTCGATACACCTCCCTATCCTCCTCCCTCTGCATCTCCTTATACCTTCTGAATGTTACCCGTTTAACCTTTAGCTTTTCAGCCGCCTCTTTCAAAAATCATAGCAGTCTCTTCCTCCTCTTACTTCTGTTCACCTCTGACACAGAAGTTTGTTGCCTTTACTATGCTTCCTTTTAGCTTCACCCACTGTTCCTCCACCCCACTCTTGCCATGTATTATGAAAGAAAGAATGACATTCTTGTATTATGAAGTCAGAAATCTTTACTGGCAAGGCTGACAGTGTATTTCAATGGGAAACTGTAAACTGTTTTCAGATTTTTATAGAGGAATAACATTTTATTCAAGTAAAATATTATAAATTAAATGCATCTATGTGATTCTTTAAAAACTGTAATCTTTTGTTATGACTTAGAAAGTGATTATTTTCTTCCTAACCAAATTTTACTTGGGAAGAAGAAAACAGAAACCAATTACCGTTCAAACAGAATCTAGTCAGAGCTGACACGGTTGCATAGAGCTACTAAAGCAGTTCTGGGAGGTGAGTCTGAGGAGAGCGACAGCTCCGGGAAAATGGAGCTCACAGCACAAAATAGCTCTGTGTACCACAAAAGCAGTTCCGGGAGGTGAGTTTGAGGACAGCAACAGCTCCGGGAAGATGGACCTCTTGGCACAAAATAGCACCATGTCTAAGTTGGCTGCTGTACTTTTTCACATGTGCAGTACTTCACACATGTGCAGTGAAGCACAGTGGCCATTTTGAGGATGGCAGCAGTTGCTGCACTGTTCTGCGCTCGCATGCATGAAAATACACATGCGCGTAACAGAGTGCCAAAGTAAGAGAGAAAAATATTGTGCCAAGGGGGAGCCATCCGCTCCGAGGAGGGGAACTCCATCTGTGGAGGACTGGGGAGGAACAGATACCACCCACCACCAATGAGGTACAGTAAGCTGTACACACTAGAGCACTGCAGGAGAACATGGGGATCATTTCTGATCACTGCCCCATCTCCTGCAGTGATCCCAAAATGCTTGCAGGGCTCCACCCATGCAGTCGTAAAAATTGTAAATGATACTGATGGACCACAGGAGAAACCTATGTAATTCAGCATGCAATGCATGTTGAAATATATATATATATATATATATATATATATATATATACATAGTATATATATATATATATATATATATATATATATAATCCTATTTGTGGCACTCCAGACTCTGGAACTCTCTCGGGCTGCCCAGCAACTGGCCGCTTCTATTGCCCATCATGACCACACCTCCTCAAGGGCATTACTTTCTCCTCAGTGGACTCTGTCTGGCCAGGGCCGGCGAGGAGATCGCAGGGGGTGGAGGTGGAGGTCTGATCTTGGGTGTGTGGCAGCTGGTGCTGGGAGCCATTGCCTATCCAGGCTGGAGGGGATTTTCTTGCATTATGCCCCAGACGTGGGGTGTGCAATGCTGCCTAGCCAGTGACATGGATGCACCCACCCACGTACAGAAGGCAGCTGCCTGATGGCTTCTCTATCCCTTGCAAGCCCCTGTGCTTCACAGTGCCACTGGTCTCCACTGGGGGCTGGGCTATCCCTGAATCCCTCCCCAAGAGAGGAGAGGAGAGCAGTCCTCTGGATGCTCAATCGTCTATCTCCCCTGCTGATCCCCAGTGGTCCGGGCTCGCTCCCGAACTCAGGTCACTGGCATGGAGTGAGGTGTGGCATCCAGTGCCTCAACCCTCAGCATCACTGGGCTGCATGTTGAAATATTATGTGGAGAAATCAATAACATTTGTAAAAAGCAGGTTCTCCTGGAGTTGAAAGAATCCCACTATGTTTTCTCAGTCTGGCTGGTGTTGTAGGAACTACCTGTTTGAAATCAGTGAAGCAACATGGACACTGAAGAGCTGTGTGCTTTATGCAAAACAGGGTGAAAAGGTATACTTAGCTGGTAGGTTGGGTGAATATGGTTCAAGAGTGATCTGCACAAATTTCTACAAACAAGGTAGCACTTTAGTTTCAAAGGAGATTCTCAGAGCATCCACAAGGTGCAACCAGATGGCAAGTTGTTCAGAGAAAGGTGGTGTTAACTTTTGCTCTAATAAGCTAGATTCCCTTCTGAAAAAGTAACATTGCTGTTGTTTCTTTCAGATACTGTCTGAAATCAGAATAAGATAACAATACCACATTAAGAGCATTCTTTAAAGCAGCAGTGCAACTAAAATGGGCTGAAAAATGTTTTCTTCCTAATTGACGCCAGATGTCTTCAAGTTTATTTTGGTGGTGAAATTTTCAGTTTTCGTTATCATGTAAGAATTTTATGAAAGTTTTAAAGTAATTATTTCTCATTAAAAAACAGATGGTCACCTCATTTTTGCATAGAAATAATATTGAGGACCTGAGGAGGGTATGAATCCAGACAAAAATGCAAATATACCATGCACAGCATAGTAAACATACAGAAATCCCAAATCAATGGTTCTGCCAATGTTTTTTTTTTATAACCATAGCAGAAAATTAGCTTTTTAGAATAACTTTTTTCATTGCTCTGCTGCTCTAATCCTTTGGCTAAATATTTTATAAGAATAAAAATGAATGTTAGTTTTGATTTGTGTAAATGTTTCAGGAATAATTAGGAAGTGCTTACAACTACAGCCAGAACTGGCAGGTCAGTCATTTCAGTGAATGTATCAGAAGTTTGTGGTGCAACAGTAAAGAAAGTATATGGTTGCACTGGAGGTGTGGTGGCTTTCCTTGTTTCCCAAGAAAGTATACATTTGTATATGTTTGTCATTTTGTTTTATCATATTTTAACTTTCTGAAATAGAATTAAGTTGTTTTCCCTTGTGAACGACTTTCTAATACTGTATGTGGTAAAAACTGGTATGCTGTGTAGCAGTTATATCTTAAAGCTATAACCTTATGTGTAAAATTATCAGATTATTTATTTATTCTTGTGTTTCATTAAACCACAGTTGTCCTCATCAAGAAGCCACATATAAGATGGTGAAACATTTGGTTGTGTTAAAATAAAGAGAAGATTTGAGACTATATCAGTGTCTGCTCTTTTTTGGCCTTTGGTACCCCATTCTTGCACCACTTTGTGATTATGCATGAGCAAACCGCACATTACAATCTGAAAATTAATGATTACCCACTGGTAACTGTGTTTCTGGAGATTTGCTGGTTGGGCCAGGTGCAGGCCTGATAGCCAGTGGATATTCACCTAATAGAGAATCCTTTCATGGAGGTGAGTTTCATGCCGCATGGACTTTTTTATTGGACATTTCTTAGAACTGTGTGCCAGAATATATTCTTCAAATATGAGGTATATTACTAGTATTGTATAATAACTTTGTACATTTGGTGAGGTTAACCATATCTGAGCAGTAATTAAAGCATTTGATGATGTCAGTGGAAAGCAATTTCACATTTGACATCTTCTCACCAGAGGACAGGGAAGACTTGATAAAACTCATGAAGGAGTCTAGGGATCAGAACCAAACAGTGGATGGATCAAACTATAGTATTATGAGGAGGCTAGAAAATCTTAAAAATGGGGATCTGAAGCTAGAATGATACAGCCTCATGCTGACAGAGTATTTAGAATTCACAGGGATTTATATAACTCCAAAAATTGATTAGCATTTTGCTCATAGAAGTGCTAAAACATTGTGAAAATGGATAGCACTTGCCTCACTGTGTTTAACAAACATGACACTTCTAGAAAAAGCATATAAGTACTTTCTGTACAGTTAGCATAGTCCCAAGAAAAAACTGCTAATCAGTTATTTAAAACCCTGAATTCAGTATGATTGCCTGGAGTCTGAGGGACTTGGTGAATCCCAACTTAGACATATACTCTGAAAAGCTAAAAAAAGATGGAATGGAATGGTATCTGGAGCAAGTGAAATTCAGTTGTTATGCTGGCCCTCATTGTGGTCACCCTAAAGGAGCACAGTATGGTTTCTTGTGGCAAACTGATCTATCCCAGATTCAGCCTGTCAGTCCTAATAGTGCTCTCAACCCTTCAGTAGCTGTCATCACTCAGCATAGATACTTGCTCAGAGCGTCTGTAAGTCTGAATCCCTCCAGAGCCACTGCTCACACAATACAGCACTCCTTGCTCAAGGGCACATGACCCACATATATCTGTCACAGGTAAGAACACCTTACTTTAAAACCAGCTTATGGTAATGGTACACTTCTCTTTAGAGGCAGAAACACATTTTTGCAGTTATAAAATCAGTTAGCTGCACCTCAAAGAACTAAGTCACAGAAACAAGAAGTATATAAAAAATAATGCTTTAAATATGTCAAGATACTTACACATGTAATACAGGATACTACAGAAAGACTATGGGGAAGTGCAATTCCACAGAAATGAAAAAGAAAATGAAATGTGGGTTTCACACAGAAAACTTCTCTCTCTCTCTCTCTCTCTCTGTCTGTCTTTAGCAAGGTAGAATAGTCTACCACACAATGCTCTTTGGTGAATAAGGGCAGACTCAAACCCTTAGATGGTAGCTGTTCATAGTCCCAAACCTGACTGTCTCTTTCAGGCACTGCCAGACCTTAAGATCATCCAGATGACCCCCATGACATGTCATCCAGTATGTGATTATGCCATCATAGAAGTAACATTATTTGTATTTTGAGCTGGGCACACTTAAAAAAATTGCGTGACCTGGACTTTAGATATTGTATATACAAATACATCTGTTTTTTGTCTCAAGACCTTTCTCACTCAGCAGGAGCGGCTCCTTCAGAAACATAAAAGGGTTGTTTGTGCTTCCATCTCTCCCATTGACTTTCCAAGTGTCCTGCTGTGATACAGAACAGCACAGCTAGTAAATTGCTTTCAGAACGAGTGTGCTTATCTTGGATAAGAATCTTGACTTTTTTCCCAAGAATGTCACTTTGTTCCTTCAGCTGCTGCATTCTAACTGATAGCCATGCTGAAAGAATAAAATAAAAAAATAAAAAATACAGTGACAGTTAGACATGGCAAATTGTTACATCCCCCTCTCCCCAGAAAGAAAAAAACATATAGGCTAGTGTATTGGAGCCCATACATAACCACACTATTTTATCATACTGAGTGGTTTCCATGAGGACAAGGACCTCAAAAGCAAAGCTCAAGATGTCCCTTTTCTCATGGAAACCACACGGTATTGAGAATATCACGGCTCCCATACACTTTTCTATATGGTGTATGGTGCCCAAAAAATAAACAAGATCACTTACTTTTCTTGTTCTGTGGCAGCATTTGCTGCTGGGGACCTGCACTTTCCTATATGTCCACTGGCCAGTCAGCTCACACACGCAAGGAGTCAACTGCCCCATGTCCAATGAACAGCACTGTTGGGGACAGTTGCATTGTGATGTGGCTACTAACGCAAAACGAAAAGTCATTCTGTGTTAGCAGCTAAGTCACTACTGAAGCAGAACCACTTTTGCCAGTATATGGAACTCCATACACAGTTACATTCCACCATACACTATAAATCATTTAAACCCCACTAAATGATATTTTCTTCTTGTGAGCCAGTTGGCTCCCACTGTTATACCCTCAGTTCACTCCCTTGGCAAGCCCCAAACTAGTTTGTCCTAGTTTCTCACCCACTTAAAAAAAAAAAAATAAGAGCACTAACTATTGTCTGGACAGCTCATCTATCTTGCCATGCTGTGACCCACTACAGTACATAATGTCAATATTTTAGGACTGTTGTACCAGGCTCTACCTTAGCAATTTTGAGTTCTGTCCACTGGTCCTATGCAACCATGTATGGGGGTGGTGAGCAGTAACCAGGGTGAACTCCCTTCCTTACAAATAAGGTTGCAGCTTCTACAAAGCCCAGACAATCCCTACACACTCCTTCTCTATCATGGCATTGGTATCCTCTCTGATCAGCAGCTTCCTGCTCAAGTACACAACTGGGTGTTCCTCTTCTGATAGTGTAATCTGACTCAGAATTGCACCTATCCTACAATCAGATGGATCAACATGCACAATAGATCTAAAACAACAGTCCAGGCTGGTGAGGCCAGGTGCTGGAGTACAATGCTCCTTCAGCTGGTGAAATGCAGTATTACATGTTTCCATCCACTAGATTCTTTCTGGCATATTTTCCTGGTGAGATCAGGCAGGCATTTGGCCATGCTGCTGAAATCTGGCACATCCTTGCAGTAGTACTTTTCCATCCCTAGGAAGGCCCGTACTTTCATCTTGGTCATGGGCATGCCCCTTCACTGGATGGCCTCAATTTTCACTGGCTCAGGCCATGTATACTCACTTACTACCCTGTGCCCAAGATATGACACTTCTGCCATTCTTATCTAGCACTTCTCTGCTTTGACTATCAGCCCAGCAGCTTGCAGTTGATAGAACACCTTGCTCACATGCCTGATAGAGATGAGCGAAGTGGCCAAAATTCACTCCACGGAGTGATATGCGAAGTAACATGGAATCTGCGAAGTGCTCTGCAATGCGAAGTGGAGTACTTTGCATCATAATGGGGAATGCGAAGTCCATTGAAATCAATGACTTTGCATTTTTCCACCTTCCCCAAACCACTTCTCCACTAATTTCAAGATGAAGTACATTGAAATCAATGTACTTCGCATCACTTCGCCTTGTTATTGAGCTCAAAGATGAATGTGCAGTGCTTCATGGGATTGCAGGTCACATGGGCTCTAGATTGTTTTGCACTGCCTCAGTTCTGTGTAGTGTGTGTATAGTGGAAGATGGCGACAGCTTCCTCTCAGAGCTCTGGGATTCAAATCCTCTAAAAGCTGTTAAAAAAGCCTTTTTGAGCCATTTTTTCAGCTCAAACTTTAGTGCATCGATTGTAGGAAACCATCCTGTGCTCATATCATCAAGTGTTTATTGTTTATGTGTGGATTTTGAATATTAATTTAGAACAGTCAGTCTGTGTACTGTGAAGTGTGCTTTGGGAGAGGGGTGTATCAGTGGTGTAGGTAATTTAACTGGAAGAAAAAGGCAGTCTTTCTGTTTTGGTTATATTTTTCTTGTATAACTGTGTTAATGTACACACAGTAATATTTTCAGTAATTCATGACTTTTTTTTTGCTGATTGCAGTAGTGTAGCAGTGTATAATTTCAGTTTGTTTAAAACATTTGGTTATATTGCTAAAGGTTTTCAATTTGCTACGCAATACTTGTAGTGTGTGTGTGTGATGCATACCATTAAATCAGACAACTTTTATTGTGCCAGAGTAATTGCAGCAGTGTGAACCTGCTATCCACTGCACCTGCATGAATTTTTTATACTGCTTTGTGGTATCTTTACTGGTAGTGGACTGTTACTGCCATGCACTACCCCCCAACTGGCAAAAGATATTATTTTCCCGATTTGGATTTGTGACTTGAGAGCACTGGTTAGGTGTTGTTGTGCCTTTGCATCTGACTCTGCATCTCTTGAGTGTGCAGTACAACCTTAATCTGTCTGTGCATTTGCAGTACACCATTAATTCTGGGAGACTTTGCATTTCTTGTTACGCTCTCATTTCACTTCATCACCACTGGGCAATTTTCTGGACACAAGACAGTAGCATTTTGGGGATGCACATTAATTCTGGTGACTGTGTGTGGCAACTGCTTGCATGATGGAGTGCACCATTACTTTTGGTAGACTGTATTTCTTGTTACGCTCTCATTTAACTTTGTCAGCACTGGGGAATTTTCTGGACTCAAGACAGCAGCATTTTGTGGATGCAAATTAATTATGGTGACTCTATGTGGCCACTGCTCGCATGATGGAGTGCATCATTAATTCTGGGAGACTGCATTTTTTGTTACCCTCTCATTTCACTTCGCCAGCATGGGGAAATTTTCTGGACACAATACAGTAGCATTTTGGGGATGCACAAATTAATTCTGATGATTGTGTGTGGCCAATATTCGCATGATGGAGTGCACCATTAACTCTGGGAGACTTTGTATTTCTTGTTACGCTCTCATTTCACTTTACCAGCACTGGGGAATTTTCTGGACAAAAGACAGTAGCATTTTGGGGATGCACATTAATTCTGGTGACTGTGTGTGTCCACTGCTTGCATGACAGAGTGCACCATTAATTCTGGGAGACTTTGCATTTTTTGTTACCCTCTCATTTCACTTTACCAGCACGGGGGAATTTTCTGGACACAAGACAGTAGCATTTTGGGGATGCAAATTAATTCTGGTGACTGTGTGTGACCACTGTGCGCATGGCTGAGTGTGCCATTAATTCAGGGAGACTTTGCATTTCTTGTTACACTCTCATTTCACTATATCAGCACTGGATAATTTTCTGGACTCGAGACAGTAGCATTTTGGGTATGCACATTAATTCTGGTGTCTGTGTATGATGTGACCACGTCCACTGTGCGCATGACTGAGTGTGCCATTAATTCTGGGAGACTTTGTATTTCTTGTTGTGCTCTCATTTCACTTCATCAGCACTGGGGGAGTTTTCTGGACACAAGCAAGTAGCATTTTGAGGAAGCACATTAATTCTGGTGACTGTGTGTGTGTGGGGGCATGGGGGGCTTCCAATATTGTTGCCACTCCACCTTACTTCGTGTTAAGGCGGAATGACAACGCGAAGTAACAATTACAAGGCAAAGTGAGCATTTCCTATTGGCCACTCTGTGTAGCGGAGTGACTATGAGAAGTAGCCACTTCGCATTCACTTCGCCAGCCAAATTTAATTTAGCTGTATCTCTAATGCCTGACATGATCTTACTGGGTCTGGTTATACAGCAGATAATGGTCTCATCCATGTACACCAGGCAAAGTGCCCTGCTCCATTTAGAATGCTGTGCATGAGCCATTGAAAGGTGGCTGGTGCACTCTTCATCCCTAATAACATTACCTTGAACTCGAGTAATCCAGATGAGGTGATGAAGGCCAACCTGTCTCTGACTTCAGGGGCAGGGGTACCTGCCAATATCCCTTTGTCATATTTATGGTAGACAGTTAAAAAGGCTCCTCATAATCTCTCTGGGACCTCATCTGTTCTGGGTATGGGTATGTGTCTGACTCTGTGCAGCTATTAAGCTTGTGGTAGTCAATGCAGAACATCATGGTCCCATCGCTATTGGATAGCAGTACTGCTGGAGAGACCCAGGGATGACTGGATTCCTGGATCACCCAGAGAGTCAGCATCTCCTTGATCTCCCACTCTATGATGTGTCTTACATCTTGGGACCCTATATCCACATGGTGCTCTACCAGCATGGCATACCCTGGTTTCCACATGAACATTTCACCTAATATACACAGCATCCCATGCATTTCAGCAGCTTGGCCTGGTGTCAGCTGCTCTGAAAGGGTGACACCATCCACTGAGGATTCTCCCTTAATCCCTCTCAGCAGATCAACTATTGGGTCTGCTTCTGCCCCCTCCTCTGGATAGTTGCACACAGCCATGGCCATCTCATCCCTGTCATGGTATGGTTTCATCATGTTTATGTGGTAAACTCACTGTTTGCACCTCCTGACTGGTAGTTCTGCTATGCAATTAGCATCATTAAACCTCCTGACCACCAAGTAAGGCTCTTCTCAAGCCACCTGTAATTTGTTGTACCAGACAGGGTTGAGCCCATCACCCGTTGACCAGTTTTGTACTCCTGGGTTCTGGCCCCACAGTTGTACCATGTCTTCTATCTCTGCTGTGCAGTGGCTAGGTGATCCTGTGCAAACCCCATGAACTACTTGAGCCATGACCTGAAATTGAGGACATACTCCACAAAAGATTCCACTTAGGAAGCAAGCTGACCCTCCCATTCATCACTTACCAAATCAAGGGGGGGCTCTTAACCCTTGGCCAACCAAGAGCTTGAAGGGTGAGAACCTTGTCAGCTACTGGGGGACTTCCTTGTGTACGAATAAGCAATGGGGTAGGTACTCATCCCACTTTCTGGCATGCTGGTCAGTGAATGCCCTTAACATGGTCTTAAGAGACTCATTTAATAGCTCAACCAGACCATTAGTCAGGGGGTGGTATGGCAAGGCCCTGAGCTGCTCTACCTGCACTTCGTCAATGGACTAACCAACAGAACAGACATGAAGTTGGTACCCTGGTCTGACAAAATCTCCTGGGGGAACCCACACAGCTAAATATCCCCAGTAGTTCATCAGCCACCTCTCATTCTCAATGAAGGACAATGGCACTGCCTCTAGGTACTTTGTGGCATAATCTATCATCACCAAAATGTACCACATGCTGATGTAAGTTGGGGTACTAAGTGGCCCCACTATGTCTATGGCAACATGCTAAAATGGTTGTTTGATAACAGGTACAGGAATCAAAGCCCCCTTAGCCTTGTCACCAACCTTTCCCACCCCCTAGCACTATGGACAAGTCTGGCAGTAGTTTGCCACATCTTTAGAAATAATGGGCAAGTAAAATTGTTAGTAAGACATCTTTTTGTATGGCTGACCACAAGGTGTTCCAAATAGGGTATGTTCAATACTGGGTTGTATAGACAGTAGAAGACCAGAAGGCCCATAAAACCTCTCTCCCACCTAGGTGGGGCATCTTTTCCCTTTACCTAGTAAATGTACATCTAGTCTTGTTTTAAATATCATTAGAGTTGGAGTTCCAACTATTTCTGATGGAAGAGAGTTCCAGAGCTGGGTAGCTCTAAATGTGAAGTAACCTCTTCTGTTGTTATTGGAACAGTGGAACATGCAAATTTGCTGGTTATGGCATCTTAGCCTGTCTTTGTTTGTGGGTAATGTTAGTCCCAAATTGTTCTTTAATTCCTTGTCTTTAAGGATTTTATACATCTGCAGCATGTCTCCCCTTATCCATCTCATTTCCAAGGAGTACATATTCAGCTGTATCAATCTATCACCATATGACTTGTCACCAAGTCCTCTCACCATCTTTGTTACTCTGTGCTGGATCCTCTCAATACCAGATATGTATTTTTTTAAGTGGGGGCTCTAGAGCACTGAGCAGTCGTCCAGATGTGGCCTGATGTATAAAATTTTGTAGGCAATTTTGGTCTCTTGAAATACTTCTTATGATTTGGTTGTTTTTTTTTGACAGATTGTATGCAGTGTTTTCCAAACTGTAAATCATTGTTAATAAGTACCCCTAGGTCTTTTTCATTCTCAACCTTTCTTAATGTGTTCCCCATTAATGTATAGTTAGTTTGAGTGCTGTTTTTACCTATATGTAGTACTACACATTTATTGGAGTTAAAGCTCATATTGTTTATCAGTTTCCAGTTTTCGACTGCTGCCAGGTCTCTTTTAGATTTTCCGTCCGGGTGATTATTTCCACAGATGCTCCTAATTTAGTGTCATCTGCAAATTTTGCAGCACAGTTTGTGAGGTTGTTATCAAGGTCCAATATAAAAATGCTAAACAACACCAGTTCAAGGACTGAGCCCTGTGGGACTCCACTAGTCACAGGCGGTTCTATGTTATAACCGTGAAAAAAATATAGCAATGTCAATAATAGCGTGGAGACATTAGCAAAAACTGAAAATAGTGCTACAAAGTATAGTGAGTGTAACAATAGTGCCTGAACAATTATAGCATGCTGCTATGTTCCAAGAGTTGTATAATGTCCCAAGGTTGTTCCCTTTTATTCTGTAATTCATTTTTGTCTAATGAGGGAATTTTTTCTAAAGATTTTAAACACTTTTGGTGAGGGGGCAAATGAGAAGCCTTTTGTTAAGACAGAAAGTTCAGTCTCTGAGAAAGTATAATCAATCAGATTTATGATTTTTTGGGGTTCTTTGTGTGATCTTGTGGGCCTTTTGTTTTCATTTATGTGATGATTCCACCCCCCATTTGATCCCCCTTGTTTTGCTCTGTGTTTTGAACTAGAAGGATTGGAAAATGCAAGCCTTTTTTGGTTTTCCTGAGCTGCCTTGCTCAGCAGATATATTTTCAGTATTCTGTTGTTTATTCTTTCCTTGCTTTGACTTTGGGGATCCTGCCTTTTATGCACCTTGATTAGAATCGGTTCGCTGCACTGTTTTTTTTTCATGATACGTCCTCCAGTTTTTTACCATTTTAGCACGCATGCTCTGTGTTGCTGCTGGATCACAAGTTCCACAGAGTTCTATTCTAGTTCAGATGAAGGGCATCTGTCTTTGTATACAGAATTCTTCTGAGGAACAAGACTTGTCACATAAGCACTCTCATATATTCTTTACTGAGCCATATTGTAGTGGATCCATTGCATTGGCACTAATTTGATGCAGTCAAAGTCACCATTAATGGTGTGCACTATTTAATGTCAGTCGCTATAAATGACTTCGCTATTTTTTATTCGCGATTATTTCGTCACTATTATTTCCTCACTATTTTCACAGGATACCATCACAGGCCTAGCATCAGATAAACTTCCTCTTATTCTGACTACTTAGATTCTGTTATCCAACCAGTTTGTAATCCAGTGTACTAGTGTACTATCGGTGTGCAAAAAGATTTGGTATACAGACCCTACCGTGATATTTCTACAGTGACTGACACAACAGCAACAACAGCATCAGGTTGCTGTAGTGTTGGCATCAGACTATGGCACTGCTTTCCAGGGGTCTTGCACCCCCTACCCAAATCAACTCTGACTTACAGTTGATTATTTTAAGTGGGGAGGTTTTGGGTGCAAAGCCCCCTGAAGAACACACAGTAGACAGTGACTGCTGTTATGCCAACTGCAAATCTGGTCAACATAACGGTGTCCCTGTAATGGCAGTTGACAACAAAACTGTTGACCTTAGGTCCTAGATCCCAAAGTTTTAAGTTTATTTGTTATCAGCGAGTGTGGAACTTTATCAAATGCTTTTTCAAAGTCCAAGTAGATGACATCTACTGGCTGGTTTCTTCAGAGTGCACTGCTAACCTTCTTGTAAAAGACCAAGAGATTGGTTGAACAAGACCTGCCTTTTTTAAATCCATGTTGACTGGAATCTAAGAAATGGTTATTACTTAACTGTTCTTCTAGTTTATCTTTAATTATTGTTTCTATTTTTTCCCCACTATACTAATAATACTGTTTGGTCTGTAGTTGGATGGGTTGGATTTATTACCTTTTTTGATAATAGACACTATAGTAACAAATCTCCAGTCCTCTGGGATAACCCCTGTTTGCATGGACCTTGTGAATATTGTGTCCGATGGGGCTGCAATCCTTTCTTTTGTTTCTTTAATTATTCTTTGACTCAGCCCATCTGGTCCTGTAGATTTATTGACATCAAAGTTTTTTTACCAGGTTGAGTACTGTTTCCTGAGTAAGTATCTGATCTGATATGGTCTGTTCTATGGATAGATATGTATTTATTTTAACAGTTTTTGTTTGATAAACAAATGCGAAATATTCATTGAATATGCCAGCCATTTGTTCAGGTTCCCTTATTTCAATGCCATTTTTAACTATTGTTCCTATAGATCTGTCTGTGCTTTTGTTATTTACATATGCAAAAAATGCCTTGCCATTCATATGCACTATTTTGAGTTCCATTTTCCTTTTTTCTCTTTAGATAATTTTTTTGCAGGTGCTTAATGCTGATTTATATCTTTCTCTATCATACTCATTGTTATCTTTTTTCATGTCTTTGTAGGCTGTATTTTTTATTAGTGTTTTTTTTTTATTTTTTTTGTGTACTATACAGGTATTTTACCTTTTTTATTGTATGCCTTTTTATTTGGGACATACTTTCTTTTCAAATCTAACAATAGAGTTTTTAAGTCCATTCAAAGCAGGTTAGCATTGTGCCTGTTTAGTGATTTTGTCCAATCCCATAGATCTAATCTTTTTTTAATGGATGGAAGGTCTTGGGTATATCATGGGCTAAGACCACTCCCTAGGATCCACTATCTGCTGGAGCACCTATTCCTCCAGTCCTCCATTAGGAACCCACTCACAGTACAGGAGCCCATTTTTCCAGGACACCTCCCTTTTCCTAGAACTTGGAGAGTCACCTTCTACAGTGGTGACTAACTCTCTTAACTTTTGTTGTGAAGGGGCAGTTTGCTCAGCTCTCCTTAGCTCTGCAGACCCATCCTTTCCCAAAACACACTCTACTGTGGGAGAGCCACCCATGGCTGGGATCTCTTTAGTCTGTAGCTGTGGCTCATAATTGTGGCTCCCAACTAATTTTTCAGCTGCAACTTCTCCTGCTACTGAGGAGGGGGTTGCTTCTTTATGGACAGCCTACTCTGTGTCCTCAGGAGCTGGTTCCCTCACCTTGCAATGTCTAGTGACACATACAATGTTGGCCATACTATGAGGAAGAAAGACCATATTGAAGTAATAGTACAAGTTGAAACAGCCCTAGAAGAAAGAGGGAAAGGTGGGAAGGAGGGTGAACCTAGAGAACCGGTTAAGATAAATAATGAAAAAACAGAAAATCAAAATACACAAGAAGAGAAAGGTCAGCTTATAGAAAAAAAAACAGACATAACCTGGGACAAGAAATATAGGGATATATCCTACCAATGTCCAAACAGCTCATTTTAGGAGCATTTAAAACATTTCTAACTTCTTATATTTTAAGGCATAATTGGACCCACCCACATATTTCCCCCTGGCATTTCACATATTGTTGGAAATAACCAAAATATGGGAAAAGCAATTAGGAAATAAGATTCAAGCATTGGTGGAAAAAGGAATATAGATACTCTTACTGATGTCTCTATTAGTGGTTTGTTGAAAGAAATTAGAGATGGAATATCCATAAATAACAAACTGCTAATTCATTTTACATCTTTACTTAGTGCATATATGACAATGGATGGTGGAAATGTACTGCCAGTATTAAATAAGGGGAGATATATTACAAATAAAAAGCCAGACAAACTAGATACTGTAGGTATAAAAATGCAATCAAAAGAATAACAGAAAAGATAGGCTATAGGGAGGTGAAGGAAACGGGAAATTTGATGTAGGATTTACAAGCGAATAAACAGAACCTTGCCCTAAACAAAAATAAAGGAAAAGCTGGTGTAAGATCAGACAAAAATAAAAAGATGCTATAAAGAATAAACTAAAAGAAAAGAAGAAAAATGTACACCACCTTGGGAAAATATTAGAATTGGAGCTGATTGTTAAAAGATATAAAATTGTGGAAGAATTTTCAGTTAATATAGATAATCAACAAAAAGTAAGTATATGCAAGAAATGCAGCAGTAAGGAAAAAATATCTTTGAACTCCCAAAGCAAAGATATTCAGAATAAGGAGGAATTAATTGAGAAAGGTGAAATACTACAAACTGTTTTCTTCAAAGGGATCCCAAAAGCAAAGAACAAAAATTATATAACACTTAAACTAGCAGTTTATAATATCTGCAAAGGAATAATGGGGAACAAATGTACATGGAATGACACTGGGTCCACATGTAGATATCAGGGAGGAAAAGAAAAAGGGTAGATGTGCCTGGTGATTAAAAACAGAAACATCAGGCAAAAACTGATGGAAGCAACAGACAACTTGATAGAATTAGGTGTTATTCCTGAAAGAACAATTCTGGAAGCTAATACTGATGTCAAGTCTTTATTTATTTAATCAAGTCTTTAACCAGGTGTTCATCGTTGAGCAGAAGCTCATTTGTAAGATGGACCTGGGTGGAGCATGAACAATTGTATATACAGGTCAACACAGGTATTTACAAGGCAATACAGATAATACTCTTTACAGAGAGGAAGAAAAAGAAGTTCATATGTACATAGAATTATACAGATATTGTACAGATTACATGGTATTTACGTACATATAAGTGTCTATAGGAAGATAAAGCAGGTTATCTAAGGTTACAGGAGGAAGTAACAGAAGAAAAAAATAAAAATATACACCAGGTAGAGGTGAAGGTAGGGGGGAAGGGAGGGAAGTAGGGGAAGAAAGGCTAGGAGGGCACGGTGCACAGAGAGGAGTTGGTAAAATGGGATGTAGAGAAGGTGGATGGAAAAAAGGAGTTTGTGTGAGTCCCGGGATTGAATGCTATAAAGTACAGGGCATGGTAGGATGTCACAACCCAGGGTAGTGAGCTCCTATCCAAGGTTGGGAAAGGAAGAATAAGGGTATGGATGGGTCTAGTGTTGATAAGACAGGGGGATAAGAGAGAGAACAATTAGGCTGGTGAGGAGCAAGCTGGGGGGTCAGTACTTAAAATTGGGTCTAGACATGGCTATATACCACACGTGTGCACATGTGCACAAGATAAATCAGGAATTGGAGGCATCAGCATTAAAAACAAAGGAATGCAACCACAATCAACCAACCAAGTCTACTGGAAAAATTCAACAAAGAATCTCAACATATGAGACCAATAGAAAAAGAACATTCTCTTTTGGCAGTGGGGCCAGGGGGATAAAGAGTGCAAGAGTACCTATGTATGTAAGAATGAAACTAGTGTGTTGGATTATATTATTACAGATGTTTTCTCATATAAGCATATTTTAACCTTTGGGGTAATAAATAACTGGGATAGTAATCACTGACAGGTAAAAGTGAGCTTAAATACTACTGTGGGTGTTTGTATGGAGAATGCAACTCAAAGAAAGATTGCCAATAACAATATGTTAATACATAAGAACAAAAAAAAAAAATAAATGGTCCAGAATGAATGTGGAGTGTATAAAAAATAGCTTGGATTTATAAAAAAAAAATATGGGAAGTGAAACAAATGAGTATGGAGGTGTTTATTGCAAGGTTGGAAACTGATTGTACAGCAACACAGATCCAGTTAAATTATTCTAGACATCAGCAGATAGAACATCAAGTGGTAAAAGAAATAGAAAACCATCAGGTAATAACATTTTTAAAGCCAAATGGTTTGATCAAAAATGTTATTGGAAAAGGAAACTAATACAATAACTAGGGAAAAGAAAAACAAAGTATAATGGGTATGAAGATTGTATTGCTTTAATAAATTTAAAGATGGACTATAGAGCCATGCTATCACTAACAAAAAAACAATTTAATCACAACTTATGGTGTTCCTTAGGAACAGCAATTGAAAAAAGGACACCTGCACATTCTGGAATTTAGTGATGCATGGTACAAGTGGAAATAGATATAATGTAGTAGCGGTAATCCCACCTGATACCTGGAGAGATCATTTAAAAATATATATTTAATAGAACTCCAGATAGTGAAAATGGGGATATAGCATTGAGAAATAAAATAGAACCCCCAATGAAGAATCTAAATGAAAAATGGCTACAAATAACAAAATAAGAGGTGATACAAGCAATCTTAAAACAAAAAAGAAATAAGGCCTCAGGGATTGATAAAACTGGTGTTGAATTGTATCAAGCAGATCCAGATTGGTGGGCAGAATTATTGGTACATTTATTTGAAAGCATAATGAAATATAAACTACTACCCAAAAATTGGAATGTAGGGGTAGTGGTACCATTGCATAAAAAGGGCTCTGGGATGGCACCAGAAAACTACAGGCCTATAACTTAATTAAACATGAACCTGATAATCTTTTCAAGACTAATCTTGAACAGAGTTATGTTTTGGATGGAGAATAATAAGATCTTATCACAATTTCAAGCTGGACTCAGTAAAGAACACTTTGCAATTGATCAGACATTTACTTTAAAATATATATTAGATAAATATGTATTAATCAAAGAAAAAAGGGAAATATACACTACATTCTTGGATATTATGGCAGCATTTGACTCTATTAACTGAGGTATTCTATGGGAAATTTGGGGGAAAAAGGTATAGAGGGACACCTAATTTCTATTATTAAACTTTTGCACACAGATACGAAATTGGTAGTATTAGATGGCAAAGATGGAGCTATGACAGAGGAAATAAGTGCAATATCAGACGTACAACAGGGCTGCTTATTAGTATCAACTTTGTTCAACTTACATATTGATGTAATGGTAGAAAATCTGGCTGTGGTTGACACTTTTCCACCAAAAGTAATGAGATTCCACTTAAGCTACTTTTATATGCAGATAATACGGTTCTGCTATCACAAACTCCACTGGACTTGAAAAGAGCCATTACTGTACATTGGTAATAGAAGTTCTCAAAAATTGATTATGGTCCTCAATTTAGGATAAAACAAAAATAGTTTTGGGGAAAGGAAATTAAGTTGCCCAGTATGGAAAGTAAATGGGAGTAAATATATCTGAAGTTAGTGAATTTCAATGTTTGGGTGTCATTGTTAGTAACAATTTAAAATGGAATAAGCATATAGAAAAAAGGAAGAAAAATGCTTTTAAGACACTAAAGTATATCAATCATTTTGCATATTCTGTAGCAAAAAACTTATATATGGCAAAATACCAATACCTTATAGCTAAAGTGAATTTTCAACTTCTATATGTGTCTACAATTTGGGGCCTATTTTGTAATTTCAAAGAGGTGGAGTCAATTCAAAATCTATATCTAAAACATTTGTTGGGGGTACCAAAAGCAACCTCAAATGCAAGAATACTTGCAGAAACAGGTACAATTTCACTATATGCTACAGTAATGAAAACATTTATTTCATACTAGAGAAAACTGAGTAAGGCACCCTTGGATAGTGTAATCCATAACTGCTGCTTAGATGCGGTTTTAAGAAATGATTATAATACGTCAACTTGGTTCAGTAAATTAAACCATGAACTAAATCAATGTCACTTGTAATATAATTATATTATGGGAAATTCAGTTGACGCAGACAAGTTTATTCCTTTTGTGGTGGAAAGGATTCTAGATAATGGGAAACAAAAACACGTCTAGTATAAAAGACTCTTGGAACTGTAGCCCTTTAAAAATAATCAAGATGAATTTTAACGTTGAAAAATATTTGCTGATGTGTGAAAATTTCAGACACAGGAAAGCTTTGACCAGACTGAAGTTTGGAATCTTCACAAAATGGGGACCTCAGAATATGCAAGAAGTATGAACCAGATCTACTTGGGATGCAATGATTCACAAATGAGCACTGCACATTTGATATTGTAATGTGCAGCCTTTTTGCAAGAGAGACAGATATTGATTTTGACAATGTTTAAGAACCTATTTACATAAAAACAAACAACTAAAATTAATATGTAACACAGATGTACCCAAACAGATCTATCCATTGGCAAGTTTTGCACATAATATTGCAATAAGTAAACTGGAAGTTATGAATTATGTGAACGTCACAGCTGTAGAATCAAAACTGGCAATCAATAATCTGTGTACATATCCTGATTTGGTGTCTGTATTAAAGTTTATAATACATGTATACTGTTTGTCTGAATAAGATAGCTGTATGGATATTAATGATTTTAATGATCTTTCTTGAAAACTATGGGCCAAATTCACAAAAGGGGCTTAGATCAGCTCAAGCTGTGACAAACAGCAGCTTGCACCAAAGCCTGGTGTGCCAGGGACCCTGCACCAGATTCAGGTACAGAAGGGGTACTGGTGCCTAAGTCCCCACTCTTGTGGCAACCATTCCCATGTGACAAGCACCTGGTGCATGGAAGGGATATGATTCAAGCTCCTGCAGCAAAGGCAAGCATCCTTGCCACCTTTCTTGATGGTCTAGTGGCCCTCCCTCCCAGATCCCTGCTATCACCTGTGTTGATAATATTTTATACAGTTGCCCTACCCTGGTGATCTAGTGTCCTCCCTGCACTGATCCACAATATCACACATATTTACAGTAACAATGTAGTCACCCTGTCCTGGTTGTCTACTGGCCCCCTGCCCAATCCCTGATATTGCCCATATTTACAGTAACAATGTAGTTGCCCTGTCCTGGTGGTCTAGTTGGCCCCCACTCCCCACCTTAGCAGGCAATACACACCACCCAATTTCCTCCATCCTGTAATGCAGTTGGTGACCAGCACAGCCCACCTCTCACTTCCATGGCTGGCCACCAGACTGAACTGTCAGTGAGCTACTGTATAGTGTACGTTCTCATGATGAGCACGTACACTATAGATCAGTCTGGTGGCCAGCTGGGGAGGTGAAAGATGGGCTGTGCTGGTCACTAGCTGCATTACTGGATGGAGAAGCATGGTGGTGGGCACTACCTGCTAGGGAGGGGGGCCACTAGACCACTGGGACAGGGCAACTATATTGTTACTGTAAATACAGGTGATATTGGGGATCAGGCGGGGGGGGCCACTAGACCACCAGGACAGGAAAAATTACGTATTATAAACTTGGGTGATATCGGGGATTGAGGAGGGGGCCACTAGACCACCACGACAGGGAAAGTTACATATTATTATAAACTTGGGTGATACCAGGGATTGTGGCATGGGCCACATGACCACCACAACAGGGCAAAGTATATATTATTATAAACTCGGGTGATATTGGGGATCAAGGATGGGAGCCACTAGACCACCAGGACAGGGCAACTGTATAAGTATTATCAACATGGGTGATATCGGGGATTGGCATGGGGGGGCCACTAGACCACCAGGACAGGGCAAATTATATCTAATCATAGCAACTGGCCATATCAAGGATCGGGGGTACAGTGGCAAAATGCTACAAACTGACCAGCTGACCCAGAGGGACATATTCTAAGTACCCTTAGACCAACCCTGGCTAGTCTAATGATACTGTACTTAGAAATGTGCCCTAGGGAGCAGTTTTGTGAATCAACTTTTAGGGGATATGGCAGCTTGTGTCAGTTGCATGCCCCCTAGCACCATGCCACAGTCAGTTTAGTGGCACTAGGCTGGCACTAGCCCCCTGTGGTGCAGGCAGCCTGCGTTTGATGCAGGCTGCCTTTCTGAACAGCTCCAGAGGCATCTTTTGATGCAAGGTGCCACTTGCATCATTTGTGTTTGATACAGGCACCTTGAAACCCTCTGGTGGCTACGTGAATTGAGCCCTTTGTGCATGTAACAAATGTCATTTTATACATACTAAAATTTACAAATAAACTGAGCTGAACTGAACTGTGTCCTCAGGAGCTGGTTCCCTCACCTTGTAATGTGTAGTGACACACACAATATCGGCCCTACTATCAAAGTCATTACCCATGATTGTATCCATGAACAGGTCTGTTACAAAACCCACCTCAGATGCACCCTGTCCACCTTTCCAACTTAGAAAAATCCAGGCCATTGGCATTGAGAATGAAGGACTTGTCACTCCTCTAATCCTAGAAAACTAACCAGTGTCCCTTAATCCCTTGGTTACCAATTCACTCACCACCACTGAGTGCATGTGTGCAATGGTGTTAAAGGGCACTGCATTCTATCTGCTGTGAGCTCCCTGCACTACCCTTTCCTACTGCACTAACCCTTTTTTCACATTTTTTGGACAATCATTTGACAAATTCTCCAGTTTCTGGCAGATATAGAGTAGCACATTCATTCACTCACCTCCATACTTTTAAGACCAAGTGGCTTCTATTTTAGTTCAGGCACAGGCTAGCTTCCTTTAGGCTGCCCACCTGGGGTTACTCTAAAATCACCTGATGTCCTTCCCTCATTACCACTGCAATGAGAGAATGATCGGCTGGATATGAACTGATCAGCCCTCTCAGCTGCCTCCCTTGAAGAGCTCAGAGTTCTATTCAACAACCATATTCTCAGATCCTCATGTATGGTTTTTAGAAACTTTTCCAGAAGAATATTTTATTTCTGCTGTACAGTGAGCTTTTGCATCCTCTACCCAGCATTATAAAATGTTACTTAGCTGCACACACATTTCAGCATAGCTGTCCCCAATGTGCTAAAGTTTTGCCTATAGGTCTCAGGGGTTAACTCAAAATGCTTTAGAAAGGCAATTTTCATTTTATCATAATTCATGCAGTCCTCATTGTCCATTTCTGGCAAAAGCATCTAATGCCTTTCTTATAAGCAGGAACAAGAGGTGAGTTGCCCAAGAAAACTTGCCAAATTTAAGTTGCCCACAAATTATCTCAAAAGATCTTAAAAACAAATCAAGATCATCCCCCTTCTGATATCTGGGAAACATAATATTGACTTCCTGGGTCAAACTCCTTATGCAATTGCTCACAGTTCATGATGAGGTCCTCTGGTGCAGAATCTTCATCTGACTGTCATGCTCAAGCTCCTTCATCTGAATCTTGTGCTGGTGCTGCTTTTCTTGCTTCTCAGCTTTTACTTCTATGCAGCAGCTTTTTGTTTCTCCTGCTTGTCATGCTTCTCTGCTCCTAGCTTCATTTTCTGCAGCTCCACTTCTGCCTTTTACTTCTCCATTTCTGCCTTCAGCTTAATCAGGGTAGGTGCCATCTGCAGCATTTTTACTGGGTCTGCATGTGCACAGCCTTTGTCATAGGCTCTTCTGCATTCTCCCTAGCCATCATTTTACAACATTGGCTAGCAGTGACCCCTTTTGCATGGCTTTTCTGATCATGTTTGTGGAGGAAAGCTATGAATTGTGCCCAGGTTTGGCCATCCTCATGTGCCATTTATTTTTCTTTTACACAGCTCTTGCAGGTTTAGCAGTGAGTGCTTCTCAATGACCCAGGCATAATATCTTCTATCTATCTACCCTTGCTTTAAAAAATATCTGGTAGAATATAAGGTGCCCCATTTGTATATCCTGTTCTGCGACTTGACAGATAACCTTTATACTGACAAAACTGTTTCAGGTCCCAACCAGTGCTGCCAGTTTGTGGTAAACTGGTCTATCCCAGACTTTGTCAGTGTTCCCAGCTTTCCCAACTCTTCACTAGCTACTACCACTCATCATAGACACTTTCTCAGGTTATCCCTCAGTCTGAATCTCTCCAGAGCCACTGCTCACAGAGCACAGTGTTCCTTTCTCAAGGGCACATGACCCACTCCTCTCTGACACAGCTGACAGCATCTTACTTTAAAAACAGTTTATGGTTAACAGTAGCCTTCTCTTCATAGGTGAAAACTCCATCTGTGTCAGTTATAAAATCAGTTAGCTGTACCTCAAAGGACTTAGCCACAGAAACATGTAGTATCTAAAAAAATAATGTTTTAATATGTCAAGATATTTTCACATATAATACAGGATACTACAGAAAGACTATGGGGAACAGTAATTCTACAGAAAGTAAGCACAGAAAGTTCCTTCCTGCAGCTGATCCTGACCAATTTCCCACATAGCTCCTCAGCATTCACTTTCTCCCTTCTAACTGTTTCTTCCTACTGCTTGCCCATCTCCTCTTCTGTCTCCTGGAAGGCCTGCTAGCCAGTATATGAACTTGGTGTACACCCAACTGTGTCTGGCCCTTGTGAGGTTTGTATCCCAGAGGGACAAAGATTTTCCTCTTCCTTACCACCTTATCTCTCACCTTGCAAGCCTGGTAACCAATACACAGACTTGGTGTGCACCCTAATGGCTCTGGCCCTGGTGGGATTTGTGTCCCAGAGGGATGAAGGTTTGCCTCTCCCTTATAGCCCTATCTCTCTTCTTGCAAGTCTGGTAACCAGTACACAGACTTGGTGTGCACCCTAATGTGTCTATCCCTTGTGGGGTTTGTGTCCCTCAAGGACAAAGGTTTGCCTCTCCTTCTTTACCTACTCCCTCTCCCTCCTTTCCTTTACCCTACCACATCAGTTCTCTTCTCTCAATTCTCTTTTCCTTTCTGTCTCTGTTCTAAGTGACATGCCCCCGATGGCTAGTTTTTGGAATATCAATATTTGTTTCATATGTGTTGGTCTTGAGCACACAATTCCAACTGTACTGTACATATATGTTCATTGTTATTGTTAGTTTTAAATCACTGTATTACGTTGTATTTTACTGTTTCTTTGTTACATCTGCATCTATTGTATATACCCATTTCCTCCTCTCCCCAGGATGCATCTGGAAACAAGCTATTTTAGTTCAGTATGCCTTTCCAGGTGAAACATTTCAATATAAATAAATAAATAAAAAGAAAATGTTTGAACAGCAGGTTACACACAGAAAAACCTGTCTTGCTCTTTGCCTCCTCTCTCTTTCTCTCTCTCTCTCTTTTTCTCTTTAGCATGGTAGAATGGGATGACCGCCTCCTTGCTGAAAAAATCTTCTCTTGACCATGACTGCCTCCCAAACTACAGACCTGTCTCTAACCTACCTTTCATGTGTAAGGTTATTGAGAAGGCAGTCGCATTACAGCTCAAGGAGCATCTGACCACCCATGACATCTACGATATTCTCTAATCCAGTTTCAGGAAGAGGCATAGTACTGAGACCATGTTGGTTCAGGTAATTAATGATCTCCTGACAGTGAGAGATTGGAGGAGTCGCTCCATCTTGGTCCTCCTTGATCTATCTGCAGCATTTGATACCGTGAACCATGAGGTGCTGCTGGAGTGCTTGTGGATATTCTGTGGACTTTCAGGTACAGTCCTCAGATGGTTTTATTCATTCCTCACTGGCAGGATGCAGAGAATTGAGTTGGGAGTTTTCTCCTCGGCTCCTATCCCCCTGACTTGTGGGATATTGCAGGGCTCTGTGCTTTCCCCATTTGTTCATGGTGTACATGCTGCCATTGGGGGAGATTATTAGGTGGTACAGACTGAGTTTTCACTGCTATGCAGATGATACTCAACTGTACATGTCTTTTGTGCCTGAACAAAATAATGTTGTCTCGGACTTTAACAACTGCCTATCTGAGATTCAGGACTGGATGAGTACCAACTGGTTGAGACTGAATCCGGATAAGGCTGAAGTGTTGGTTGTGGACCCAGGTTATTGGGTAGAGAGGTTACGGACTGGGCAACTATCTGGATTATAGCTGGGTGGTAGCCAGCTGGTGACCTCTGACCGGGTGCGGAATCTGGGCATTATGATTGATAATGAGCTGACGCTTAAGTTTCAGGTGTTAGCTATTGTCATGACCACATTTTACCATCTGGGAAATATTGCCTGTATAAAGCACCTGGTCCCACCTGATGACCTTTCTACATTGGTCCATGCCTTGGTGATCATGCATCTTGATTACTACAATACCCTATACCTAGGGCTACCAGGGTGGACCTTCACCACCTGCAGCTGGTGCAGGATGCATCTGCTGAATTGTTGACTGGCTTATCAAGATCTTGTCACATTACACCTGTGCTCCATGGACTACACTGGCTGCCAGTATGGTGAAGGATCACCTTTAAGGTCGGACTACTAAGCTATAAAGCCTTACATGGACAGGGACTGCAGAGTCTGCAAGATCTCCTCTGTCCTTACCAACCCCTTGATCCTCTCCACTCCACCAATGAGGGATTGCTAGAGATTCCCAGAGTCCATTTAGCAACTTCAGGTGCTATATCATTTGCCTTTGCAGCTCCAGCCCTGTGGAACTCTCTACCTCACTAGGTTAGGGAGTGACGGTCCATTGAGGCCTTTAAGTCTGCCTTGAAAACTTATCTATTTGAAATGGTGTTTTGCAATACCTAATCCTGCTGTTTATATATTCTTTTAATGTTTTGATTTACTGAAATAAATGTTTTTATGATCTGTGATTTTTGTAAAATGCTATGATCTATTGATATAGTGTTTCGTAAATAAAATGTTGCTTGCTTGCTCCTAGACATCTTAATATAATAACATAACACACGGTACTTTGGTGAATCAGGGCAGACTAGAACCCTTAGATGTTAGCTGTTCATACTGTAGTTCTAAATCTGACTGTCTCTTTCAGGCTTTGCCTGATCTTAAGATCCTCCAGCTCTCTCCACTTGGCATGTCATCCAGTATGTCACTCTGACATCATAATTCAACATTGTTTGTGTCTTGAGCTGGGTCCACTTAAAAAAAAACAGTCTGACCTAGACTTTGGACATTGTACATAGGTGTGTGGACAGTATTCAAGAGACTTGGGTGTGCACTTAAAATAAGGTCTGTATTTTACTAATAATTTACTAAAAATACAGAATATGTGCTCTGTATTGTTGTCAATATGGTCAAGAGATAGCGTGGATAAAAAAAGGTGTATTTATTTTTATGTGGCAACATTTTAATAATGAAAATAGCCTTAAAAAAGGCAGCCATTTTGTGACATGGCCGTATTACACATTGTGGTGACCATTACATTTACTGTATTTAAAGCACAATACAAAAGTTTTATTTTTTAGTGGACAGAGTGGATGTGTAACTGTCCCCCAGTGATTACTGATTTTGTGAAGATGTAATTACATTTATACAACACCACATGTAACTTATTACTTTCATGCATTACTGTGGTGTCTTATATAGCTGCATCATTTCTTTTTTGTATTCTGCCTTTATGCTTTGAGGTTTTTTTTTCAGTGCCAGTTCACATTGCTTAAGGTGTTTCCCTGCATGCATCTACAATCTTAATGCAGTGGTACATATAGCCTGCTAGCAGCAGCAGCATCAAAAGCTGTGGCTCTTGCTGTCGTTTTCATGTTACCCACGTGGATGATGATAATGCTGGTATTGGTACAAATGGCTGAGACCTGAAGGTGACATCAGGCATTCAGTTTTGGTACTCTGGCTCTAAGCAACACTATTTTCTTCCCACTGCTTCTCCCATTTACCATTCCTAAAAACAGGTAGAATGAAGCATCATCCATTTTAAATCTGGTGTGCTACACAGGAGTTTGGATGGATCGCAGAGGTCTCCAGTCACTAGAAAACATGATCTTCAGCATTCTGCTAAAAACAGCAAATTAAAATTCTGGGAGACATATTAAATAGTAACTGGATAAAGTTCAGCAGTTTTTCTGTGCCATTTTGGGGACAGAAAAAGAAAAGTTTTCACCTTAAGACTTCATAGTCCTGTTGTTTGTGAAGGGCCCCTCTTCAAAATAGAGGATGATTGGATTAGTGTGCTGAGCAGCATAATTAATATATTTTAAAGTTTTGTTTGGAAAGTGTATCAGCAGAACTTCCCTCTGGTTCTAGCACTGTGTAAATGGGGCATGCTAAATAGTATAGTTTAAAGCTGTGTTAGGGAAGTATATCAGCAGAACTTTCTTCTGGTGCAGTTAGTGTTTAAATGGGGCATATTAAATAGTATATTTTAAAGTTTTGTTTGGGAAGTATATCAGCTGAACATTTCCTCTGGTGTTGGCACTGTTTTTATGGGGAATATTATATACTATCTGGCTATAGTGCAGAAGTTGTGTTGTTTTGGGGGGCAGAAAAGTTATATTTGTGTGTTCTCTCATGGTCCAGCTGTTTGTGAAGGGACCCTCTTCAAAATGGGCTGTGCATATATGTGACCAGTCTAATCAAATAGAATTTTGTTTGAGATTTATATTATTTTGTTTACAATCCATCCTGTGGGTTTTCATTATATAATTTGATTTTTTCAAAATATTGTTAAATATTGGTGAACTTTCCCCTGGTGATGACTTAAATAATGTTTAAATGGGGAAAAAACAACACCCGTGGGGTTCCTACTGGTAAATTCTAAGAAAGTGTATTTGTCAAATGAATGCTGCACCTGTTGATGTGATGATGGCTCTATTTTAGAAGTGTATATGTGGAATGAATATAAAAGCTGCACTCTTAAAATGTTTTAAATAAAAAAAATGCAATTTGTGAGAGATGCTTGTAATTTTTGGAAAGAAGGGGAGATGCTGGCTCCAGTTAAGGTAGGAGTGTGTGTGTGTGTGTGTGCGCGTGAGTGTGTGTGTGTGTATGTGTGTGTGTGTGATGTTATTTTAAAATGATAAAGTTGCATTTTTTTGATGTAAGATTATAAAGGAGCATCATTGTATTGGCATACTGAACTAGGAGATCAGGTGTGGGTATTGAAATAATATATTGGAACTGTTTGAAATAAAAAAAACTACAGCAATGGGGCCCACCTTAAAAATGCTTCTTATGGCATTGGTCAGTTCATTCGAGGTTATGGGGGGTTACCACATGTAGGAATGAAACTGCTTCTAAACCAGACATCAAGTGGTGGCATAATATGCTGGAACTGTTTAAAAACAAAAGAATTCAGCACTTGGGCTTACCTCAAAATGGCCGCTCATGGCATGGGGGGTACCATGTGTAATAACTGGGTCATTGCCTTGGTGTTCTAGTGCCTGTAGGGCAACATCATTGTTTTGGATTCATCTAGCAAAAAACATTTTCCTGATTTATTTATGATAAGACTGTTTCTAAATTAGATGTCAAGTGATGGCACAATATGTTGTAACTATTTAAAAATAAGAAATAAAATACAGCACTTGGGCTTACCTCAGAAAGGTTGCTCATGGCATTGCTTAGTACATTCAGGGGTATGAGAGGGATACCATGCCATAATCTGGTCATTGCCTGGATATACCAGTGCCTGTTGGGCAACATCAGTGGTTTGGATTTATGTGGCAAAAACATTTAGCAGATTTATTTATAATGAAACTGCCTATAAATTAAATGCCAAGTGTTGGCATAATATCTTGGAACTGTTTGAAAATAAAAAATACATCACCTGGGCCTGACTCAAACAGTTTGAATATGGCACTCCACGTGCAGTACAAGAACCCTGTAGCAGCGATGTCCCTGTGATGCACGTGGTGGTGAGCACAGGGTGGGCCTGTGTAATATTTTGGCATCATTGTCCCCATAATGGCTGGAAATAGGTTGCTAGGGGATGCCATGCAGTGCCTGCATCTACAGTTATCAGCACTGAACAGCTTGCCTGGGTGCTTTCTGGTTATTAACTGTGGTTGGGCCTGCCCTCAGTTTGACTCTGTGGAGGAACAGTGATGTCAAAATGACCCCTGATGTGGCTTAGGCCCACCGTGTAACATCCAGCTGTCTCTTGCCTTGCCTTTGTTTGTTCATGGGTAAGTTTGGTGTATTGTTTTGACTTGTAGAGCAGTTTGGATGTGGCATTCCATGTGCAGGACAAGAACCCCTCTGCTGTGGCATCCCTGTAATGCATGTGGTGGTGAGCATAAAGTGGGCCTGTGTGATCTATTGGCATCATTATCCCCTCAAAGGCTGGCATGGGGTTGCCAGGGAGCATCGTGTGTCACTCTCATCTATAGTTATCAGTACCAAACAGCTTTCCTGGGTGCTTCCTGGTTGTTAACTGTGGTTGGGCCTGCTCTCGGTCTGGCTCGGCTGAGGTACTGTGATGTCAAAATGGCTCCTGATGTGGCATGGTACTTATCAATGTGTTTTGGCTGTTTGGTTGTTAATAAGCCACTGATAAAAGTTGTACCTTGTATTTTGCATGTTGCAATGCTACTGCAGTGTCCACGTTACCCACAGTAGTAGTATGTGACAGAGATGGTCACATAATAAATCAAGTGCAATCAAGTGATTTGTTCCTGTTTATCTTTCTGCTTAATGTCCAACTTAACTGTGAAAGGCATGTAGACTGGGCATAAACAGTATAAGAATGAAGTAATGAAACTTTGGTAACCTCCTGTTTTGTATTTTTACTGCTGTCTACATTGGAGGATAGATAGCAACACATAGGTATGGAAGAACATCAGATCATTAGATGTTGTAAACTAATACACTTAAATAGAAGACAGAGACACTGCATTTGAAAATGTTACTTATTACTAGAAATGGAAAATAATGCATAATGGACACTGAGTTACCCATGAAAGTAGTTTACATGTCATAAATAACTGTGCCATTTTTCCAAACTTAGAAATAGAGAACTATCTTTATATTTTGTATTATGCAACTACCATATATGCATATTAAAATTAAGGTTGAGTCATGCCTAATTATAAAACTTTTTTTGAGTGTATGAATGTCACACTTTGGCTCTCGAATACTGTCCACACAGCTATCTACAAATCCATCTTATTTTTTGTTGTTGTCCCAAGACCTGTTTCACACAGTAGCAGTGGCTCCTTCAGAAACATAAAAGGATTGTTTGTACTTCCACATACCTCATTAGTTGTCCAGGTGTCCTACCATGATACAGGACAGTACAGACAGTACGTTGCTTTCTGAGTCACTGGGTCTGTCTCTGATAAGAATCTTGACTTTTTGCTGGAAGTGTCACTCATACCTCTCAACCTTTCTTCACACAAATGTTTGACAAGACGTGTGACAACAGGACAAAGTTTCTAATGCTTGCTGATAATGTAGCATCTTATATTGTTATAATAACTGGTCAGCAATTTCTCTCAATGTACTGACCAGGTTGATATTTTCCATAACAACCGGCTGGTTGTTATGACATTCATGAGCCATGCCAGTCAAACTATGCTGCTGCCTCATTGGCCAACATTCTGTATGTGGGTGGGACCAAACAGTCTCGCAAACTGCTGGAGAAAAATTGCTGGCCTGTTATTATAAAAAATAAAAGATGGGGAGGGTGCTTCATATGAGAATTTAATGCACACCCTCATTGTGGGATGCTTTGATAAACCCCTCGGGATTCTCCTCGGGGTTTATGTAGCATCCCACAACTCGGGAGTGCATTAAATTCTCATATCAACCCCTTCCCCATCCATTATTCTCTATATAAAATTCTGCTTAAAAGTCTCAGTGCTTAATGATTGATGTCACCTTCTCAGTGTGGGACAGAGAGTTTCTGAAAGATAAAATGAGTGACGTATCTTGCAGTGTGTGACAGCAGAAAGAGATGGTGTCACTTTCTCCCTGCAGCTGCTAAATTCTAATGATACCCATGCAGCAAGAAAAAGATATAGTGACAGATATACATATCATACAGATCAAAAATGGTGAGGAATTTCTGAAAATCAAAGTTAAAATACAAAAATTTAATACATTTCTAGTGGAAACAAAAAAGAAACTTAGTGAACATGAAAATGCCTTTAACCAGCAGAAGCTAAAAAAGTTTCAGTGTAGTGCTAGAGATTAGCAAGATCACAACTCTCGGTCAAATAGCCTTCAGAGCTACTGTATGCCTGTCGTTCACAAATAGGAAACTAGAGGAAAGCTCCTGCTCATTTTTTAGACCACAGTCAACAATAAAGAGCTAGCCAGACCCTAGGAGGAAGATGCAGGGAAGGCATGAGCAGAAACAACTTCAGGCAGAAGACAAATGAAGGAAAAGGAACAGAAGGGCAAACTGAAGGAGCAGGAGGAGGCAGGATTCCCAAATAACCTCAGAAACCAAGAACACAACAAAAATAGCAAGATTCAGTCTCAGTGGGAGGCAACTTACTCAGACTAAAACTGATAGACTGAAACTAAAGCACTGTCATTAGGGTTGTCTTTCTCTAAATATAAAGCAATAAATAATTTCAAACTACAATGTAATCTCTAGCACAAGTTTTAGATCCCACAGACTAAAGGCTATATTTATTAGACAGGGAAGAGACAGATGCATATCAAACACAAGTTAGGCAAGTCCTTAAAGTGAAATCCACATTTATACCACCCACATGAAAAACATGTAGCTGCTGAGATGAATATATAGTAGGTATGGTCCAATAAGAAATACAGACCATATATCAAACCCCTATAGGCCCCAGCATAACTTAACTAGAACACAACAAATAGCCCCAAGGGACCTAGAACAGAACAGCCATGTGATTATCAAACTGACCAATAAAGGGGGAGCTATTGTTGTCCATAGTAGGGAGCAATATAAGCAGATGTGCTCAGACCTATTAAGGTCTGATAAAACCTATGTCCCGCTCCCCTCAGCCCTTACAACAGCTATCAGTAGTCATATTTCTGAGTTCTTAGATGAACTGGCAAACCTAGGGTAGCTCAAAGAATGATAGGTTGAATTTCTCATTAAATCATTTCCACAGATCCCCTCTTATACATGATTCCCAAAAATAAATAAAAAACACATAACAACATCCAGCAGGCTGATACTTTCAGACCTTGATTCAGTTCTCGAGCTGCTCTCATCATATGTAAATTCCATCAGCAGCCTGTAGTGGAAACCATACCCTCATATCTCCATGACACTACCCATGGTATGAACATTATTAAAGAGCTCAGTGCATAAGGAACCCCAGAAAACAGTATACTTGTCACCATGGATGTAAAAGATTAATATACTGAGATATACTTCCATACCCCATGAAAGAAGCATACTAGCAATAGGTTCGCTGCTAAATACTAGACCAGAAGGTTCCCATAGACAGACTAGGCTACTACAAGAGATGGCCAGTATAGTTTTGAACTATAGCATAGTTTTGAACAAGAACTATTTTAAATTTGAACACCAGGGCCCTGATTCTAGAAGCATTACACCTGGTGTAACAGCACTTGCACGAAATAGAATGGTGCAAGTAGCAACTTATGCCAGCAGTTGTGACGTGCACAATTCTACAATGTGGCCTGCAACACATCACAGGCCATTTGCGCTGAAGAGCTGTTACGTTAGCAGTTGCGCCATAAACCCCCTGCGACATGGCACTAGGGGGTTTATGGCAGCAGTTGTGCCCCATTCCTGAAGGGCAACAATAAAGTCCCCAGTGTTGGGATTCTACAAGAACCCCCAGAGGAGAACTGGCAATGTAAGTTACTCCAGCATTTAGCTGGTGTAACATATGTATGCCCCTGGGGTTCTGTAGACCCACCAGCAGCCCAGCATACAATCCACATGTGCCCTCCCCCCATGCCCAGCAAACCCCTGTAGGTGCCCCACAGGGCTGCACACACCCCCTGCCCCTGAACCCCTCCACTGCTAAATGCCTCACAGGGCAGCTTTGTCAACCCCCCACCTATGCCCAGACCCCAAGACACTGCCGCAATCAGTTACAGTACCCCACACCATCCCTGGTAGTCTAGTGGCCCCCCACCCAGCTGTGCCAGGCCACCCAGCACTGACCACCCATCCCCAGCTGGCATCTGGCACAGTCCACCTCTCACCTCCATGGCCAGCCGCTGACTGAGTTCAGTAGGAGGCGCTTACTGTATAGAGCGCACTCAGAGAATTGGTACAGAGCATGCCTATTCAGTAAGCACTCTACTGAACACAGTTGGTGACTGTCGGATGGAGAGAGGGCTGTGCCATTTACTGGCTGGGACAGGTGGGGGTGCTGTGTGACTGGCACAGCTGGGTGGGGGTGAGCAATACTGACTACCAGGTATGAGTACACACATCTGACTGCATGTATTGAATTACTGTACAATACACCAGCTGCAAGGGGCTCAGGATTGGTGTTGGGGAACCCGTGGTGGCATGACAGTGGGTTGGGGACCTCTTGCCATGCAAGGCTCTGCTGGGGTTTGGGCAAGGGGGGCACTTGTACCTTGCGGCATTGCAGTTGAGGCTTGTGACTTCCTCACCAGGTACTCCCTCTGTTCGGCATACCTGGCTGTATGTCACAAGTCACAGGATGTAGACATGGGGACCCTGCCCCTTCTAGAATAGGGTGCAGGGTTCATGTCGCAACAGCGATTGGTGCAAGTCATGTTTGGTGGCAACTTGCACCCACTTTCTAGAATCGGAGCCCAGTTCTTCATGCAAGTTATGGGGACCACCATGGGCAGGACTATGATGTCTGATTATGCTAATATATAGGCTTTGTGGAGTGGGCATTGAAGTTATGAAGTAGCTGACTTTAGGGTTAAGATTCCTGTCTGACCAACATTTTATTTGCAACCCAAGATTCATAAGTGTCTCACCAACCCTCCTAGTAGATCAATTGTCTCTGGGATAGGTTCAGTGTCCAAATATTTTTCTAGATATATGGATTAATTTTTGAAGGACATTGTGTCTGGGACATCGGCCTATCTCAGAGACTCCATGGATATTTTGAATAGGTTCTAGGGTGTGGCTTGGTAAGAGACATGCATTTGTGACCACTGATGTTACATCACTTTATACTAGCATTCCCCATGCCCTTGTTCTAGAAGCTGTTCATTTTTAGGGCTGCAGGTAAGCACAGCATGAAGCACTCCTGCATTAGCTCTAAAAACAGCCGATCGTGGAATTTTCTTTCTGCACTTTTGGAAGTATTCGACCACAGCTGCAAAATAGTGCACGACCCCTCTGATTTTTGCTATTTGGTTCTCTGTCTTAAAAGCATCTGATGGGAGGGGGGATGCCACTGTGCCTCCCAACTTCTTAGGATACAAACAGAAAAAAAACTTTTGAAAGCTGCTGTCTTTGTAGCTGCTCAATTTAACCCTTGCAGGGCTGCAGACTGAGCATCTGTCCAGCTCAATCAAATATATTTGTTCTAGTTCTTTCAGCAGCCTAGGGGTTAACTCATTATCTCCTTGGCCATTTTGTGCCAGATTAACCATGGAATTACTTTGTCACTGAGGAGGGGGAGGTGAACAGATTTTACCCAGCACAGTGGAGGCCTCAGAGACAGCCGTGTTTGGACTTGAATGGCGAACAAAAGCACAATGTGTAAACAAACTGTGGACATGCTTGGAGGATCAGCAGGACAGAAAAGCAGCTCCTGATTACTCAAAACACAGCAATAGCTGGAGCCAGAAAAAATGCTTTTGCAGCACTGGCTGAGATGTCACCGGCTTGAAGTTTATTGGGGGAGGTAAGAACTGTTTGCATCTTGTGGTTTCATTATTGGACTTGAAACCATTATTTCCTTAAAGTTGCTTTCTATTTATTTTTGCAGTCTTTCGGCGGGGAGAGCTGGGGGGGTTGAGAGGAGGACAATCAGATGGCTGAGAGTGAATGAAAACTGCCACACCTTTGCTTATAAAGTTCTGTATGACTTCTAGAAATCTTTCTTGGTTCACTCTACTGTACATTTTGAACAGTATAGCCACATCTTGAATCTGGTGTCTGGTACAAAGCAGCATGCCCCAGTTTCATTTTGAAGTGGGATCCATTATTTCTTTGAGGTTTCTTTGTTCCTGTTTGTTTTTACAATCTTCTGGCTGGGAGGTGTGCGTATGTGTGTGTGTGTGTGCGTGCGTGCGTGCGTGTGTGTGTTGGGGAAGGGGAGGACTGAGAGGCAACATGCCCCTTGAAAGTATGAAAGAAACTATATCACACTGCAGCTCTGACATAACCAGAACCTTATACAGGAGCTGCAGTAAAATACTATTTCTTTCAAGTTTTCAGGGGAGCATGGTGCCTGCACAGGACACCCATCTACTACATGACTGTGTAGTTCAAAAGCTTTGTCCTAGGGCAATGCCTGGTTAGTTGGTTCCTGTGGGCTGCCCTTGGGGCAGTGCCTTAATTTTTGGTTAGTGATGCTGCCCCTTGGGCAGTGTCTGGATGGGTTGTTCCCATGCTCTGCCCTGGGGGCAGTGCCTGGGTAGTTGTTTCCTGTGGGCTGCTCCTTGGGCACTACTTGGCTAGTTAGTTCCTGTTGTCAGCCCCTGAGGCAGTGCCAGGGAGTTGTTTCCTGGGGCTTCCCCTAGGGCAGTACCTTAATGTTTTTTTCCTGTAGACTGCTCCTGGGGTAGGGTCTGTGTAACAGGTTTCCATGGGCTGCCTCTGGAGCAGTGCTTGTGTGTTTCTTTCCTTTTGGCTGCCCCTGGGGCAGTGCTGTGATGCTTAGTTTCTGTTAGCTTCCCCTGGAGCAGTGCCTGGGTAGTTGGTTCCTGCGTCCTTCCCTCTGAGGCAGTGCCATGATGGCTAGTTACTGGCACTGCCCCTGGGGCAATGACTGGATGGTTTATTACCATGGGTTGCTCCTAGGGCAGTGCCTGGGTAGTTGGTCCCCCTGAACTACTCCTGGGTCAGTGCCTTGATTTTTGGTTAGTGGTGCTGTCCCTGGGGTAGTGCCTGTATAATTGGTTCCAATGGGCTGCCCCTGGGGTAGTGCCTATGAAGTTGGTTCCTTTTGGCTGCCCCTGGGATAGTGCCATGATGGCTGGTTCCTGTTGTCTGCCCATGGGGACGTGCCTGTGTAGTTAGTTCCTGTGTGCTGCCCCTGGGGTAATGCCATGATGGCTTTACTGGCACTGCCCATGGGGCAGTGGCTGGATGGTTTATTCCCATGGGCTACTCCTAGGGTAGTGCCTGTGTAGTTGGTTCCCCTGGACTGCCCCTGGGGCAGTGTCTTAAATTTTGGTTAGTGGCACTTCCCCTGGGGCCATGCCTGTATAATTAGTTCCCATGGGCTGCCCTTGGGCCAGTGCCTGTGAAGATGATTCCTTTTTGCTGTGCCTGGGGCAGTGTCATGATGGTTAGTTCCTGTTGTCTGCCCCCTGGGGCAGTACCTGTGTAGTTGGTTCCTGTGGGCTTCTCCTGGGGCACTGCTTGGCTAGTTGTTCCTTTTGGCCTCCCCTGGGACAGTGCTTGGGTGCTTCTTTCTGTTGGCTGCCCCTTGGGTAGTGCCTGGGTAGTTGGTTCCTGGGACTATCCCTCGAGCAGTGTCTGGATGGTTTGTTCCCATGAGCTGCCCCTGGGGCAGTGCTTGGGAAGTTGGTTCCTGTTTGCAGCCCCTTGGGCAGTGTCTGGGTAGTTGATTCCTGGAGCTGTCCTTTGCAGTGGTGCCTGGATTGTTTGCTCCCCTGTGATGCCCCTGGGGTAGTCCTTGGGTAGTTGGTTCCCATTGGCAGACCCTGGGGCAGTGCCTGGATAGTTCATTCCTGTGGGCTGCTTGTGGGGCAGTGAATGGTTAGTTGATTCTTATGGGCTGCCCCAGGGGCAGTGCCATGATGATTGATTACTTGCACTACCTCTGGGGCAGTGCCTGTGTAGTTGATTTCTTCTGGCTGCCCCAGGGGATGTGTGGTGCATTGTGTGGACTTGCACCAATAGGATTTGTGGAAAGGAGGATCTACATGGTGCTGCCCTGGGGCAGGGAATGAAATGCACCATTAGGCATAGGAGGTAGGAGGAGCTACATCTGCTGCCCTGGGGCAGTACTGCCCTAAAGACCATGTTCAGGGTGAAAACTTACTCAAACCTCTGAAACCGGAAATTCTACCCAACCAGCCCTTCAAGCCTTGCACTGTAGTTAACCCTTTAGTGGCAGAAAAGTGTTCTGCTGAAACTTCCCTTTACTACAAAGAAAACATTTAGTGCTAAGCGACAGTTTTTAGATTTCTGACTGTATGAATTAGAAAATCGTAATTAGAAAAAGACTGTTTTCCTTCTATATGTTTCCTTCAGAATTGAAAACTCGAAGGTCTAAGGGTATAGCAGCACCTGGAAAGTTGTAATTACATTAATTTTATGTGTTAGGTTATTAGTGCATTATTATTCTGTAACACATTCATGTGTCCATAAAATATCTGCAGGTACTCATAATGTTGCCCCCCATTGGGAAATAATATATTTCTTCTTTGTTTTTATTATTCTTTTGGTAACAAGGTAAGTCCCACTAGGCCCAGGGCCTGTTTTCATGGGCAACCTAAGGACACTAGTAAGGTTAAATGACTTACTCAGGGTCACACAGTATGCAAGAGGAGTTTGTGGGTATCAAATCCTGTTCTGATGCAAGTATCAAGCTCATTCACAGCGCATTACTCTAATGTCTAGGCTGTTCTGACAGCCTTATGTTGTGATTTAACAGCCCCACACAGTCCCACTACACATTGCAATAACACAATGACCAAGCTATAGAAAACAGCATATAGGAATAAAACGCAGACAAGCAACATGGGATAAGGCTTATTAGGGAAGGCAGAAACAATGCTCTGGGGATGGAAAGGGAAGGGTTAAAAAATAAGCAAATAACCGGCAATCTCTGCAACCCCCTCTCCACCTCCCTCCTCTCCCCTTAGCTATGTCAGCCCCTCACATTCCCAGCTAACAGACACAGCAATTATACTATCCCCACAGTCCCTAAGAGTCCTCAGTATTCTACTGGGTAACATAGGTGTTGAATCATCATAGGGCCAATGTTTGATGTAGATGTGGCTATTTATCCTGCACAGTTATTAAGTTTAAATTGAAAGGAATCACTATTTGTAATCCAAAACAAGAATGCGCCCATTCATTGACAGCTCAGTGAGCAGGCCAGCCATGGAGGAGTGAGGAGGGCTGTGCCGGTCCGCCCACTCTAGGGGTTTTTATTATAAGGGTGGGAGTGGAGTGGTGGAGTGGGGGACACTAGACCACCTGGGAGAGCTAATAAATTATGGGACTGGGGATCAGGGATGGGGAAGAGACAAGGGGTTACTTACTTCTTGTCAATTACCACTAGACCACAAGAGATTAGAATGCAATACAGAGATGGGGGTATTGTTCAGTTTTGGCAGCAGCCTGTGGCTGGAAGAGGGACCACTAGCCACCAGGTATAATTTCATACATGAGGGGCGGGTGGGGGGAGGGACCACTAGCCAGTCCAGGGCCTATTAATGGGCAAAATTTCACCCATAACTTACTCACTTTCCTTGAAGTTTCCCCTCCGCCACAGGTAGACATTTTGAAACCTCTGAAAAAGTTCCCTGATTTCCATGAACATTCTGCGTCTCTAGCACTGCCCTCTGACTTCTTCATCCAGGCTATGGATTATGTTTTACAGCAGAATTATTTTTTATTTGATGGCCAGGATTACCTACAGGTCATGGTGCAGAGATGGGGCCACTATGACCACTCTCTTGGGAGCCACTATGGGCCCCTTTATGCTAATTTATACCTGGCCTGGTGAGAAGAACAAATGATATTTAATGATATGTGTAATCCACACCTGGGGGGACAATCAAATTCAGAAAGTACCACTTTATAGATGACATCATACTTGTGTGGTAAGGGTCACTTGATGAGATAGAGGAATTTATATCTTGGTTAAACAGAATTATTTTAACCTGCAATTTACACATGTAGCCAGCCTTGACAGCACTGAATTTTTGGATATCCATTTTTATCTGGACAATTTGGGTATCATACAGAGTGAAACTTTTTGTAAAACAACAGCTGGTAATGCTCCCTTGTAAGCAGACACCAATCACCCCTGAGGGCTAATCAACAGCATTCCTGTGGAGCAGTTTCTCAGAAAAAGGAGACACTGTTCCACAGTAAAAAGCCTTGAAAAGCAAAGTTTAGGTTTAAAGGGGAGCTGTCAGCAAGAAGAGCCCTTCACCCAAGTGTGAAGCTGAGTCTAATTAGCCCTTTGTGTGCAGAAACACCTATTTTTACTTACTAATTTGCAGTGTAATAAATTGTATTAGGCTAATTTCACTGACTTGTAAGCTGACGTTTCCTGTAACCAGAAATGCCAGGGTCCCTTGCTGCTGACATCAGAGGGCTACAGCTGTGGCAGAATCAACAGCCTGCAGTGAATGTTAGAGTTTGTTTATAAGTTGTATTTTTCTGTTTGCTGGTCTACTGTTCTCCTAGGGCTAGGTATGGTCACAAAGGACTGCACTAAGCCCTGTGATCACAGCAGGACCAGCAAACATCTAAATTTAGCTTCCAAAATATTTAACATGTATACTGTGGGCTATTGAAGGCTGTTGAATCTCCCAGCTCTGCAGCCCTCCTCTGATGTCACCTGCAGGGGATTCTGGAATGTCTGATTACATAAAATGGCATCTTAGAAGTCAGCAAAATTAGCCTAATACATTCTACTATGCTGCAGTAAACAGTAAGTAAAAAAATGTTTTTGTACACAAAGTGCAAATTGGGATCAGCCTCACACTTGGGTGTGAGGCTCTTATTGTTGGCAGTTTCCCTTTAAAGAATGATTTTAAAGCCAGAGGTTACTCTGACCATGTTATTAACAAGTTGCATAGAACAGCAAAGAATACACTGAGAGAATCATTATTGATTCCAAAGAATATTATGGAGTTGGAGAAAACAAAGGCAACATGTGTTACCAAATAAATATACCCCTTTGGCTACTAAGATCACAGATATTATTTTTAAATATTGATCAGTTTTGTTATTTGATAAGAGTCTTGTTAATATTGTTGAAGTTAAATCTAGGGTGACATTTTCTAGGGGTTCCAGTTTGGGGGATAGTCTCACTAAAAGTCACTATGTTGAACTGAAAGTAGGAAATGGGACTAGCAATAACCCCCTTGGCTTTATCCATATCAAAGATTTTCAGCTTGCAAATATGCAGCTGGTGAAAATTGGATACAAATTGGTAATCAAGAGAAGTTGATTGAAGTATGCCAGTTTGTAAACTTTTACTTTGAATTTGTAATTTATGCTGCCTAGTGCTCCTTTGTAAAGTTTACATTGGCAGGACCACCAGGCAGCTGAAGGTCAGGATGTTAGAGCATATTGTAGCTATTAAAACTGGTTAATATACCTGGATACACAGTCTACAGGAAAGACAAACAGTTCAAAAAGGGAGAAGGGTAGCAATCTACATCAAGGAAGGGATCAAGGTGACTGAGATAAAGGGAAAGCAGGGAGGAGAGAAGGCACCGTGGGTCACACTGGAGTCAGGAAATGGCACCACTATCCACACAGGGGTTATCTACAGACCCCCAAACAAGGGGAGGAAACAGATAGGGTAATGATAGATAACATCCTTAAAATGAAAGAGAAAGTAGAAGTGTTGTTGGTAGGGGACATAAATATGCCTGATGTTAACTGGAGCACCTATGCTGCAGCCACATCCAGGAGCAGTGTCATTCTGGATGCCCTGCAAGGGGCATGCCTGATGCAACTTTTGGGGGAACTCACCTGTGAGGGGGCAATATTGGACCTGGTGCTCACAGATGGAGATAGAATAATGGACATATCAGTGGACAGCCATCTGGGGTCCAGTGACCACCATATAGTATGGCTCAGGGTAAAGACAGTAGAAGAATCAAGCCACGCTAAAGCCAGAGTCCTTGACTTCTAGAGGGCTGACTTTACTAAAATGGGTGAATGCCTCAAGAAAACACTGGCACTGGGTGAGTAAGGGGGAGTAGAGGTACAGTGGGGGAACCTCAAGAGAGCCATATTAGAGGCAACAAGCCTTTGTGTGAAGCTAGTGAACAAATCCAGAAGAAAAAGAAAATCGTTATGGTTTTCAAAAGAAGTGACAGGGAAGGTTAGAGAGAAAAAAATGGCATTTAGGAAATAAACAGAAATGCAAAGGGAGGAACACAGGGAATTGTATCAGGCAGAGGGAGGTGGGTAAAGCAGTCAGAAGAGCAAAGGCAAAAACAGAGGAAAAGATAACCAGACAGTGAAGGAGGGAGACGAAACCTTCTTTAGGTACATAAGGGAAAGAAGAAAGGCCAAGGGAGGGATAGTGAGGTTTAATAAAAGAGGGGGTGTGGGGGGGGAGAGACCTGGAGAAAACTGAGATACTGAATGAATACTTTTGCTCAGTATTCACAAAAGAAGGGGATGGGGATGGACCGATATTAGCAACTAGACACACACAGGAAAAAGGGGTAGACACCAGTCCATTCACAGAGGAAAGAGTCCTAAAGGAACTCTAGAAACTGAAGGTGGATAAGGCAGTGGGGTCAGATGGTATACATTGCAGAATGCTAAAAGAGCTCAGAGAGTTGATATTGTCACCACTGACAGCCCTATCAACAAATCGTTGGAGGAGGGAGTAGTACCAGAGGACTGGAGAAGGATGAACGTGATACCCCTTCAGAAGAGTGGGAGCAAGGTAGAAGCAGGTAACTATAGACTGGTCAGTTTGACCTTAATGGTGGGAAAGATGATGGGATTGCTACTAAAGGAAAAGATTTTAGAATATCTAGAAGTCAGCTGGGCACAGGACCCAAGGCAACATGGATTCACAACAGGAAAGTCATGTCAAATTAATCTGACAGATTTCTTCGACTGAGTGACAAGGGTAGTAGATCAGGGAGGGGTGGTGGACAGGGCCCATCTAGATTTTAGCAAGGCATTTGACACAGTCCCACACAAGAGGTTAGTAAACGAGTTGGGCAATCTGGGAGTAGGTCCCAAGATGGTAAACTGTGTCAGAAATTGACTCAGAAACAGGACTCAGAAGGTGGTGCTAAAAGGAGTTAAATCTGAAGAAGGGGGGTAACCAGTGGGGTCCACAGGATTCAGTGCTGGGGCTGTCCTCTTTAATGTCTTTATAAGCAACATTGTGGATAGACTTGAAGGAAAAGTATGCCTCTTTGCTAATGACAACAAAATCTGCAATAGGGTTGACACTCCAGGAGGACGGAACAAATGAGCAGAGACTTAGGCAAGTTGGAGGAGTGGCCAAGAGTGTGGCAGCTCAGATTCAGTACCAAGAAGTGCAAAATCATGCACTTGGGGAACAAAAACCCAGGTGAGGAATACACAATGGGGTGGAAGGTACTAACAACAACCAAAATGGAAAGGGACGTGGGAGTAATCATAATAGATTATCTTAAAAGTAGCCAGACAATGTGAGAAGGAAGTGAGAAAGGCCAGTGGAAAGTTGGGGTGTATAGGGAGAGGTATCACCAGTAGAAAACAGGAGGTGGTGATGCCTCTGTACAGGCAGTTGATGAGGCCTCATCTGGAGTATTGCATGCAGTTTTGGAGACCTCATTTCTGAAAGGACATTGATAGGGTGGAGGCAATCCAGAGAAGGGCAACAGAAATGGTGCAGGGACTACACCAGAAGCCATACAAGAAGAGATTAAGAGAACTCAGCATGTATACTGTGGAGGACAGGAGTGAGAGGGGGATATGATAGAGACATTAAAATACCTCAAGGGGATCAACAGAGTTCAAGAGGGCAGTATCTTTCAGAAAAGGAGATGTGCAAGAACAAGAGGTCACAATATGAGTCTGGAGGTGGGAAGACTCGGGGGCAACGTGAGGAAGTATTTTTTCACAGAAAGAGTGGTGCATGCATGGAACAGCCTACCAGAGGAGGTTGTGGGGGTATAAAAACATCTGTCAAATTCAAAAATGCATGGGACAAGCAGAAGGCAAAACCAGTGGTAGGAAGAAGGAGGTAGGCTGCTGTTCAAATAGGATCTGGAGTTTATACAGTACATAAGGAAATGAACAGATTAGGTGGGCCAGGCAGTTCTTATCTGCCATTAAGTTCTATGTTTCTATGGTTCAGAAAAGAGTGCTATTTGTATACAGTACATTTTAAGGTATGTCATCAACAAAATCCTGAAGATTTTAAATTTACAGGATTTGCATATGTGCTAAAACCTGTTAAGGGAGGAGATATGTTTCAGATATTGTTACAGAAATATTAGTCTCTCTAGAAGGATTAAATGAGGTTTTAGAATTGAAACCTTATTTGTGATGGAAATTTCTGCTTTTTGCAGATGTAAAATTTTTTATGAATATTTATTACTGAATTGGATGTTCCTCATACTGCTGTCTAATAATTTTTTCCATGTTTATTTTTATTTATTTTAGTCTTTGGTAACTGGGTAAGGCCCACTAGGCACAAGTGCCTGTTTTCAGAGGTGACCTGGGAGCACTGGGTGGTTAAGTGACTTGCTCAGAGTCACACAGTATGCAAGTGGAGGCTGTGAGAATCAAACTCAGGTCTGGTCTGCTGGATGTATCAAGCTCATTCACACTTAATTCCTCTAACCTCTAGGCTATACTGCCAGCCATGTTTGAATTTAGTTCACTTTTATTTAGATATATGTGTCTATTTCTCTGGAATTCCTGATTATCTGTCATTTGCCATAAGAATATTGTCCTTACATGTCTGGTGCTCTTGTAATTTATTTGTTTACTTACCATGGAAGTTGTTATTTATTTTTTTTGTGGGTGCATCAGCTTGGTTAGAAGCTAGAATTGTTCTGTTCCTTTAAATTAGGGATAAATGGAATATGTTTATTAATTAAATTTAAATCTGTAAATCTGGTTTCAAGGGTTGGTTAGATCATCCTATTTAGTCTCTGAGCACTAGGGGAAAACTGCACCCCCTGAAGAAGGAACCATTTGCTCCAAATGTGCATAGGGAGTTAGCCATAGGAGAAGATGTTTCCACTGACTGCTTTGTAAGTGGCTTTGTAGCTCTAATAAACAACATTTCTACTGCTCTCAAGTTAGGCTTCTTTTTTGTTTTACACACAGACCACCACAAAGGAGACTCCCAACTGGGCCCTCTAAAATCAGGAGCATGGGCACTGTGCAATATGCAGTCACTCCTCATGAAAAGAAAAATTCTGACACTCGTACACAGGAAAGGAATATTTGATAAGGAGTTACATCAACTGCAATACAGCAAGTGTGGTTTTGTAGTGCAGTGCCCTTGTGACATGTGTTATGTTGTTAAAATCCTCAGAGCAGGGCCGGCCCACTGGCACAGCGGTTGGATTTCCTCTTGCGATTCCGGCAGCCCGGGTTAGGGAATGGACCCGGGTAACTGGAGGGCCAGCTGGGGAGAGTAGGATTGAGCATCCCATGGACTGCTCTCCTTCTCCGGGGAAGGGGGAGGGTGATGCTCAGTGCTCGATGGACCCCTGACAGAAGCTGGGGTTCGCACAGCTACTGGCGCCAACGTTAAGAGGGGGCAGATGCTGGACGTCATCGCACTTCCCTGCACCTGCAACAAGGAAAAAACTCCTCGCAGCTGGCCGTGCCAGTGAAGCCTGCCCCTGGCTTTGATTAACCTCCAGGACCTGCTCTCCCCAGACTGTCACTAGTTATTCGGCACTCGGGTGCTGCATCCCCACCCTCTGGGGTAAGCCAGGGGTGCTGGGAGAGAGCAACAAGAGCCAGAAGGTGGAAGCTTGAGGGCACCGTGACCAGGCTAATGTCCGGTGGCAGGCTGCAGGGGCAAAAAAAGGAAAAAAAAAGAAAATCCACAGAGCAGTCATATTCATACTGAGAAACATAAAAGCACCACATGAAGAGTTGATGAGCCATCAAGTGTAGCTATGAACTTTAAGACCAGGGGGCACAATGGAGATTTTGGGGATTTCAAAAGGTGGAATGATTGCCCAGAGGAGAAGACAACAATAAGCAGCTAGAATGTGCAGAAATGTGGTGGATGCATACATTGGGCATCCTGGATAAGCAACGGGGTCTAAAGGAAGAAGTTTATTGGCACACATACTTCTAATACTAGTGGACACAGACTTTAAGTCCCCGCTATCTGAGAACTCTGAGCCAATTAGCAAACAGCCATTCTTTGCTTCAGACAAAGATTTACAACCCTTGCTCCTCAGCCACATCAACTTCATCCCCATCCCATTCTCCTACTACCAAATCCCCATTCACCCTGTCTCCTTACCTCATCCACCCTCCCCCACACCCACCCAGGATACCCACTTTATCCTATATGCATGTCCACAGGGACTGCCACTATTCATTGCAGGCATATTTGGTCATGAACTAGCCATGTTTATTATTTTTTAAATTTATTTTTATCATTTGCATAAAATATTTATGATGCTCATTGTTTGTAGTGGCCAGTTTGCATCAGACAGCTTGCTTGGGCTTTTTGGACATACAACTCAGTAAGGCCACTGATTGCACTTAGTCAATGCCACCCCTCATACCCTTTATGGTATGCCTCCTATCATAGTGTTTGCTGCTGCTCTCTATCACATGGGAGATGGCAAAAGTTTTTTCTCCACAAAGGGTATTCTGATCCGCACCCATTAAATATATAAAATCCAGGTTAGTTAAGCAGGGACAAAGGATACACTTCCATATCCTGACTGTCCATGCAGTTAAAATTGTCTGTGAAGGCAGAAAGGAAAAATATCACTGTGCTTTCAGCACCTAAAGAAAATACAGGCATGCAAGCAGAACCATCAAAAAATACTTTAAACTCCTAGAGGATAATTTGTGTTTAGGGTTTAAACTTTGTAGGCAGTATACACTGTGCCTTATATATTTAGCAGATTTAAAATTGAATCTGCTTTCTATTTCATCACTAGTCCAACAGAGTACCTGTTGCCAAACCAACAGCTGTTTAACTGTTGGGGGTTGCCTAGCAATCATGTTTCGATCATGCCTGGGGACATCATCTACAGTGTCACACCACTCACTGCCAGAGGTACAAGAGGGAAGGCTGAGCACAAGCTCCTTGCTGTCAGCACTGCTTTCAGAAGCTTAAGCAACCACACACTGAGTAGCTACTCCTGTTAGCACACTACATTTGTATAAAGGACCAAACACTTTTATGATGTACTATGGGACATCACATTGAAATAAAACAAAGGAGTCTATAAGCTTTAGGAATGTTAGAGTTACAGATTTATGGCCGACCTGCCAGAGTAGCAGTAGCGCTACCTCTTGTGACACCAACAACCTGGGTTTGGAAATGAGATTGAGCATTGAAGGGCCAGCCGGGGGGGTTGTGGACTGAGTGTCCCATGGACTGATCTCCTCCTCTGAGGGTGGAGGCTGGGGAAGCTTTCAGTGCTCACCTAACCCCTGGTGGAAGCCAGGGGTCCAACAGGCAGAGGTAGCATCTTCTGCAGGTGGGGTAGATGTTGGCATGCATGCCCTTGACATCATTGCCTGTCCTACCACCTGGGGAGAAAAAGTGGAAAAAACTCAGGTCTTGCAGGACGCTACCAACTTTGTGTTGCAGGTCCCACATTACTGACCTGTGGCATGTCTGGACACCAAGTTCAGGTGTCTGCTTGGAGGAAGGAGCCCCCTCCAGAAAGCGCCACAAGTTCCATGTCATAATAGCGACTGTGGAATGGTGACACGTGATGACAATGCTGAACCCACATCATGACCACATCTAGTCAAAGTATTTTCTTGTGGGGGCTTCACCCCCACACACTCCTTATGGGTAGAGTTGTGCGAAATTGGAAAATCTCACCTAGTGAAAATTTTGAGTAATTTCCACATTATGCAAAATTTTTCGTCTGGGATGGCAATTTCATGTAATGCTAAATGTCACCAAATTTAACCGATTTTGTCAATGCTTTTCAATTTCGCCTGCGAATCTACAATGCATTGTGGGTAAATAGCTGAAATATCACATGCAGACTGTTTTCTGCACAGTATATTGTCTATCGAGTCAGAGAGCAGTTCAGTGTGGTGCATTACAGCCAATGAACCCTTCAAAAACCTCTTTATTTGTTATTTTTGAGAGCTAATTGCTTTCAAAATCTAAATTTTGTTCCTAGAGCTGCTAGTAAACATTTTTTTTGTTTTGGTATCTTTGGATAATACTTAATTAAATTTAGGTAGTGTTTTCAGTTTTGTCTGTGAGGGAGTTTAGTGGGGGAGGGTCGACCGTGTGGTGTGTGTGTGTGTGTGTGTGTGTGTGTGTGTATGTGTGTATGTGAAAGCAGAGCAGGCTAGTTCCTAATATTTGACAGATTTCTCACAGGTTGTGAGTGAGTTCTGTTATTTCTTTTAACTCTTAATATTTTTGTTGGTGCGCTACTTATTTGTAATATTTTTCTTTCGTATTGACCCTTTTTTTTGGGGTAGCTTTATCTTAACAGTTACTCATTTGGAGTAGCTCTGTTCCTGTTTCCTTTGTTTAATCACTTTTCTGCTTTATTTTTGTATTGGAAGTATTCATGAGCATTGAACACTTGTCCATATCCAGGTACACTGCATTGTTGAATTGCTCACAGAATTCAATATTGTGACCTAGCCTCTGCATTGCAGCGTTCATGTTTTTCTGTTTAATCTGCTTATCATTTTAGCCCTTTCCTCCCTGTTACACCACTGGTGTTTACTACCTTACCCATACTATATAAAAAACTATATGGTTTTCAAGAGAGTGGTGGTTCCTGCAAGATTTTTGGAGGCGACTTTGTTTGTTCATTTCAAATCTTATTGTCCCTTCCGTCTGATAGATCTATAAGACAAAATTGTATTTGGTAAGTACTAACACATTGCAGTACTTGCCTTCTCCAGACACCACTTATCCAGACCGTAGATCGTATTGTGACTGTGAGGTGTTCTGTGCGGTTCGTTTACAGATTAGTTTGCTTGAACCTACCTGTACCTTCCCTGTTATTATCAAGTTGTGTAATAACCATTACGTTTAAAAAATGACATTTTATTAAGAACTACTTAGGTATTTGTTCAGAGTTACTGCACATCCTAGTTGTGGTGGTGTTCTCTGCCAATTTGGTATTTAAAGTCTTTTACTTCTTTTCTCCTGTTAGCCCATCTTATTTAATTTGTGTTTTGTAACTGAAAAAATAAAATAGTGTTTTAACACTTGAATAGGCTACAGTAGCAGTTGTAGATAGTTGTATAGACTACAGTATGGCTACCTTTTATGATTTCTGTTTGCCCTTTGCAGATAGTATGGCAGGTGTTAAATCACACTTATTCAATAGAAATACATAAATCATAGACTTACAGAGGAAGGCAAAAAGAAAAAGCATACAAATATGCCAGCCAAGAGACCTTCCAGTTCAGGAAAAGGTGATCAGGTGGGAGGTGGCTTAAAGACTTCTGCTGGAAAAAGTAGAAATACAGTTCCACTTCAGTGAGCAAACCTTTTTCTGAATCAATGCCTTCTGTGGGCTCCGGTGCTGCTGTGGCAGCCAGTGCCAGTAAAATCAAAGTTAGAAGTGGCTTCAAATCTGTGACTCATTTTTTACTGCCCAATATATAGCTAGCATGCTTGTTGGGGATGATACTGGGAATAAGGGAGACACTCACACCAGTGGAGGCACAGAGGTCCAGGAGGAGGTGGAAAAAATTGTAGGTGTGACTTGATTCTGTTCAAGGTGGAGCTGATGGTGGTGAGGGTGATATTGTCCAACTTCAGTCTGTTTCTCCTGGAGAAGGAGATAAGGAAAGTCATCCTCCCCCCCCCCACAGTGAGGAGTTGTCAGAGTAGGGAAAAGTTTCTGTGGAAGGAGACAGTGATAGGGAGGAGGAGGTAGAGGAGTATATAATATGTTTTGGTACAGATGCTGATGAGGTGTTGGATCCCCTGTGGGAGGCAGAAGTAAAAAAGCTGAAAGGTGATGATGTAGCCCACTTAGATGCCAAGCCTGAGGGTGAGGCTATCAACAAGCCTACAATGAGCAGTCCAGTAACCCCCCCACCCAAATGTAGCATGGTGAAAGTCATGCAAGTGGCCCAAAAAGCAAAAACATCTACACCTTTGGCTCCACTATCCAGGTCCCAGTGCCATGTCAAATCTAGTGGTGCAAAGTTCCTAGTTTTGGATCTTTTCATGCATGATGTAGCTGATGACACCGTAGGAAATATGTCAGCTGTGTCAAGCACATGTCAGTCATGGAAAAATGGGCAGTCACATAGGCACCAGTGGCCAGCACACCCTCTTGAAAAACAAGCACCCATTGCGTTGGCACCAACACCATAAAAATGCCAGAGCTGTTGGTGGGACTTCCGTTGTTGGCAAGCTTAATGTTAGTGGTAGCAGTGCAATAGAGGAGGAGGGAGGGCTGAGCGGGTTGGTGGATGATGAGTGTGAGGAATTATTTTCTTTATCAAGCAGTGGGCATAGTAGCTGTGGAGTCACCGCCCCCTGGAGTTGAGGTCCATAAAGTGGAGGGACACCATATAACAGCTTGAATGACACCAGATTTCTGTCTCAATTTACCTGAACACTTTTCAGGAAACATTTCTGTACTTCTGTGGCATGTTCGACAGTGGCAGCACCAAGATTAGGCCTGAAAACCATTGTAAAAGGTGCAAAAAACAGCAGATTTTGGTCCTGGTGGTGGATATGAACCATATAACAGCATGACTGGCACCAGTTTCAGTCTCAATTTATTTGAACATTTTTTGGGAAACATTTCTGGACTTCTGTGACATATTCATCAGCGTCAGCAGCAAGATTAGGCCTGTAATCCTCAGTAAACAGTGGTAGAAGATTCATTTTGAAGTCAGTGAGGTGGGCTCTGACTCTGAGTCTAGATTCTGCCTGCTTCCTCGAGTCTAGAGACATGTAGCAGAGGAAATGAACTACTCACTTCCTGCCTGTTTAGATTCAATCATGCGACCACCAGCAGAGAGAAAGCCCAATTTCACCTACTTTCACCTTATAGAAGTGCAAGGTGAAATTCAGGGTGAAATTTCACTGAAAGGCCATAATTACGTGAAATGTTTCGCCGGGTGAAATTGGTGATTTTGCTGGAATTTCAGCAGCAAAATAAAATGTTGCTGCATCTTTAGTTATGGGGGCTTTGCCCCCACACCCCCTTCATTATAGATATGAACTCTGGGGAGAGGGTAAAGTCAGGGATGGGATGGAACCAGTGGTCACCCAGAAGTGTCAGCACTATGGTTCAGTCACCGTTTTCACATGTCACCATCCCGCAGTTGCCATCTTCGCAGGATACTGGCCCCACCTTTGGGGAAAGCCTGGGAGGAACACTGGGGTAGGTAAGTCCCAGGAGCAGTGGATTATGGGGCTGGGTGCAGGGTTGGGCCAATGGGGGCCAGTCCATATGCAGGAGCATAAACAGAAAAAAAAAGAGTTGGAAATTCACATTGCTAGTAGGGTTAAAGAAACTATAGCAACAACTGATCAGTGTGACTATATTTTGCAGGTTTGCAGTATCTATAAAGTACATTGCCAAAATGAATTCAGAATTGACCAGATGCACAAGGCAGAACTGCTATGTTTAAGTCACTTAGTTTGATGGCACTATGACAGAAATGGGAAGGAAGGAAGGAGTTAATGGTTGCTTCTGTAGTTGTCATTGTTTAGCAGTCTGGAAAAAAAAACACAAGCTGAAACTCCCCAAGCTGGAATTCTCACTGACCACTAGCTGCTAGGTGGGTCATAAATCTGAGTGGACATGTCCACACACAGACTCACAGTTTAAAGGGATTTGTTCACTCAGATATAAACTTAAGGTTAGAAGGAAATATAATTGATCACTGATAGGTGTTCAGTCTGATTGGGACAATTAAATACATACATGGTAGATGGTTGGTGCATTCAAAGGGGGAATAGGAATTACCTATTCTCAAGAGAGTATATAAGATGCTGAAAGATAGTGAGAGGTTGTTGGTTACTTTCTTGGAGTTGAAGGAAGAACTAAGCTTGGGGCCTACCCTTCTAGCTATGTCTGTTGGAGCTGGCAGTTAGCACAGGGTCAGTCTCTTCTGAAGAATAGGGAAGGGTAAGATTGATACTAGTCTATCTCAGTAATAGCCTTTTTCTTTTGTCATCTGTTATTTGAAAACATGTGTTTACTTTTCCTATAATAGTGTTATGCTCTTATTTTGAAAATAGATATCATGTAATGCTCTGTTCACTTTCTGTTAAGTAAAAAAATATTTATTTACTCAAAAGTTGTGATGGTGATGTCATTTTTCTAAGGTAATACATGGTTTCCCCTGTCTGAGATAAACTCTATTTAGCAACCGCCACCCAAGAGAGACACACTACTAGACTTTGATTTGTGCAATTGCACGTTTGATTACCCAGTTTTGTAAACTGGGAAGGTTGGAGCTGGATGACTCCAGCTAGTGGCAGTGAATACCCGAGGACAGACACTTCTCTAAAAGCTGTTCCAGCCCAGAGAGAGGTGGGTTGTCACAATTGTTTTGCAGTGGTGGGATAATGATAGCAGACTGTTTAGCACACTGAGATACAGAGTTTGACAGTGGAACATTTAACTTAGAAGTTGAAAAACAGGATATATGAGAGAATACACTTGTACAACTGTTTTTTTCTTTTCCAAGTTAGCACAGTATAGTGTAGGGTTACAGAATGAGCTCCGAGGAGTATGACTCACTTACTGGGCAACAGCTTTGTGAAAAGTACCAGGAAAAGGGGGTTCAGTTTGAAGGTCTAAAACACAAGAAAAAGGCAGACCTCATAGCTGCCCTTGCGGCACATGACCATAAGCAGACAGTCTCTGAGAGTGAGGCGGGAACTATTGTAGCAGACCTCCCAAACCAGCTTGATGCACTATGACTGCAGCTGTTGCTGCAAGACAAGGCACTGGAGGTGAAAAGACTGGATGCTGAATCAGAGACACGAAGGTTGGAGGCAGAAACAAAAGATTGGAAGCCGAAACAAAAAGACAGGAAGCAGAGAAAGAACTGGAAGAAAAGAGACTGGCAGACAGAGAGAGAAAGAATGCCAGGACAGGGAGAAGGAACGACAGCATGAACTCCAGAGACAATAGCATAAACTCCAGAGACAACAGCATGAGAAGGAGAAGATGACCCTGCACAGCCAGCAAACCATGAGTAATGGTGGAGTGAGTTCTCCTCGTGAAGGCAAAATTAATTTTAACTTGTTCACTCATTTTAGAGAGGGAGATGACCTTAATCTATTTTTAAGGTCATTTGAGAGAGTATGTGAGCAATTTCAATAGACTAAGGCTTCGTGGTCAACTTATCTCATTCCCTTACTTACAGGGAGGGCTTTGCATGCATTTTCTAAAATGAGTAATGAAGACTATGCTGATTATGATAAGGTTAAGACAGTGTTGTTGAAATGTTTTGAATTAACTCTTGAGGCTTATAGAAGGACATTTAGGGAGTTAAAGAAAAGCCCAGAAGACAGTTATATAGAACTGCAGGTTCAGCTGTGTACTTACCTTGATAGGTGGGTGGAGGGGGCTAAAGCAGACACTGTCAAACTAATTAAAGATTTGTTGGTGAGGGAACAATTTCTTAGAATTGTACCTGAGGATATGTGCATATGGCTCCTAGACAGGGCATATACTTCCTCAAAGGAGGTGGCAGCAAGTGCTGACATATACATGTCTAGCTAGCTATACGCACAGCATAAGTCTCATGGTGGGGGGCAGCACATGGTTTTTAGGGATCCCATGGGAGGCAGCTCAAAGGAAACCAGCCTGCACCTGAGCCCAAAGCAGAACCCTCTGGTTCTAAAAGGACTCAAGAGACAGGACCCAAGAAATGTCATATTTGCAATGAAGTGGGGCACTTGAGATATAACTGCCCTCAGAAAATGGTTAAGGGGCAGAGGCATGTGGGAGGGGCTGATCAAAATAGCACTGGTGTGTTTGTGAGGTGTGTTCAGCCTGAAGAACCATTCTCCTCTCTTGAGAACATGTATCCCATTGTGGTTAATAAAACAGTAACACAGGGACTGAGGGACACAGGCATTTACATCTCCCTGGTGAGGCAGAATCTCATCTGGGCAGAGCAGATGTTGCCTGGGAAATACTCCAGGATCTGGACAGCCACAGGGCCAGCAGTCCAAATAACAATTGCTAAAGTCTTCCTGAGCTGGGAGGGGGGCCATGGAGAAAAGGAAGTGGGGGTTGTAGAGGACCTCCCTGTAAATGTGTTCATGGGGAGTGATTTTGACCACAGGGAAAAATGGGTGTGTGTTACAACTCATAGTCAGGCAAAAGGACAAGTTTCTGAGGCTGAAGTGGGGGTGACTCAAGGTGGTCCAGACCCTCCCTCAGCAGCTGAGGAAGTGGCAGGCACATGGGAGAGGATGGCTAGAAGCAGCAGTCCTGAACCCAAGTCACAAATACAAGAACCCACAGGACTTCCTTCTGAAGGGGTGCTGGGAAGGGTCAGACAAGGGCAGCTGAGTGCTGCACAACAAACTGACCCTACCTTGCAAAAACTGAGTGAAATAGCTAATAGGGTTGAGGGTCCTCAAGGGAGTAAAGAGTCCATTTACTGGGACAATGTTCTGCTGTGCAGAGAATGTACAACAGAGGAAGGGTTAGAGGGTGAGGTACTCCAGCAGCTGGTAGTTCCTAAGGATCACCATCAGCAGCTTTTGGCCCTTGCCCATTATATCCCATTTTCAGGCCACTTGGGGGTGAGGCACACGAAAAAGTGACTGACCAACAATTTCTTCTGGTTTGGTATTGGCAAGGATGTGGTAAATTATTGCAGGACTTGTCCACAGTGCCAGCTGGTGGGGAAAATGGGGGACAAGGCCAAGGCAGCTTTGGTGCCCCTGCCCATTATTGATGAACCCTTCAAGAGGGAAGCTGTGGACATAGTGGGGCCACTGAGCACCCCAAGTCACACTGGCAAGCAGTGTATCCTGGTAGTTGTTGACTATGCCACAAGATACCCAGAGGCAGTGGCCCTATAATCCTCTGAGGTGGAACCAGTGGCAGATGCACTGTTGGGAATATTTAGTCAGTGGGCTTTCCCCAGGAGATACTGTCAGATCAGGATGCCAGTTTCATGTCAGGGTTAATGAGTAGTTCGTGGAAAAAGTGTGGGGTAAAGCAGCTCAAAATCTCCCCATACCATCCCCAAGCTATTGGTCTGGTGGAATGATTTAATTCAACCCTTAAGACTATGCCAAGGACTTTTGCAGACCAGCATAAGAAGGACTGGGACAAATAGTTGCCTCATCTCCTATTTGCATACAGGGAAGTCCCACAGGAGTCCACAGGGTTCTCACCTTTCGAGCTCCTGTTTGGTCATAAGGTGTGGAGGCCCCTAGATGTGATTCAGAATGAATGGGAGGGTGTTGTGGAGTTTGTCCTGAACTTCAGGACCCACCTTATGGAGCTCATGACGTTTGCTCAGATGCACTTGGCCACTGCACAACAGCAGTAGAAAGTCTGGTATGACCGTGGGACCCGAGTCAGAGACTATAAGGTGGGACAGCGAGTGATGACACTCATCCCTATTGGACAGCCCCAATTACAGTCTAAAGTTTATGGTCCATATGGATGCCTCAGATCATGGGCTGTGGGCCAAGCTAAGCCAGGTTACCTAGCAGGGGGAGGAGCACTCGGTTGTGTACCTCAGCCAGAGGCTTTTGCCCAGAGAGGAGGCATACACCACAGTTGAGAAGGAATGCTTGGGAATAGTGTGGGCCCTTCAGAAGCTGCAGCCTTACCTATATGGGAGAGATTTTACTATGGTCACAGATCATAATCCGCTGATATGGCTTCATAGGTCAAGCAGGCAAAATGGAAATCTACTACATTGGAGTTTGGTACTGCAGGCATACAACATGACCATCCAGCATTGCAGTGGCAAACAAAATGCAAATGTGGGTGTGCTATCTAGACAGGGTTAATGGCATGGCTGGATACTTTGTGCTCTTCCCTGCAGTTGCATGAATGGCTACATCACTTGGGGTGGCCCAAGGGACGTGCCTTCATCACCGGGGGATGTGACAGAAATGGGAAGGAAGGAGTTAATGGTATTCTGTAGTTGGCATTGTTTAGCAGTCTGGAAAAAAAACAAGCTGAAATTCCCCAAGCTGGAATTCTCACTGACCACTAGCTGCTAGGTGGGTCATAAATCTGAGTGGAAAATATCCACACACAGACTCGCAGTTTAAAGGGATTGGTTCACTCAAATATAAACTTAAGGTTAAAAGGAAATATAATTAGTCACTGATAGGTGTTCAGTCTGATTGTGACAATTAAACACATACATGGTAGATGGCTGGTGCATTCAAAGGGGTTGGTGCATTCAAAGGGGGAATAGGAATTACCTATTCTCAAGAGAATATATAAGATGCTGAAAGACAGTGAGGGGTTGTTGGTTACTCTCTTGGAGTTGGAGAAAGAACTAAGCTTGGGGCCTACCCTTCTAGCTATGTCCGTTGGAGCTGGCAGCTAGCACAGGGTCAGTATTTTCTGAAGAATAGGTAAGGGTAAGATTAATATTAGTATATCTAAGTAATAGCCTTTTTCTTTTTTCACCTGTTATTTAAAAACATTTGTTTACTTTTCCTGTAATAGTGTTATCCTCTTGTGTTGAAAATAGATATCCTGTAATGCTCTGTTCACTTTCTGTTAAGTAAAAAGCTATTTATTTACTTACTCTAAAGTTGTGATTGTGATGTCATTTTTCTAAGGTGCTACATGGTTTCCACTGGCTGAGGTAAACTCTGTTTAGCATCCGCCACCCGAGAGAGATGCACTACCAGACTTTGATTTGTGCAATTGCACATTTGATTGCCCAGTTTTGTAAACTGGGAAGGTTGGCACTGGATGACTCCAGCTGGTGGCAGCGAATACCCGAGGACAGACACCTCTCTAAAAGCTATTCCAGCCCAGAGAGAGGTGGGTTGTGACAGGCACCATTTCCTGTGAAAACCTTTTCTCCACAATACAGTCAGATTATTTTTTTAAGCAGCTGAACTGGCCCAGTAGTTCCACAACTTCTCATATGAAATTGTGAATAAACTGAAGGACACTGTCACATGGAGAGAAATTATGACGGAAAAGTTTCATGACTAAAAATTTGTACCAGTATGGAGAATAAGTGCTTGAGAAAGCGACACTGTTGTCTGAGCTTTTGTTGATTATTGTCCCTTTTTTAAAGTAGAAAATGTGTAAGCACATAGTGCTATTGACACAGTAGGCCAAATGTCCACATAAAATACTGCAAGTAGGTTTGGTGGTTAGAGGATAACCATTACAACCTTAGTAGTTGGCACCACTCTTTGAGAGATCCAAAATGAATTATAAGCACAGAATAATACTATGGTACTCTTCATTTCTAGCACTTGAAGTCATTATAACTGTGCATACTTTATGAACTGCCATAAAATGCATGACATAAACTAAGGACTGCTATTGTTTCTTTAAAATACTGTCTGAAATTACAGTAAGGTAACAATACCACCTTAAGAGCATGCTTTAAACCACTGGTGAAATATTTTATAAGAATAAAAAATTAATATTAGTTTTGATTTGTGTAAATGTTTCAGGAATAATTAGCAAGTGCTTACAACTATATCCAGAATTGGCAAGTCAGTCATTTTGCTAAATGTAGCAGAAGTTTGTAGAGCACCAGTAAAGAAAGTATGTGGTTGCACTGGAGTTGTGGTGTTTTTTCTTGTTTTACAAGAAAGTACAGTATAACAATTCTATACCTATGTCATTTTCTATTATCATATTTAAGCCTTTTGAAACTGAAGTAAGTTGTTTCTCCTTGAGATGGAACTTCTACTACTTTTCGAAGTAAAAATGGGTATGTTGTATAGCAATTATATCTTGAAGCTATAACCATATGTGTAAAATTATTAGATCATTTACTTGTTTTTTCTTCATTAAATAAGCTCCCCCCTCAAAGAAGCCACATAGAAGGTGACACAATTGGGTTGTTGGAAAATAAAGAGAAGATCTGAGACTAACTCTGTTTTGGGGCTTTTTTTGGCCCTGGACACCCCCTCACATTCTTAATACACAGAAGAAGCCCTTGTGTTTTTAGTAGAGCCCCCAACCTTGATGACAAGTATGACAATGAATAAGCTCACAGAAAAAGTACTAATAACTGTCACTCTCTACAACAAGTTGATGCTCATGGGAACTAGAAATTATCTCCCCCAGCCTCCCAGTACAATAAAAAATGGCTGAGTTTCCATTCAGTCTGAGTAGTCTGGCAAGGAACTGCGAAAACAAAGTGGGAGGCAGATCAGTTGCTGGAGTGAGAGGGAGCCAAGAACAAGGCACATTTGCAAAACAAACCTTAACCAACATAAAAAAAAGGTTTAGGAAACAAAGGTTGCACTCACAAGGAAAAAAAGAAAATAATCACCAGAATGGCAAATTACTGTATGATCAAATGTGCATGAAATGTATTTAATTAGTGAAATGTAGCCTCAGGACGCTGCCAGGGAAAGCCCTGGCACATCTGCCATTTGGCCTTTATCAGGGAGCAAAGCTATTTGAGTAAACATTGGCACCTTGGTGATTCTTTCCTTTCCCTCACGAGTACAACATAAATATTATTTCCAGCTTATCAGATGCCATTCATGTTAACACTATTATTATAGTTAAAACCACCACTGCAAGAAGTTATGAGCTGGCATCAGCTAGAGTAATTATTTTCTTATCAGAAGGAAACATAAAAACAGAATTTGACAGCAGATAAGGATTGCTTTGCCCACCTAGTCTGCCCATTTCCCCTACCTGATGGATGACCTGCAGATTCTAGTTAATCATCAGCTTACTTCCTCCTGCCCCCCACAAAAATTGCCTTATGCCTGTCCCATGCATTCTTGAATTCCCCCACTGTTCCTGACTCCACAACCTCCTCAGGAAGGCTGTTCCATGCATCCACAACCCTCTCTGTGAAAAAATTATTTCTAACATTACCTCTGAGCCATCCCCCTCTATCTTCAAATTGTGCCCACTTGTTCTTGCACATCTCTTCTTCTGAAAGATGCTACCCTATTGTACTTTGTTAATTCCCTTGAGATACTTGAAAATTTTTATCATGTCCCCCCTCTCCCTCCTTGCCTCAAGGGTATGCATGTTAAGCTGCTTTAGTCTCTCCTCGTATATATTCTGGTGCAGAGCCTGCACCATTTTGGTTGCCCTCCTCTGAACAGCCTCCACTCTGTCTATGTCTTTGGGGAGATGGGGTCTCCAGAATTGCATGCAGTACTCCAGATGGGGTCTCACCAACTGTTTGTACAGAAGAATAAGAACTTCCTGTTCTCTGCTGTTGATGCCTCTCCCTATGCACCCCAGTATCCCCCCAGCCCTCATTGCTGCCTTCTCACATTGCTTGCCCACCTTTAGGTCATCTGATATAATTACTCCTAGGTCTCTTTTGATTGTTGCTGTCATTCTTATTAACTCACCCCCCATTGTGTACATTTCCCCTGGGTTTTTGTTTCCCAGATGCATTACCTTGCACTTCTTTGCATTGAATCTGAGCTGGCACATATTTGACCATTCCTCCAACCTTGCCAAGTCCCTTTTCATCCTTCCCACCCCACCTTGTGTATCAACCCTGTTGCAGATCTTTGTGTCATCTGCAAAGAGACATACCTTTCCTTCCAGGTGCTCGCCAATGCCACATATAAAGACGTTAAAGAGGACCAGTCCCAGTACCGAACCCTGCAGTACTCTGCTAGTTACCCTCCTTTCTTCACTGTGGACTCTGTTTACTACTACCCTTTGTGTCCTGTTGTTCAGTCAGTTTTTTATCCAGGCTACCACCTTGGGACCCACTCCAAAGCTGGCTAACTTGTATATTAGTCTTTCGTATGAGTCTGTGTCAAATGCCTTGCTAAAATCTAGGTATGCCATATCCACCACCCCTCCCAGGTCTACTACCTTGCTCACCCAGTCAAACAAATCTATTAGATTCATCTGACATGACCTTCCTGCTGTGAAACCATGCTGCTTTGGGTCCTCTGCCCCACTGGCCTCTAGGTACTCAAGACTTCTTTCCTTCAGAAGTGATTCCATCATTTTCCCTACCACTGGGGTCAAGCTAACTGGTCTGTAGTTTCCTGCCTCTGCCCTGCTCCCACTTTAGTGAAGTGGAATCACATTTTCCCTCCTCCAGTCCTCGGGTACCACCCCATCCTTCCATGATTTGTTAAAGAGAGTGGTCAGTGGTGTTACTACTTCTACCCTTAGTTCTTTTAGAATTCTTGGGTGAATCCCATCAGGCCCCATTGCTTTGTCCACCCTCAGTTTCAAGAGTTCTTTCAAAACCCTTTCTTCTGTGAATGGACTGGTATCAACTCCCCCCCCATTTAGAGTTTCTGTCTTGTTTGGTTTAGGTACCACCTCCTCCTCCTCCTCTTCTGTTGTTACAGGACCTCCTTGTGAATGAGCTTGCTCAATGGAGTTTTCCTGCAATAAACTTGAACTTGAACTTGAACTGTTGTGAATACTGAGCAGAAATATTCATTCAGTATCCCTGCTTTTTCACTGTCACCCGCTGCCCACATTTCCTCCCCTTTATTAAATCCCTGTATCCCTTCCTTGGTCTTTCTTCACTCCCTAATGTACCTATAAAAGGTTGTATCCCCCTTTTTAACAGAGCTATCTTTTCCTCAGTTTGTGCCTTTGCTATTCTGAATGCCTTCCCTGCCTCCTTCTGCTTTAACTGATAAAATTCTCCGTCCTGCTCCTTCTGTGTTTCCTTATATTTTCTGAATGCTATCCTTTTCTCCTTAGCCTTCCCTTCCACCTCTTTGAGAACCATAGCGTTTTTTTCCTTAATTTTGTTTTGTTGATTTGCTTCACACAAAGGCTTGTTGCCTCTGTGATGGCTGTTTTGGTTATTCCCCATTGTTCCTCCATCCCTCCTTCTTGCCCATTTGCTAGTGCTTTTCTGAGGCATTCTCTCATTTTCCCAAAGTCAGCCTTCCTAAAGTCCAATACTCTTGTTTTTGTATGGCTTGACTCTATGGCTGTGATTATTGTGAAACACACTGTTTGGTGGTCACTTGTTTCCAGATGGCTACCCACTTCTAAATCTGAGATCTTTTCTCCTGCCCATTTGAGAGTACCAGGTCTAAGATTGCTCCCTCCTGAGTGGGTTCCAACACTAGTTGTCTGAGGCATGCCCCCTGTAGGGCATCAAGAATGACCCTGCTCTTGGATGTGCCTGCAGCAAAGGTACTCCAGTTAACATCTGGCATATTCAAGTCCCCCATCAACAATATCTCCCCTTTTCTGCCATTTTTAGGATGCCTTCTATCATTTCCTTGTCCATTTCCTCCCCCTGAGATGAGGGTCTGTACAAAACCCCATGCAGATTGTGGTGCCATTTCCTGTCTCCAGGGTGACCCATGGTGACTCATCAACTTCCTGTTTACTGTTTTGTTCTGTTGCTTTAATCCTTTCCCTTATATAGAGAGCTACTCCTCCTTCTCTTTTACCCACCCTGTCCCTCCTATAGTCTGTGTATCCTGGTATGTTGACATCCCAGTCATGGTTCTCTGTGTACCATGTTTCAGTGACTGCCACAATATCCAGTCATCCCTCTTCCATCAAGGCCACTAGTTCAGGGAGCTTGTTAAACAGACTGCGGGCATTGGTACTCATCACCTTCCATTTTTTTATAGCCTTACCCCTTTTAGCCCCATCCCCATCTTACTGCCTTTTTCTGCATTTACCCCTGTCCTGCTCCCTACTGACTTCTCTACCTTGGTGTTTACCTCTCTAACTACTGTGTTTTGTGGGGGGAGGCTGGGATTTCCCTGCTCCATTTCAGTGCCCCCCCTTGGCTAGTTTAAATGCTTGCCAATGAAGCATTTAAACCTGTCATCTAGGATCCTGGTTCCCTCCTTGGACAGATGCAGATCATCGCACCAGTATAGGAATGCATCCCTCCAGGTGGCTCCCCAGTCCCCAATAAAGCCAAAACCCTGAGCTCCAAACCAGTTTTTCAACCATTTATTGACTCCTATGGTGTGGAATACCCTAGCATCATCCTTGCCATAGACAGGCAGCACCTCCAAGAAGGTTAACATACATGCTACTTGTCTAAAGCACCTTCCCAACTCTACAAACTCCTCTTGCACCACTCTCATCCCATTCACAGCCAGGTCATTTGTCCCTAGGTGGACAATGACATCCAGCTCCCTCCCTCGTGCAGCTGCTTCCGTGATCCTGAGGATTTGCTTCCTGTCCCTCCAAGCCATGGCACCAAGCAGGCACCTTACCTCCCTGTCCCTTTCCTCCCTGACTTCTATCCCTAATGATCGAGTCCCCCACCAGGAGTTGTATCCTTCCACTGTGGGGTCTCATGCCACCCTCCTGTGGGTCTCCTTTGTGGAGGTTCCCAGCATCCTACTTGGTCTCCACTGCAGGTGCCTCCACAGAGGAACCACTCTTTGCCAGAACAGCATATGAATTGTGAAGAGGTACAACTGGAGGGATGCATCTCTGTTCCACCACCCTCTCCCTCACTGAGTCCACTTAAGTCCAACCACTTCTCTTTCATGGCAAGCTCTGAGGTAGCGGTGGTGGCCCTGGTGGTCCCTGGGTGGGGGAAGACATTTCACAAATCCTAGCCAGGTCAGCCTAGAGACGGGCAACCTCCTTCCTTAGACCAGAGAGGTGCCTGCAAACAGGGCAGCATCGCAGCCACCAGAATGTCTCCCAGAACACTGCTTCCCCACAGCCATTGCACTGCACCACTCCCATCTTGACTTATTTTGTATCCCCTCTCCTGTTGCTTTGTATGCTTACTGTCTTCTCCCTCTATGTATTTTTACTCTTACTTTCCTACTGCCTATGTGCCCTTACAACTCTCGCCCTTCCTGTTCTGGGACAGGAATTTTCTGTAGTCTTCAATAGTCTCCTTCCATGCTTGGATTCAGACCTCGAGCACCTGGAGGGAGAGTTATATTTTAGGTTCCTTCAAGGTTGGATGAAACGAATGTGTCTCAGTGATCCTTCCCTTCCCACTGCCAAAAAGGAAGTTACTGTTGTCAGTCAAATCCAGTGGCTATAAAAGTAGAACTATCTTATGGTGGGAGGGTGGAGGGGTGGGAAGGAGGGCAATTAGTAAAAAAGCTTTAGATCTAGACTGCTGTTTCTTGCTCTGAAAGCAAAGTTCTCCTCTGTTAAAAACAGCAGGAAGCTGTAATTGGAGACACCTGCTTTTGTACTCCTAAGCTCCTAAGCCACACCTCCAATTAGATTCACTGCCTGCTCCTGACTCAGTAACTTAAGCTGATACAGCCCCCTTCCTCAGAGAAACACACAGTGACTTTCTTCTTCTTTTTTTCTTTACTTAAATGAGACCTCCTTCTTCTAATAAAGTATCTGTTTGCTTAATCCAAACAGGCACTGACTCCTGCTGCGATAAAAGTGATTTATCAGTAAAAAAGCTGTAGTTCTAGACTGCTGTTTCTTGCTTTGAAAGCAAAGTTCTTCTCTGTCAAAAACAGCAGGAAGCTGTAATTGGTGACACCTGCTTTTGTACTCCTAAGCCACATCCACAATTAGATTCACTCTCTGCTCCTGGCTCAGTAAATTAAGCTGATACAGCCCCTTCCCTTCCTCAGAAAAACACCCAGTGACTTTCTTCTTCTTTTTTCTTTACTTAAATGAGACCTCCTTCTTCTAATAAAGTATCTGTTTGCTTAATCCAAACAGGCACTGAGTCGTGCTGAGATAGAAGTGATGTATCAGTAAAAAAAAACTGTAGTTCTAGACTGCTGTTTCTTGCTTTGAAAGCAAAGTTCTTCTCTGTCAAAAAAAGCAGGAAGCTGTAATTGGAGACAGCTGCTTTTGTACTCCTAAGCCACATCCACAATTAGATTCACCCTCTGCTCCTGACTCAGTAAATTAAGCTGATACAGCCCCCTTCCTCAGAGAAACACACAGTAACTTTCTTTTTTCTTACTTAAATGAGACCCCCTTCTTCTAATAAAGTATCTGTTTGCTTAATCTAAACATGCACTGACTCCTGCTGAGATAGAAGTGATTTATCAGTAAAAAGCTGTAGTTCTAGACTGCTGTTTCTTGCTCTGAAAACAAAGTTCTCCTCTGTCAAAAACAGCAGGAAGCTGTAATTGGAGACACCTGTTTTTGTACTCCTAAGCTCCTAGGGCACACCCCCAATTAGATTCACCCTCTGCTACTGACTCAGTAAATTAAGCTGATACAGTCCCCTTCCTCAGAGAAACACACATTGACTTTCTTCTTTCCTTTTTACTTAAATGAGACCCTCTTCTTCTAATAAATTATCTGTTTGCTTAATCCAAACAGGCACTGACTCCTGCCGAGATAGAAGTGATTTATCAGTAAAAAAGCTGTAGTTCTAGACTGGTGTTTCTTGCTCTGAAAGCAAAGTTCTCCTCTGTCAAAAACAGCAGGAAAAAGAGCAGTGCAAAGATACATGATGAATCTAGGGCCCAACCCAGTCTGTCAGGGAATAAAAAAATTATGCCCTCCCCCCGCCACAACTGCCTGAGAGATTCAGTACATGTCCCGAGAGGGAATAAAACAAATCTTGTCTACTCTCCCAATCTACTTGACTGGTCCAGTACCCAACCTATCCTGTCAAGGAACAAAAAAAAGAGTCCCACTGTACTGTGGTGCTGCTGTTACCAGTGAGTTTGGGCCTCTATGCCACTCTGGCCCACAGTGCACTAGTGTGGGAGATCAGACTGACAGGAACCGACAGCATGTACTTCTGAGGCCGTACTCCTAAGTGCCAGTGATCCTGGCTCTGGTACATGACTGTCCCCCTCTTGCGATCTTTCTCTTAATAGTCAGTCTCAGCTCTGCACTATTCATGATATACACACAGGGTTCACACTGCCATACATGCCCCAATCCAGCATGCTGAGTAGTGGAGTGCCTGCTCCTCAACCACCACAATTGGCAAAGGTAAATACATGACTGACCCCTTCAATGGCTTTACCAATTCTGTCTGAGAAAATTTATCTATTTTCTGATTTAACCTCAAAATCACTTGAAAGGGTTTGACTGAATCAGAATGTTCCCAAATATGTCTAAAGTGTGAACTGCTGGCATTACTGGATCCACACCTATGTGATTTAACACAGAACAAGTTGGAAGTACTGTTAAGAAAAAGAAAAAGGACATATAGAAAAGGTTGGCTGCTACAGCTTCTTAATCCAGCCACAAACAATTTTCAGAGTACATAAATTCACTAAAAAAGGGCTCAACTTCTATTGGTCCAATTAAAGTGTTAAATAGGCTAATACCCCCAGCCCCCCAACCCCAGGATATTACACAGGAGTTTAATAAAAATGTATGTTCTGTTTTTTTTTAAACAGACATGGGGCAGACTTTGACCAAAATAGTGAACATAAAACATGGTGAATCCTCCAAATGGATAACTTGATCATATCAGAGAAGAGATTAAGAAAATTAAGCCTGGTAGTGCCCCTGGACCTGATAAAATCATTGGTAAAATGATACAAATATTATGCAATTACACTGTAGTACTTCTTAGGAGTATTTACTGTAACTCTAAGGATAAGTACCATCCAACTGCAGAGGTATAAATCTCATCCCCATCCATCAAAAAGGATCCACAATGTTGTCATCCAATTACAGACCTATTAGTCTTACAGTACCTCTATTCTTGGTAAAATTCTGGAATCCCTAATTAAAGATGAGATTATGGAACAATGGTGCAGATTACATGGTCTAGATAATAGACAACATGGATTCCATAAGGCAAAGTCTTGCTTAACAAACCTCATCGGGTTTTATGAAAACATTAGCAGGGCACTCAATAATAATAATCCTGCTGACATTATTTATTTGGATTTCCAAAAAGCTTTTGATTTAGTTCCTCACTGGGTTATATTGGCTATACTTAATAACTCTGGTCTGAATGATAAGCTTATCAGATGGGCAGAGGCATGGCTAGATAATAGGACACAGCAGGTGCTTATTAATGGGTACGTATCAAATAGTAGTAAGGTGGATAGTGGGGGTCCCACAGTGGTCTGTTGTGGGTCCAGTATTATAAGCATGCAGGTGGCTAAAAGCAGAGATGGAGCCAAATGCAAAAGGTACTCACATGCAACAGACAGCAGCATGGCTACACATCACCATAGGGTATCCAGGAAAAACAATATTTAGTCAGGCTATAAGCAAAAATAATTTATTTGCGCAAAAACACACCAGCACACAGTTGCAACGTGCCCTTCCCCAAGCAGCCAGATGTTTTCACGTTAACTCATGCACTTTCTCAAGACTGATGTAGCTTTGATAACACATCCAATTTAAACAGTACAAATTAAAGTGACAGTGCAATGTTACATAAAGATCAATCAATTAATATTCATTAGTCACAAAAAAAAAATACCTAATCAATAAACCTGGACTTCCCAAATGACACCAATATAAAAACATACATTTATTACAAATAAAAAAAATAGTAATAATATGTATGAATAATCTACTGCAAACACATATTGATATATTGCAAATATGGGGATAGCTGAAAAAAGTCATTAAGACCTGGTTCCAGAAATTATTTGATCTTAAACTGCCAAAAAGACTCTCTCTGTCTCAATTTTTTATCTATCTCTCCCCCACAAATTTGTTCTTTCACCTTTTGAAGGATTCGAAAAGCAAATCTATGTGTTTTCCTTTTACCCTTACATTCTGTGCCAAAGCACTAACATCATCCTGATTAAAAATGCTCCTAACATGTTGTCCAATTCTCAGTTTGAATCTCTGCACAGTTTTCCCTATATAGAAACTATTGCAACTACATCAAGTAGCGACATAAACAATATTTCTTGTGTTACAATTACAAAAACCACCTATCTGATATGTCTGATTTGTAACAGAATGTCTAAAAAAATTCCCTATCTTAATATATTTACAGAAAGAACAACTTTCACATCGAAAAGTACCATTAGGAAGTATCATTTCTTTCTGCCTCTAAGGTTCCCAATAAGTGCTATGGATCAAGATATCCCTAAGGTTCGATGCCCTCCTATACACAAACGGTGGTAATTTTTTTGTAACATAATCAAGTTTCTTTTCAGTTGTCAGAGTATGCCAATTATTCATGATGATTCTTCTAACACAATATGCCTGGGGACTAAAAGTAGTAATTAATTTAAATTTCCTTTGATTTGAAGCATTGTTATTCTTTGTTTTAGATTTTAACAAATCAGATCTATCTCTCAAATCAACCTTTTCTTTGGCTTGATCTAGAATATTACTACTATAATCCCTGGCCTGAAAACGATGTGTGAGGTCCACAATACTCTCAGTATAGTCCCTTAAATCAGAACAATTTATCTTAGCCCTTAGAAATTGCCCTGCAGGAATATTCCTAGTAACATGTTCAGGATGACAACTATTGAATAACAAAATCGAATTCTTGTCTGTATTCTTCCTTTATAATCTAGTACCTATTCCACTACCATCATATTTTTTATATATAGAAAGATCCAAAAAGCCAATTTCTTGTACATCACAGTGGACCTCAAATTGTAAATTCTGATTACTATATTCTAAATATTGAACAAACAAAGCTAACTCATCTACTGTCCCTTTCCAAATAAAAAACAAATCATCAATATAACGCTTATAAAAATCAATTAAATGTAAAAATGGATTGGCATCACTGTAAATAATTCTCTTTTCCCAATCAGCCATGTATAGGATAGCATAATTCAGAGCCATGGCTGCCCCCCATGGCTGTACCTCTTAATTGCAGATATATATTCTCCTTAACAAAAAAGTATTGCACTTAAGCACCTTCTCTGCCAATGTAATAATGAACTCAACAAATGGCTGTGACTAGGATGTTCCACAAAAAAGTGCATCTCTAAGGCATTCCAAACCCTCATCATTAGGGATATTTGTATATAATGAGCATACATCCATACTGACAAACAAAGGACTGGGTGAAATATTGATGTCATCCAAAAGATTTAACAAATCAGTAGTGTCACATAAAAAAGACCTAGTATTCATAGCTAGGGGTCTTGTATGGTAATCAACAAATTTTGCTAAATTATCCATTAAGGATCCAATCCCAGCTACTATTGGCCTTGTCAGCAGTCTATTAAGACTTTCATGGACCTTAGGTAGTTCATACAAAACCTGCTTGACCGGATATTCAACTGACAAAAAATCAAAACTATCTTGATTAATCAATCCATCTAATAATGTTGCATACAGTATAACATCCATGTCTGCCTTATATCTGTTCATGGGATCACAATTTAAACACAAATAAAAATTATTGTCAGCTAATTGCCTCATCATTTCAGTTTCATAATCACTTTTATTCCAAACTACAACCCCTCCCCCCTTATCAGCTGGCTTAATGATTTATACGGTCGTTATTTTTTAAACTTTCTATAGCCATTTTTTCTGCAGTGGTACAATTATAACATTTAGCTCTGGAAATATTCAGTGTTTCCAAATCCCTCAGACATGCTTTCTCAAAAACTGATACTGCAGTATTCTGTGGGGGAATAGAGGTGGAGCTAGGTTTAAAAGAGTTATATTTCTTATCATCAAAGGTATTAACAGATGAATCAACACCAACATCAGGCATGTCACAATCCTGTGATTTTTCATTTTCCCTGTGAAAAAAAACTTCTAAGTTAAGTTTACGAGTAAATTTATAGATATCAACCGCTGTATCAAAAACATTCAAATTTCGAGTGGGCACAAAAGAAAGACCCTTTTGTAAGACACCAAGTTTTCTTTCTGTCAAGACATAATCAGAGATGTTAAAAACTATATTGTTTTGATCTTCTGCAGAAAATTTAGTCTGAGAACTCAATATCTGAGGCCATCCACTGTTGTTTGTTGTAACCTCTGGGTCTCCTGTAAAACTGATTGTTTCTTCCAGGGCCCCCCAATTTTTCTATATCTCCTTCTCGTTCCCCTCCTTGTAAGTCTGCCTGAAATCTCGCTATCCTTGGAATCCATCTGGGAACACATTCTGGTAAGAGAATGGTCTCGCCATACATCAAGTTCGATGACACCAGCACATTCTGAGAGGTAGGGGGGTGAGGGAAATAATGATGGGGGTAGAGATTGTGCAAGTCTGTTCATTCGGATGTTGTTCCTGTGTGCATGGATGATGAGAACATATAGGAAGTCTCAACTGTCTTATGCTTCCTTGTCTCATTAAACCCTTGAATGCTTCCTGGTTTGGTGGGATTTCCCCTTGACTCACTGCTAAAAAAGGGGAGAAACTACTATCAGAGTTAGAGCCACTCATATAAACATCTCTTATTTGATGAGGTGGAATATCATTCATTTTTTTAAGAATGGATTTTTTAGGTATTCTCTGACCCTTCCAATTAAAAATCCGACCTTCCTCATAGTCTCTATGGTCTCGTTCAAATTTATTGGCTTTAATTTTTTCAGTCCTGATATCTTGTCTTCTAATAATCTCCTCCAACTTTTTATGATATGCAGAATATTCATTGTGTGATTCATAGGTCAAAACCACTTTTTCTTTCTCTATTGAATCAGCTTTAATTTTCTTCTCAAGTTCTTCTCCATCTCTCAATATATACTCTATTAGACCAGCAGTAGATTTTAAAAGATGTTTCTGCCATCCTGCTAGGAATTTTTCTCTGTCCAAACCAAAAGCAGGAACCACGGCCCATCTCAGATCTCGTGGTGCATGGTTAACCACAAGATGTGCCGTTAAAGATGTTTTCTGCCAGTAAAGATGTCTGGTTTTAATGACACTCTTTCCAATAAAAGAAAAGCTCTTTTAATACCCAAAATCTCATCTGGTTGAACAAGTTCCAAACTAGAAGCTCCCTCCTGTGCAGAAATTCAAACAGAATTGGACTACATGTTAGGAGCATTTTTAATCGCTATGATGTTAGTGCTTTGGCACAGCATGTAAGGGTAAAAGGCAAAACACATAGATTTGCTTTACAAATGCTTGAAAAGGTGAAAGAACAAATTTTTGGGGGAGATATAGGTAAAACATTGAGACAGAGAGAGTCTTTTTGGCAGTTTAAGATCAAATAATTTCTGGAACCAGGTCTTAATGACTTTTTTCAGCTATGCCCATATTTGTAATGTATCAATATGTGTTTGCAGTAGATTATTCATGCATATCATGATTACTGTTTTTTATATGTAATAAATGCATATTTTTATCTTGGTGTCATTTGGGAAGTCCAGGTTTATTGATTAGGTAGTTTTTTTGTGACTAATGAATATTAATTGATTGATCTTTATGTAACATTGCACTGTCACTTTAATTTGTACTGTTTAAATTGGATGTGTTATCAAAGCTACCTCAGCCTTTAGAAAGCGGAAGAGTTAGCGCAAACACATTTGGCTGCTTGGGGAGGGGCACGTTGCAACTGTGTGCTGGCATGTTTTGGCGCAAATAATTTATTTTTGCATATAGCCTGACCAAATATCATTTTTTCTGGATACCCTATGGTGATATGTAGCCATGCTGCTGTCTGTTGCATGGGCCCAGTATTGTTCACCATATTCATCTCTGATTTGCACAATAATATTACCAGCTGGTGTCAGAAGTATGCTGATCTGGTGACCCGGTTCAGGAACGAGCCTGGGTCATCGAGGGTCAGCAGTGGAGGGAGAGAATTGAGTGTCCGAGGGACAGCTCTCCTCTCCCAGGAGGGAGGGGCATTTGCCTGGTGCTTGGCTGGCCTCTGGCAGAGGCCAGAGGAACAGCAAGTGCAGGAGCACATACAAGAGAGGGCTGGGAGTGGCGGTCATCTGCGAAATGCCTTGACATCAGGGCGCCGGCAACTTCCTCAGAAAGAGGAAAAAAAAACACCGCCACAGCATGGGTAGATGGAGCACCAGCTCCCTCCTGGTGTAACTTTGTATCCGTGGGGGATCACATTTCTGAGGCTGGTGCCAAACCTTTGGTGCAAGATGCCATAAATTGAGTAAAGTGTCACAACTGCACCAAAAGTACTAAAATCTGGTGTAAGCTGCGGCTAACTCTTTGGCACAGCTGCTTCAAACTGCATGACACAGGGCTTCACTCAAGCCCTGTGTCAACCTTATAAAATTTGGGCAATCTGTATTTAAACTTTTAGAAATATCGTGTCTAACTTGGGAGTCACATAATACAGACTGCCAGGTAGTAGCAGCTTCAGTGGGCTCCTGCTCTCCTACCGATTAAACTCCAATTTTGACACAATTAAACTGATCTGATCACTCACCTACCTTCAGTCAACATCCCTCAAAATTCCAGTGGTGCTGGTTGTAGAGGCTGTAACCAGGAATGGATGTTAAAATGAAGGACCCTCCTCCATGGCACACACCACCAGTTATGCTCAACAAGGTGTCCAAGCGTACCAAGGCCCAGCCCTCAGGGACTGGCTGCTCCTCAACTGCAACATCAGGGCAGACACCCCTGACCAAGGAGTGCTTACTGGCCAAAATTCAATCTTTTCACGAGGAAATGCAAAACTTTGCTAGGGAGCTAAAGTCAATTACAACCTCTTTGGAAGAGCTGCATAAACGCACTGGGGACAATGAAGTCCAGATTGCTTCATTAGAGAAGTGGTCTGGTAACACTGATCTGGAGCTGGTAGCCCTGAGGCAAAAAACATCCTGTCTGGAAGCAAAGCTGGAGTACTTGGAGGGTTGGAGCTGACGGAACAATGCAGTGGCTCCCCAAAATGGAAGAAGGCACTGACCCTCTTAAAATTGCTCAAATGTTGGTGCAAAAAATGGCAGGTCCCTTGCCTTATGGGGCCAGCTACTCCACTGAGTGGGCATATCAGGCATTGCACCCCATACCATCAGAAGGTGCATCATGACAGCCATTCCTGCTTCTGTTTCTCAACTTTCTTGAGCGGCAACATTTTTTGACCAAGGTTCATGATCTACAAGACGTTACATGGGAAGGGAAGCATTTGAGAGTAGCCCAAGATCTCCCAGCCTCCATCAAGCAGCAATGCACTGCAGGATTTAAATTTCAAATGGGGTATCCAGCATGACTCCAGGTGCTGGTGAAAGATACATGGAAAACTTTTGAATCTCCTGAACAAGCACTCACTGAGCTGAAAATGGCATTGTCAGATTTTTTTAAGGAGCGCCGAGCAGTTAGAAGGTACAGTTGTGGTCACTGTCTTCATCTGAGGCTTCTATGGAAGACTGTAATTGCTTCTTCTGTGACTGCTGGAGGGTGAGAAACACCTTTTTCTAATTTTACTTCTACTGTTCCAGTTTATTTGGGCTTTTAGCTCCATTCCCTTTTTGCAATTTTGTTATCACTGTGGAGTGCTCTGTGGCATAATGGGACCCTACGATCATTAGCTACCACATTTGTGCCACTCTCTCTGCACCCGCTAAACTGCCTGTGATTTGTGTGGACATTTAATATTTTACTAAGCCTCTCTGTGTCATTGGCAAAGTGTGCCGATTTTTTTAATTTATCTGGAAGGACTTTGGCTTGTAGACTTATCTGCTGCATGGCTATCGAATATTTTGTTGCTGCATGGGCTTGGACTGAAGTGCTCCCAGAAATAACACCACTTACCCAATCTTCAGCGCTGCCCTGCAAGAATGGGTTGTGTTTATTTAATGTGACTTTGGTTGGTACTTTGCCTAACAAGATCATTCTATTATTTCTGCTGCAGGGACAGCAGTCAGTTCAAGTTGTACTGGAGTACCTTTTTTTCTTTTGATGGATCCAGGCTGAACAGACTCTACAGGGCATGTAACACTTTTGTTTTAAATTGCCCTTTGGATGGGGAATTTCACAGACTGAGAACTGTTTCCTATACTGCACTGGTCATTTATTCTTTGTGCTCTGTTTCTATTTTTGGTTTGACTCTTTTAGTTTGTGAGATGTTGATTTCATGGACTTATTGCTTAGTACTCTGTTCTCCAGTTGCAAGGGTTGCACTGCTCTCCTGCCAAAAATGATTCTGCCCAATTCACTTTGCTTTGTTTTTTTTTGTTTTTTTAAGTCTTTGTTTTTATTTCTGTGGGCTACAGAAGTGACAGGTATAGTAACATGGGCTTCCATTTTCTACATTGATGCAAATCCTTGGTGATTTGAATTTAAATTGGTTATCGAATGCATCTGCACCCCTAGTAACCTTCTGTGACATCTATGGATTCACTCAATTAATCAAAGATCCAACAAGGATTAACCTAAAAAATACTACCAACAGCTCACTCCTGGATATTATGATGGTAAACAAGCCTCACTTATATTCTCATGCTGGAGTGCTACCCAGTGATGTAAGTGATCATTGTCCTATAGCTGGCATAAGATCTACACTCAAGCCATCCAATCCTGCAAAATTTCTCCTATAAAGGTCAAAAAAGAATTTCAACATCTCAGGATATCTCCATGATTTGTGCAATACAACATATTGGCAAGATTTTTACCTTACAACCTCAGTTGAGACAGCTCTTCAGATCTTAAAGGACATTATCACTAATGCCCACAATATACATGCACCAATCACCAGTGTCAGAACTAAAGTAAAATCTTGTCGTTGGCTCACTGCTGACCTTAAATCAGCTTTGTTAGCCAGAGACAAACTCTGGAAAAAAGCAAGAAAAACAAAGGATACTAGAGACTGGCTTCAATTCAGAAAAGCAAGAAACTCATGCACAAAACAAATAAGAAATGCCAAAGCTGCCTACTATAGAGCTGAATTGGATGCATCCTATACTAACCCATCCAGATTCTGGGGTACTATAAAGGGAATTCTAGGCCAAAATTCTACCCCTGCCTTACCCTCAAAACTGCTACTAAGTGACATAGAAATCACTGACAAGCAAGAAATCTTAAATACCTTCAATGACCATTTCACCACAGCTGGCCTAGCATTTGAATCTTCACCTGCAAATCTCTTGAGATCATCATTAAACCTTCATTCCACTGTGGGACAAAAGGCTGCTTCAACATTCTCCTTCGAACCAATATCCTTAAAAGAAGTAGAAGACCTCCTATCCAATTTAGATACTTCTAAGAGTGCAGGTGCAGACTGCCTGGACCCCTACTTTCTTAAAGTAGCATTGCACGCCTTATCTGCCCCCCTCACTCACCTCTTCAATCTTTCCCTAGCTACTGGTTCCATCCCCTCCATATGGAAAACAGCTCAAGTAGTTCCACTACTTAAATCAGGTGATCCCATGGATCTTAACAATTACAGGCCCATTTCCATCCTACCGGTACTATCCAAGATGCTTGAAAAATTAGTAAATTCACAGTTAAGGGCCTATCTGGACACCAACAACCTCCTAAATCCAGCACAATCTGGATTTAGATCAATGCATAGCACCACCTCTGCCCTAGCCAAAGTCACTAACGATTGGCAGACTGCCTTGGATAAAAAGAATAGTACCTGTGCTGTGTTCTTGGATTTGAGTAAAGCATTTGATACAGTGGATCATGCATCATTAATCTCCTCTCTTAGCTCTGTAGGCCTTGATTCACTCTCACTCAATTGGTTTAGGTGCTATCTCTCTGGAAGGTTACAATTGGTTAAAAATGAAAATTACCTATCTACCTCTAAACCACTGCTAAGAGGTGTACCGCAAGGCTCTGTCCTAGGCCCCATCCTCTTTGCCATTTATATTAATAACATTGATGCCAACCTCTCTCAATCTAACATTCATCTGTTTGCTGATGATACTGTATTATATGTCAGCAATCCCTCACCATCAAAAGCCTGTGAACTGTTACAGTCAGAATTCTCCATCCTACAACACAACCTATTGGAAAAAAATTACTTCTAAATGCCAAAAAAACAAAAGCTATGTTCTTTGCAACAAAGAATTGCTCTGCCACTACCCCATCATTCATCACCCCACAATTATCCACCTTATTTGGAGATAAGTTGGAATTTGTGGATAAATTCAAATATCTTGGAGTCTGGATTGACAATAAGCTTGACTACTCTGTCCACATTGAAGAGCTACTAAAAAAGTTGAGACAAAGACTTGGCCTATTTTACAGAATAAAACACTACCTTACCAGAGACTCCAAACAAAGATTAATCCAGGCATCATTCCTATCCCTTATTGACTATGCTGACTTTCTCTCACGGCCATTGCTCACTCTCCCTCTTAAATAAGCTGGACACCCTGTATCATAGAGCCATCATATTTACAGACCTTCCCTCCAGCACCCATCATTGCTCTCTTTACATGGCAGTCAATTGGACATCCCTACAGCACAGAAGAAAAGGAGCGCTGCAATCTGGATCTTTAAAAGCTTTATCAGGCAAACTCCTCTTTTATATCTCAGACTGTTTCACCGAATCGCATCTAGGCCATACACCTTAAGGATCAATAAGCTCATTATGCTAAAGATTCTCAATACCTGCACCCGGTTTGGGAGGGCTGCTATCAGCTATTCCTAGCATTTGTCTGGAACTCACTCCAAAATCTACGAATCTGAATACCCCTTACCCTTATCTTCCTTCAAAGATTATACACCGTCCTATTTCCAGAGTTGTGCAACTGCTTCCATAAGGCCTAGTCTCCCATCCAACCTATACCCTCCTGTAATCCACTATGTTTAGTTTCCTTCTTCTACCCAGTCAGTTATCACATTTCATATAAAAGCCTACAAAAGCCCTATTGTTTGATTATTATCCCTACTACATCTATTATCCTCTTCATTTTTCAGGTTAAGTTATTTTACTGTGCCTTGTATATCTGTAAATTTTGTATATATCTCTTATTTATTTGATTGTACTAATGTTATGCTATTCTCATGTCTTTGTAAAAAAACTTGTACCCTTATTTGTATGACCACTCAGGTCCATCTTGTAAATGAGTTACGCTCAATGATGTTCGCCTGAATAAATAAAGATTTTGATTGATTGATTGATTGATTGATTGATTCTTGTTATAATTATTGTGAACATGACATTATGCTTCTGGGGCTTTACCTGTAGTAGCTATTGTGAGTGCTCTATAGGGCACTAACTACTGGTCCTTTGTGGTTGGGACAGATTTGTTTTTAAAACTCAGCTTTATTCCATGAAAGAACACCATACAGCATTTCATACAGTTTCCTTCAACTGATACATACTGAAACATTGTGATCCAAGTATGAGAAATACTAAATAAAAAAAGTCTCTGGTTCCAGTTTTTCATAAGTTCATGGTCTTCAGCTTGGTTAAACATAGTCCAGTGTCTGAGTTACTGCAAGATGAAGATATCTGAATCTTGATCTCCAATAGGAGATTTAACTTAGCAACCAAAACTAAAATAGAATTCTGGAACTTCTGGGATTAAAACTTCCCAGATAAAAAGGAAACAAAATGAATGCAAAGAGAATAAAATTCCTACTGCCTTTACATGGCGAGTGACCTGTACCCCTCCCCACATTTCACAACCCCACATCCGCCATAACTCCTAGTTTATGTTGGTAATCCATAACCCAACCTGCACTGCCCCATTGACAAAATTAACTGTATAAATCCATCAGTGATCTATTGGCTTTAGTAACTGTTAATCACTGTATTGTGCTTGGCTGGGAGGCCCCGGCTATCATCCAAGTCTCCCAGGCCTGCCATTTCTGCTCATGTTGTTCATACCTGAGATGTAGCCTGGTTGTTAGTGCTTCCATTGATACGACCCCCTTTACCTTATTTATCCATTCCCCTAATTCAGGAGGGTCTAATTTCAACCACTTAGCAGTGATACACTTAAGCGCAACTACTGTCAAAGTTAATAAAACTTTCTTCATATCTCCCTTGAAACTAATGGCCCCTTGGAGTCCCAGTACCCACTCTTCAAACTGTAAGGGCAGAAGTACCCCAGTTATGTTATGTACAGCATGCTGAATCAACTGCCAGAAAGGAAGGAGAACCGGACAGCCCCCCAAAATATGCCAATGGTTTCCAGGCTGGCCACAGTTCTGCCAACATTTATTAGACCAGGTATTGCCGTAATGGTATGTAATTATTGATGTCTGGAAGAACCTGACCTGGACCTTCCAAAAGAACTCTCACCACAAGGGAGCTAAGGTAACTTTCCATACTAATTTTAACCTTCAGTCCCAAGTGGGTTTATTTATTTCTGCACCCATTTCCTGTTCCAGGGTCTCTTTAGCGAAGCCAAGAGAGAGATCCTCCTGGCCACCCCAAGAGCTTATAAATGTTAGAAATTTACCATTGAGGCCCTTTAATGGTTACTACCCCATAAAGGAAATCCTCCCACCCTGTACAAGATCTTGTTAAGTAATATATATTCTCCCCTGTGTCTATAAAATGCCTGACCTGCATGTATCTAAGGAATTCTAGATTAGACCAGCCAAACTTTTCTCTAGCCCAATTAAAAGATATGCACTTCTAGCTGGCCCAGTGGTGCTGAGGGTTGAGGCGCTGGATGCCACACCTCATGCCATGCCAGCGACCTGGGTTTGGGAATGATCCTGGGTGCTGGGGGTCAGCAGGGAGGGAGCAGGACTGGGTGTCCGGAGGACAGCTCGCCTCTCCCTGGGGTGTGATCCAGGGGCATCCCGGTGCAATAGTGACCTCAGGTGGAGGCCAGAGGTACTACCGATGCTGGGAGCACATCGGGATTGTGAGTGACTGACGTCTGTGGATATCTCTGTGCTGACATCATTGCATGGCAGTGCGTGTAGGGGGCAAGCATGGAAAAACACATCTTGGTGTGCTATATGATGGCCGGTCTGGCAGCGCTGCCTGGCTTCAGACTCTGGATGCTCCCCCGGATCTTGACCGCCCCGGCTTCCGCAGTGATGGTTGCATACCCACTGCAAGAGAAGGACTGCTGTGTAGGACCGAGGATGAGGTAGAGCTTGGGGCTTGGGGTTGGGTGGGCTGTGAGTTCAAGCCAGACTGGGGGGAACCATAGGTAACACCCCCCAGCAGCAGAGGTGATCTAAAGTATATATATATAAAAAAATAAAAGATATGCACTTCTTCCCCTCAATAAACTGGGTGAAACAGTGAGGACCACGTTGTCCCAACTCTGCATAGCCTATATCAAATGTTGGAGGGAAGAAGCCTGCCTCATATCCGATAAGGGAAAGTGGACCAAGCTCTTCAGGTGTGTAAGTGAGTTTCCTAATCTTCCAGAGAATCTGAATGCCATGCTGGGCCCCTCTATTTCTAATAGTTCTGACTAAGTCCAAGGGAGTATAAGTAAGGGCTAGGGTGTATAAGGGTTTAAACCAGATGCTAGCATCTTCTATCTGGTACCAAAGAGAAGAGGTACATTGCTTTGCCCAGATCATTAACATAGCCCCTTGTGCTGCCAAATAATATTTAGGGAGATCCGACAGTGACAGCCCTTCTGATTCCCTGGGAAGCTGCAACGTTGTCTTAGCTACCCAAGGTCTTTTACCATTCCAAATAAATTTGGAGATTTGTCTCAAAATTTTGTTCAAGTACACATTTGGAATTCTGACTGGAAGAGAGGAAAACAGAAAAAGAAATCGAGAGCGTACATTCATTTGGACTGTCGCAACTCTCCCCACCAGGCTTAAGGGTAACAGTTTCCATGTTGCCAAAACTCTTGCCATGGCTGACCAGAGTGGCTCATAATTAACTGCAAATAATTTGACAATATCAACCACCATCTGTATCCCCAAATAGCGAATAGGGTTTCTTTGGGCCCATTTAAATGGGAAATCTCTCTTGAAACGAGCAGGGCAACCATCACTTAAGATAATGGACTCTGACTTCTGAAAATTAATTTTGTAACCTCATATTTTCCTGAAGGTCCCTAGAAGGTCCACCGGGAGGGGGGGTGCAAGGATTCCCCCGGGAATGACAAGAAAAACAGAGCGTCATCTGCATACAAGGAGATTTTTTGTTCAACTCTTCCTGCTTCTACTCCCCTGATCCTCTCGTCTCCTCTCACCAGAACTGCCAATGGCTCTAAACTTAAGGCAAAGAGGAGAAGGGACAGGGGCAGCCTGTCATGTGCCTCATGTTTGGGGAAAGAGGGGTGAGCTGATTCCATTCACTCTCATCAGTGCTACAGGATTGGAATACAATTTAGAAATTACTACTAAAAATTTAGGACTGAAGTTCATACAATCTATGGTTGCTTTTAGGAAATGCCAATTAACCCTATCAAATGCTTTTTCTGCATCCATGGATATGCAATCTGAAAGTTAGGTGAAGATATCTGGGATGAGATACTATTTAAAAGTCTGCAAATATTATCAGAGAGGTAGCGGCCTGTAACAAAACCAGTCTGATCATCAGGGACTTAAGGATGGGGCCAGTACTTGCAGGCAAACTGCTAAGATACCAGTAAGTAATTTCAAATCTATGTTCAGGAGGGAGATGGGCTGGTACAATCCACAATCTGAGGGGTCTTTGCCACTTTTGAATAGTGCTGAAATTTGAGCCTCTCGCCAAGACTCCAGAATTGTCCCCCAGCCATAGTTTCCTGATATACAGGAATTAAAAAGGGAGTTAGCTGGGCCTCAAAGGTCTTATAAAATTTGTCAGGGAAGCCATCTAACCCAGGGGATTTTCCATTTTTAAACTGCTTAATTTGGGGCTGCAACTCCGCTATCATAATGTCTACTTCTAGGGAATCTCGGTCTTCCTGGGTGAGGGTCTTGAGGTGTGTATTTTGAAGAAATTCCCCTACTGAGTTCTCAAAATCATTAATACTTTCCTGAGAATGTAATGTTTTATAGTAATTCACAAATACTTGGGTTATTTTTTCTGCTTTACTTGTTAGAATGCCCCCATCTGGATCTTTGATTTTTAATATTAGCATACTCGTCTGTTCTTCCCTCAATCTAGCTGCCAATAACTTCCCGGCTCTTTCACTGCCCTCATAGTAACTTTGTCTTATTCATCTATATTCCCCTCCAATTGAGCCTGTAATGCTGTTTCTAAAGCTTATCTTCGCTCCTCTAAGATGTTTTTTGTATCTGCATTCACTGTTATTTTATGTTGAAACTCTAGCTCTCTCATGTCCCTTTCTAGAGCATTAATCTTACCCTCCCATCTTCTTTTTGCTCAGAAGCAAACTTCATAATCTCACTCCTCAAAACTGCATTAACAGCATCCCATCTCACAGCTTGAGTTGTGTTTCCCACCGCGTTCTGTTGGGCATACATTTCGATAGTAATGATAATAAGGTCCTTGAACTCCTGAGAGTTTAACAATCCTACATTTAACCTCCAATGGGAGTTCCTAGCTGCAGGGGCCAATGCTAGTTCTAAAGTCACTGGGGCATGGTCGGAGAGGGAGCGGGACAGAATCTCAGAAGACCTTATGCTATGCATCTATTCCTTTGACATAAATAGCATGTCAATTCTGGTGTAGCACTCACACCTATCCAAGTAGTGGGTATCATCTCTGGCCCAACCATGCTGGTCTCACCATGCATCCTGAAGACCCGCCAGTTGGGTACATCAAGCCAGCATAGCACTGGCCCGACTTCTCCAGACCTCCCCAGCTCCCCTGTCTATCTAATGTAGGGGTAAGAGTTGTATTAAAATCTTCCCCAAGGATGCAGAGTCTATTTCCTAGATCCATCAGAACCTCCCAGTAAACTCTTGAAAAAACGGGCTGCCCCTTGTCATCATTTGGGGCATAGAGAGTTACAAAAAGACAGGGAATACCCCTGTACCTTGCCCACAGCTTAACAAACTGGCCATCTGAGTCAATGTCCATCATCTGAACTTCCAAGGGACAGTATTTATGTATTAGGATAGCTGTGCACCTCCTGTGAGGGTGTTCATTGTAGGTGGAGGTGTACACAGCACCTACCCAACCTCTATGCAACTTCATGTGCTCCGAGGCCATGAGGTGGGTCTCCTGTAAAAGATCTATGTGGACATTTGCATTTCTAAGTTGCTGGAGGATTTGGGTATGCTTTATGGGGCTATTAGGACCCCGAACATTATACATGGCTATTCTAAGGCTATCTATGGATACTGTCTATAGACTGCATGTCCCTGAGGTTGTGGCCACTGAGGCCTGTCAGTGTTCACAATCTCATACACATATTGAAATTGGGGTGGGTATACCCCTGGCTGGGTAGTAGTCAGCAGGAAAAACTCTGAAAACAGTTTAACCAACATATAAAACATGTAAAACCAGCAATAACATATTTCTTGCTTCCCAAAAAGTGAGGCATCATATGTGATAATCCCATTTGTCTCCCAAGGTTTCACTGCTATCCCATCATTCAACAGATTTTTCATGATGGCAGGTAGTGCTAGAGCATGCTCTACCCCTCGCTGCTCTATTAATGACCAAGTGTCATAGAGCTGCCACAGTGAGCTCGCCAAGGCCTAAACTCAAATTATCCCCAGTGCTCCGCTTCTTCCCCCTTTTCACTGCTTGGGAGGGGCTTGTAAGGTCCCCCATTCTCATGTAAGAGATTGCTTCAACCGCCCCCATCGGGATATTGATAAACAATGAAGAAAGAGATAAGAGAAACTCCTCCCCTCCTCCCATCTTCCCGCCTTCAAATTAATCCTGGAAAAAGGTGCCTCAATGTTTAACCTCTTTTTGGTATGCCTTCTAAGGATCCAGTGTCAGTGCCCCCCCATCCAAGCCATGTCCAATACCTATCAACCCCAATATATCATCTTAACTAGCACGCAGCTATTATGACAAAAAGAAATATGAAATAGTCTCCCCTAAGTAAGTTGAAAGAAGTCTAGATGTGTACAACACATTAAATCAGGAAAGTTACAGTCAAACCCTCTCAATCTCCTTCGATATTCCCATCTTGCTCTTCAGGCCCAGATAGCGCTGTTCTCTTCTCTTCTTGTGGGGCGAAGCCTTCATGGATCGACTTTGAGATCATGTTCCCGCTACTCCATTTTCGGTGTGTTTGCTGCTTTGGAGCCATGGGTTTGGCCCTCCTACCATCTCCCACTGACATTTCTGTAAGCCCTTCACAGCCCCTGGGTCAATGAAATCATCTATTTTTGATCTCCAGCGATGCAAGATATTTCTTAGCATCTTGGGAGCAATCAAAGACCCTGGAGCCCATATCTGAAGTAACTCTTAATTTTTTGGGAAAATCAATTCTGGCTTTAAGTCCTTTGCTGCACAGTTGTTTGACTAAGGGAAACCATAACTTACTCCTAGCCATGATTGTAAGTGCATAATCTGGTTCCAGAAATAACTTTCTGTCCCCAAAAATTAACTCCCGAGGAGGGCGGAGCCTGGCAGCCAAGATGGTGGCATCATAAATCTTACCAAAGGGACCTGAGCTTCCCCCATGAACCCATCCGAGCATCTGAATCACAGATTTCAAAGCGGAATGGTTGAATTCGAAAACCGGAAATCTAGTGTTATAAGACAAGCCGTTTTTTGGGAAGTGGCAGGCCAAGCATCGGGCGCCAGCACCGTGTATAACCAGGCTGATATCTCCATGTGTAGCCAACACACTGGACCGCAGCAGCGCCGGAGCCTAGTCTGCACTATACCCAGTATGAGCTGCACGAGCAGAGCAGTATGATCACGTTAATTCGAAGGAGCAATGGCTGCACAGCACCCCTCCATGAACCTGGTGCAGGACATCACAAATATGACTGCAATGTTAAGCAAAGTGCTACAAGATACAGCTGATCTGAAACGCTCCTCTTCTAAGATTACAGAGGACCTACAGCTTTTAGCTCTCAGGGTGGAGGTTACAGAGAAAGTGGCCAAGCTACAAGCGGATCAATTATCCCAGCAAGATGGCTATCTGAGGGAACATCACGGTCAAATTCAATACTTATTATCGAAGGTGGATGACCTGGAGAACAGGGCAAGGAGGCAAAATATCTAGATTGACATGGAGAGCAATGATATGACCTCATTCCTTGAGAATGCTCTGCCAGCTATGCTACAACTCGAACATGAGCCTGCTCCAGAACTCCAGAGGGCCCACCGCTCCTTAGCCCCAAAACCTAAACAAGGTGAGCGTCCTCGTCCTATTCTTTGCAAATTTCTGCAATACCCTGTAAAAGGGCGATATCTGAGGCTGGCAAGATAAATTAAATCAGTGGTTTGGCAGGGCTGTTCAATCCAGCTTTATCAAGATTACTCACAGGATCTGACGAGGAGGACAAGGGCTTAAGCGGGAGTGAAACAGCAGCTCTAGGGGATGGGTATCTCAACCTCCCTACGACATACTGTCTCGCTGAGAGTACAGCACAGTAGGGTCCACCACATGTTTAATTCCCCAGGGGAAGTGAAGCAATTTGTGCAGGCCATTCAATTGGAAAGGTGAGAAACACAGCACTCTCCACTGTGTCCACATGGCGCTGAATGCCAGAACATAGAAGCCTCTTCAGCACCCATGGAAACCTCCCCAAGGGCTCAGACAAACACACCAGAACAAGAGGATGAATGGCACACAGTCCAGAGGGGAAGATCAAGGAAACCTGGGAGGGCCTCTACCAACAAGAAACCTACTCCAAAAAAGAACTGCTCCAGAAGTCGCCAGAGATTACAGATTCTGTTGGATGACAGCACTATTTCCCCTGTCGCAACCCCTGTGAAAACCTCTAACAGATTTGAACCTCTGGGGGACCTTATTCCAACAGCTCTGGGGTTGGGGAGTAACTCGGATGCAGTACAGCCTGATGACCTTGCGGATCAAAGCCTGCTAGCAGATTGGGGCCCTCCTCTGCAAAGACTGGGCAGAGGATGGAGGGGAGCTGCAGGAGGAAAATCCATCGCTGAATTGAACTGCAGACTGCAGCAACATAGATCAAGTACTTTAAGAGCATTCCCTGCACAGTTTGCAGGGTAATAATATATCTCTGGGAGCAAACAAGCCATGCTGAGTGGCCTGCAGGGGCCCAACCGGGCTTCATTGCCACCCGGAGAGGTAGCTCCAGTTAAGGAGCCTGAATGGGTTATAGCACCTGCTCGGCTCACGCTTAATGGGTTCAGCAGTATGTTTTGGCTGCCATCATTCTGTTAACTGCTTTTCACTTCATAGCAATATGTTAAGTGTTTAAAATGAGTAGTAAGTTGTTCTCCCCTCGCACAAGCAGGCCCCCCCCCCCACATGCACAAAGTGAGTTGCCTACAGCTCGGCAGCCGCCGCTCATCTGAGCGATGTGAGGATGGGATAGGGAATTAAGGCTCCTGGCTCAGATACCTAAAGGCACTTAATGCCTGTTTATTGTAAAACCAGTTGGTATCCTGGTAGCAGGTAACCCTTTGTTAACTAGGGGAGGAAATTGGGTTAGACAGCAATAGACCTCTCTTCAGGGACTGCAACCTGAATATAACAAATAGCATTGCAAGGAGGGAATAGATCGTGACTACTTTGTAAATGCATGGTTATGCTCGCAAAAATAGCACCCCTCAGTAAGATAAAGGGGGACCACCGCTACAATCAGGCATTCTGTCTCACAAGGGGGAAAGTTTTTTTGCTGCTCTATAAAGGCACTAGTTAATGGTCTACGATTATATATTTAGAGTTTCTTTTTCTTGTTGGTGACAACTTATAGAGGGGTTCACAGGTGCCCAAGGGTGCTTAAGGAGTTTAAGTTATGGGAGATTTAACCCCTCTACCCATAGAGGGGCTGAGTAGCACTAATAAGATGATATGCTCCACTCCCAGGAATGGACTCCCTGACCATGGGCTACATTGGGTATGGGTGGCCGGGTTGCTACGGGAGTTCCACTTAGACCGGGTATGGTTAAGTTGTTAGATGGTGGGGAAATGAAAAAAAAAATGGTTGTGGAGGCCTTTAGGCCTATGAATGAGATGGTACATGTAACAAGCAGGTCTGTATATGAGGAGAGAGAAGATGGACAAGATTGGTTCTGTGGAACGAAGTGGAAGGGCAGATATCCTTCTTCCAAAGCTAGCTGTATAGAGTCTTGGATGGGGGGGATATATTCTTTAATAAATATAACAGATGGCGGGTAGGGATAGGATGACGGCTACATCCTGGAATGTAAGGGGTTTGAACTCACCCATCAAAAGGAAAAAAAATCTTAACTCAGCTAAAATCCTTAAAATCGCATATTGCCTTCCTCCAAGAAACAAAACTGAGTCATATAGAATCTAAGAAATTAGTGAGGGATTGGGTGAGCTGGGAAGTTCACAGTGCAGCAAACAAGACTAAAAGAGGGGTGTCTATTTTAAGCCATAAAAACCTGAAATGGCAGTTGCAAGAGCACCGTGCTGACAAAGAAGGGAGATGGGTAATTGCTAGCGTCAAAACCTCCATGGGGGAAGTTATCTTAGCAAATCTCTATGCCCCAATCGAAGACTCTCGGGAGTTCTTTCATAAAATATCACAGGAACTACTAGGGATGATGAGTGGGGAAATTGACATTATATTAGGAGGGGATTTCAATTTGGTGCTGGATGCCCTCATGGACAAATCCAGCTCAAAACCTGACTGTCACCCAAGGGCCATCAAAACGCTGACAGACCTTCTCACCATGCATAAATTACAGGATATCTGGAGGATTGCTCACCCAACCATAAGGGATTATACTTACTTCTCAGAGGCCAAACAGGTTGCCAGTATGTTAGATTACTGGTTTACCTCCCAAAATATTTCTGGTAAGACCCTGGATGTAAATATAGCCCCTCTTTACTTATCTGATCATGCACCACTGATGTTCTCAATAGCCCCACCCACCCCCGGCCCCAAATCAGTGACCTGGTGGTTCAACCCTTTATTGTTGCAGGAGAGTGACTTTAGGGAATGGCTCCAGAAAGAGGTGTAAACATACTTTTTGGACAATCCCCAAGGATCAGCCTCGGCTGCTGCCATATGGGAAGCTTTCAAAGTGACTATAAGGGGTCGAATTATAAGCTATGCCTCTTACCATAGAAAACAGAGAGAAAAGGAAGCTAAGGTGCTGGAACAAGAGTTGGGAAATAAGGAAACACAATATAAGAAAGATTCAAACAAAATGCGGGACCCAGAGTTCTTACGAGAGCTGCTGGCACTGCGTATGAAGCTGAATATGGTAGCCTCTCATAAGGCAGAATTCCAAATTTTAAGAATGAAATATAAGTATTGGGCAGGGGGAGAAAAAGCGGGGAAGCTCTTGGCGTACAGATTAAAAAAACAGCAAGCTGATAGGTATATAGCACAACTGCAGGGCCCTAAGGGGGGCTTAGATAGCAATCCGGACTCTATAAATAAAATTATGCTCTCTTTCTATGATTCACTTTACAGCTCTCACATCACCTGGGATAGGACCAAATCTGATAAGTTCATGGAGGGCACGAAACTTCCTAAACTCACACTAGCCCAAAGTGACCAATTAGAAGGGCCCAAAGAAGAGGAAGAAATTAGGGATGCAATTAATAAAATGGCAGTACGAAAAGCACCAGGATGTGATGGCTACTCAATAGATTTTTATAAGGTCATCCAAGAAACAGCTGCCCTCCCCATGAGGAATATGTTACAGGAAGCCCTAATAAAAAAGTCATTTCCATCTACACTCAGAGAGGCAATAGTAACAGTCCTTCCAAAGGAAGGAAAAGACCCAAATCTCCCAACAAGTTATAGGCCCATCTCGCTGATAAATGCATACACCAAGATCCTGGCGAAGGTGTTAGCCTCACAGCTGGAAACAGTCCTTCCTAGTTTAATTCATACTTCTCAGGTGGGTTTTGTGAAGGGCTGGGCTAGCTCGGATCACCTTAGATCATTAATATCCCTCATTCAAAGGGCGGAACAAATTCACACCTCGGCAGCAGCCATCTTGGTGGACTTCTAGAAGGTCTTTGACTTGGCTGAGTGGGAATTATTACATGCCATTCTACAATGCTATAATTTTGGTACGGTCTTTAGAAACTGGGTCAAAACTCTTTATACAGTCCCCATGGAAAGACTGCTGACAAATAATATTCTCTCTGAACCATTCGAACTACACAGAGGAACCAGACAGGGGTGCCCACTGTCTCCAATGCTATTTGTACTAGCCATAGATGTTTTAGCCAGTACAATCAAGGAACACCCGAAGATTACAGGTACCTGCATGGGGAAGGTCTCCCATTATGCCCTATTATATGCTGATGATTGTCTCCTTCTAACTGAGGACTTCCATGCATGCACACCATACATAGTTGAATTAGTGCAAGTGTTCACAGGTAGTTCAGGTCTAAAAGTTAATCAGGGCAAAACAGAGGTTCTCCCCCTAAACACCAAGCTCTCTCTGAGTGACATCTCTAGTGCGGGTCTGGTGCAGGCCAAGGGAGGCATTAAATATTTGGAAATCAGGTTACTAGCAACCATCTCCACCCTACCAGAAGCCAATCTTGCTCCATTAATTAATAACTTAAAGGAAGAAACCCTGAGGTGGAAGCAGTTGAACCTGTCATTACCAGGCAAGGTGGTGGCAATTAAGATGATGTTGGCACCTAAGGTGTACTATGTTCTTTCCCATTTACCAAACATAATCCCAAAAACATGGTTTCAAAAACTAGACAACATAATTAATATTTTCCTGTGGAAGAATAAAACCCCTCGATACAGTAGAACCAGGCTTCAAGCTCCATGGAAAAATGGGGCTGGTGCCTTCCTCATTTTCAATAATATGCCTATGCCTTTTCAGTGGCTAATATGGCTAAACTGCTTCAGACACCTTCTGAGTCCATGCCAACCTGGGCAGCCATCGAAACAGGGGCCCTTTTGGGAAATCACTTATTGAGGTACTTGGGCAATCGCCTCCCCCCCACTTCTCCAGGTGGCTGACTATTAAGGCTGCACACTGGGCATGGAATCAAGTAGGGTTCATTACCAGATCATGTCTAAATCCAGAGAAATATTTACCCCTTTGGAGTAATCCAAGTTGGTGTATTAACCAGAGACCTTTTGTGTGGGAAAAATAGAGGGATAACTGGATAAACCAGTTAAGTGATATCTTAATGGAAGATGGATGTACACTGGATAGCTTAGTGTCTTTACAAAATAGATATAAATTAGACAAATCAGAATTTTGGAGATACCTATAGCTTAGGCATCTTCATACAAGTTGGCTGCAGAGGGGGTGCTCTTGCATAACATGTCATTCCAAGAACAGTGTCCCTGGAATAGCTGGCCAGATTTACAGATACATGAGAGATGCACTTCCAGACCCCTTATTGCCAGCTAAAATAAGATGGCAGAGGTTGTTGGGTACTGATATACCAGAAAGAGAATGGAGCAGTAGCTGCATTATAGTTAAATGAGCCTGTATAGATTCCCAAAGCTTTTTAATCCAAAATAAAATATGACACCTTTGGTACCGCACCCCGGCAGGGTTACACAAAATGGGCCTAATAAAAGAGGATGTATGCTGGCGATGCGAGACACAAGGGGCAGAACTACTCCATATATTATGGCAGTGTAACCCAATTCGTCCCTTCTGGTCCAAAGTAGCTCATTGCTGTTCCAGTATTCTTGCTTGCCACATTCCTACTTGCCCACTATTCTGGGTCCTGGGGATTCCACCCCCAGGTGACAGAGTAACAGGCCTTCACCTTGCGTGGCTCATGCAGGCATCTGTAGAAGCTAAATGCCTGATTCTCTGTAAGTGGAGGACTAAGGATGTACCCTCCCTTACATACTGGCTGGTGGCCCTGTCTAAGCTGGATAACTATGCCAGGGCTATACATATATCTAGTGACACTCTGCACGCTTACCTGGATAACTGGTCACCATTTATGCACTATGTTCAAGACACCTCCCCCCTTACAACTAACACTGCTAGCAAAGCCCTGCCTAAGCTCCCTTGACAACCCCCCACCCATCTTACACACAGCCATTGACACTACTGGGTACTGTGGGAAGTCCCCCATCCCCAACCACAGTTCTGCATAATACTAAATACTTGTTACCCCCCTCTGTATCAGCTCAGGGAGTAGCATAACCTGTATATAGGAGTAGAATCTGCTGTAAAACATGAAGCCTCTCATATGGAACTTAATCTATGTAGAATACAGTAAGTAAAGTTGTTTGTAGTTCTGTCTTATGTGAATTGTAACTGATGTTATATCTCCATAACTCAATAAAAATTTAAACTGCAAAAGAAAAAAAAATAACTCCCTTCATGCCCGAGCTTTGCGGAGGACCATTTCTTTAACTCAAAAGTCCAGGAAGGCCATCACTGTCGATTGTGGTCATGCCTTGGGGTCCTTAAATGGTGCAGCAAGAGCACGATGCACCCTGATAATATTTAATGGAGTGTTTTTATCCAAATCCAGCAATTCTTGGAGCAGACTTTCTATGAAAACAGATATCTCTCCAGTTTCAGTGGATTCTGGCAGGCTGTGCAACCGTAAGTTAACTCAGTGCGAGTGGTTTTCTAAGTCCTCCAGCTTCTCTAGTAGTAATTGAGATTGGTCATGTAGTTGCAGCAGGGCCCCATTGTGTAAATTCATGGTTTTGGCATGCTCTGTGAGGTGAGATTCAAGATCTTGTAGCTGCTGGTCGTGCTGTTGTAATTTTTGGTGATTCTCTTTAATTTCCGAGCTAATATTGTCTAGAGTTATAGTCAGTCTCTGGAGTTCCTAGCACAGCTGTCAGGAAGTAATTGTAAAATCTTCCCCATTCTTCCTCAGACTCGCTGAAAAATTCTGGCTCTGGATTCTCGGGTGGCCTAGTCGGTGCATCTCCTTTCATGGCAGGCGGGGGTAACAAGTTCAATGTTTGTTATTTCAAAGTGGACCCCTGTGAAGGCTGATTTCAGGAATGAGCTGCCATCGAGACAATGAAGCACCAAATCCAATTCTCTAGCTTGCAACCCAGTGGGGTGAGGTTTAAAATTATTTTTTAGAGGGAATCAGCAGGAGCTGATCAACCCTACATCCTCATGGCTTGGAGTACCAACTGGAAGTCACGGGACAGATTTTATTGCATTTGTTATATGTAGTTGTGGGGGCTGGTGGGTGTTGAAGGGGGCTCCTCTTCCTGGCAATTTTGATCCCAATACTTAATTTTTTCTGGGAAAGGAGTCTTCCCTAAAAGTGTGTGGAGTCCATGGGGGGAGGTGGGAGGGTTCAGGGATTCTTGCATTCGATATTGCCACATCATGGACCTGGTGTTATATTTTTTGGTGGGGGAGTGTGAAATTTGGGGTTTTGTATTGTTATGCTGGTGTTTGTTTATTAGTACTGCAATAGTTTGTGTGTGCGGGGAAAGGGGGGGAGGGAGGTTCATTTCCAAATCTGTATTAATGTGGTATTTTCCAATCTCAGACAATTGTAGGTTGACTATGGAGGGTTAAATCGTGTTTAGGGGGGATCAGAAAGTGACAGCAGAGTGGATTTACCTTTTTTCAACAGAATTGGGAGCTATCCTGTCTTAGAGTTGGTTTCCCAACTCTCATTAATCACTAAAGATAGTTAATCCATATATTTTTATTACTTGAAATGTTAGAGGAGCTCATACTAAGACTAAGAGGTACCAAATTATTAAACATATTCAACACCTCACAGGGGATGTCTCCTTTATTACAGGAGACTCATCTTCTTGAAAGGGAGAGCAATCTGTTCCAAAGACAGAATATTGATCAGGTATTTGCAGCTGGAGATAGCATGCAGAGCAGAGGTGTGGCTATCCTTTTCTCCCGGAGAGTTCCTTTTGTGTGTCTACAATGTCTGAAGGATCCGGGAGGGAGATTTCTTTTCTTCTGAGGACTCCTAGACCACGTAGAGGTGTTCCTTGGGTACATCTATGGGCCCAATGTTGACACTCCGGCTTTCTTTCTGGGACTGATTTCCCTATTGTCTCCTTTCCTATCTCTCCATACTTTTTTGGGGGTGATTGGAATCTCCTGTTTGTGCCAGACCTTGATTAATCAGATAGATATTGGATTGGTCTGTCCCCAGCCCAACATGCCCTCCAGGACATGGTAGATTTTCTGGGTCTCTGTGATCCCTGGAGAGTGTTAAATCCAGTCTTTACAGAGTTTACCTATCATTCTCCAGTGCATGGTACCTCATCCCAGCTTGACTACTTTTTCGTTAGTCGGTCTTTGCTGGTGAGGGTGATGGGATGTGGAATAGCCCCTGGGGTCATCTCAGATCACTCCTCGGTCTGGTGAAAACTAACCTTTGCAACCCTACAAGAGAAGGAGACCATATGGAAACTAAATAACCAATTACTTAAGGAGGGGCAGGTGGTGGCACATATTAATGAGCACATTGATGCATTCTCTTCTGTTAATTTGAACTCAGTGGGTAAAACAGACTGGGAGTGGGGGGCCCCTGAAGTGTTATCTCCATGGGGAGTTCATGCATTTAGCCTCCATTAAAAAGCGGGAGAAAGTAGCCCTTGATTTACTTAGTCGTAACAGGGATCTGGAGAAACACCTTTTTCCAATTACTCCTGATTCTACTCGGCAGGAACTCCTGGTGTTTCGTGACCAATATTCAAAGTTATTGCATGAAAAGGCAGAATTCGCTATGCTTAAGACCAGCACTGAATATATTGATCAGGGTGACAAAGCAGGTTGAATGCTCATGTTAATGGTTTGCAAGCAGGAAGCTTCTCAGTTTGTCAATGTCACCAAGTCCTCTATGGATGGTTCCCTTAAAACTAGGTCTAGATATATTGAGAATGAGTTTGAATACTGTTATAGATCTCTGTATAGTCAAACTGCCACTATTTCCTCCATGCAATCAGTGAGGGGCTACCTAACTGCCATCCCACTCCCAGTCCTTATGGATGCACAGAGAGACTTTCTGACAGTTTCATTTACAGAAGCTGAAATTCTATTTGCCGTCAAGGCCTTCTCATCAGACAAAGCACTGGACCCAGATGGATTTTCAACTAATTTCTATAAAATGCTCACGGAAACTAGTGCCTTGGCTGTACCGGTTATATAGTTGTATCCTTTCTAGTGAACTATCAGATAAGTCTTTCTTGGAAGCTCTGATCATAGTACTTCATAAACTGAATAAAGCACCTGATACTGTAGCAAGTTATAGGCCGATTTTTCTCTTGAATTATGACATAAAGATTTTAGCAAAGATTCTAGCTGACAGGCTTGGCAAAGTTTTACCTATGCTTATAGGCCCAGAACAGGTGGGCTTTTTGGCCACCTGTTCATCCTCAGATCATCTCCGGAAGTTTGCTCATATCTTCTCCATATCCAGAGATTCTGAGCATCCTATAGCTCTTGTCTCTCTGGACATGGAGAAGGCATTTGACAGGGAAGATTGGCAATTTCTATTTTGTATCTTGCAGCAATTTGGTTTCCCAATTCAACTCATTAAATGGATTAAGCCCCTTTGCTCCTTCCCTAGTGCTCGTATGTACTGCAATGGTGTGTCCTCTTCTTTCTTCCCTTTGAAGTCGGGCATGAGGCAGGGATGTCCCTTATCACCGTTACTATTTAACCTCTATCTTGAGCCCTTGCTCATTAGACTAAGGGAGAACCCTACTATTCAGGGAGTCCAGATTGGGGACCGGGAGCTGAAATTGTCGGCATATGCAGATGATATTTTGCTCCACCTTTTACACCCCAGAGCATCCTTCCCTGCTGTCCAGGAGACCATCAAGAACTATAGTTCCTTTTCCAATTATAAACTTAATTTAGAAAAGACTGTGGTAATGCCTTTGAATGCTTGCATTTTTAGGGCAGATATACACTTCAGCTGGGTCTGTCTTGGTCCCCTAAATACCAAAAATGCCTTGGGATACATCTTCTAGAAGTGAGGCTCTGATGAAGCCACTTAATTGGTAGATTTAGTTTGGATGTTGCAGCAAGATTTGTCATGGTGGCAAGCTCTACCTCTTTCTCTATGGGGTCATATTAACCTTGTTAAAATGAATATATTGCCCCGGCTCTTTTATCTGATTAACCTGCTAAATTTGTGGCTACCCCATCCTGCTTTAAGCGGGTACATGCTATTGCCTCTGATTTTATTTGGGTAGGTAAACCCCCGAGGAGGGCTTAGTATAAGATGGCAGCACCCAAGGACTGGTGGGCTTAGGTTGCCCCATTTTGGATTGTATTATTGGGTCAGCCATGCAAGCAAATATTTTAGGTGGCTCTCCTCGCCCTCTGGAGATTGTCTTCTCTGTATGTCCCTGTCTGTCTCTCTTTGGAGCAGGAATTGATTGCATCCTCTGAGGTATCTCCTTGTGCTTTGCAGCATATAGGCTCCCAAGACCTGCCGGGTACCCTGCGTACCTCTGTGATCACAGTTTCATTCAAAGTCCATGCTCAATTATGTGCCTTTTTGAAATACAAACATAAGACAGATGTTTCACAACTGATTTTCCAAAACCCTAACTTCAGGATTGGTGGTAAACCTCTCCATCCTTCCTGGCTACCCCAGCTAGTAGAATTAAAGGTTGATGACTTACTTAGGGATGGGGCATATCTTTCCTTGTTGGACATCATGAGGAAATACCAATTAGGTAACCCCTATGTTTTCAAGGTGTACCAGCTCCACCTTGTGGTGATGCGCAGTTTTACAGCAAAATCTGTCTATACAATTTCCTGCAATCACTCATAGATTTGGCCGGCCAGCCCCACTCAGTTTCCAAGTTATATACACACTTATATACCAAGGCCTATCCACAAATAGATGGGGTATCTGATTATTGGAACTCACAATTTCCACAGTCCTTCTTTGACTGGTGCAGCTTGTGGAAGGATGCACACATTTATGTCACACACGGCCATTTAAGACTCATGCAGTTCCAAGTTTTGAATAATTTATATTATATGCCAGTAAAATTAGCCAAAATGGGTAGAGCCCCATCTTCTACTTGTGTTAGATGTGGGCAGGGAGAGGGCACCCCCTATCATATTTTCTGCGAATGCCCTAAGGTGGCTCCCCTATGGGTACTGCTTGGTCAAAAAGCTGATCCCTTATTAGGAGTCAGTGAACATCTTTCCCTGGAAATTTGTATATTGGGAGATTATTCTATGATAGGAGTCCAGGAATGCAATATATTTTCTGGCTTTACTTGACTTATTTGTTAAGAAGCTGGTTCTGTGACATTGGCGTGACTTGGTGTGTTTATTTTATACTGAGTGGTTGAGGAACTTCTCACTAATCTTAGAGTTGAACAACTGATTGCTGGTTTAGACAGCCACTTATCACTGTTCAACAAAACCTGGGGTAAATTGCATGCTCTTTGTACTCTGGCCAGTCTCCCCTTGTGATGGACCTTGAAAGGTGTTTGACCTGCTCCCAGTGACAGGTCCAATGCTGCTCTGCTGTCTAGAAGGAGGGAAGGGGAGGGTGGGAGAGAGTTGGGAGGGTAGTGATTAGTGTGTACTGCGTGTATTGTTGTTGTAGATCTGTTTGTTGTTATTATTGTTCTTTTGAAAACTTAATAAAGCATACTAAATAAAAAAAAGAAATATTGCATCTAACTTGGAGCAGAGATGTTGCAGTGTTTTAATTCACCCCAAAAGTTTTCATTTGTTTGCAATGTTCAGGCAAATTGCCAAAATCCACCTTCATGGATACATTCATGAATTTTTTCTCTCTATCCTAATATTTGAGAATTTTTAGCTTCACCTTATCACTTTGCCTTTAGTATTGGCAAGGCAAATTTTGTGAAACTGAGGCTTTTGACAAACAACTTGTCTAAAGGTCACATGGAAGAGCTTCTGCAGGTCACATGGAGGTCACATGGTATATCTTTATGCAGTAACTGCCTGAATTGCTTCCTGTTTCCCATTTCAAGTCAATTAGAGAAAGCAGAAAGAAGCTAAAGTGAAAAATACATATTTCAAATGCTGCTTACAACATTTTTTTTTCTCTTTTTCTCTTTTCTGTATTGTACTTGAGTTTGGGAACACTATTTAACTAGGTAATCTTTATTGTGAGTCTCTTTTTTAGACCTACTTGTTAGTTTTATTTTTCTTATTGTCATGAATCTTTTCTGCATCTTTTCTTTCTCTGTCTCACTTTCTCTCTCTTTCTGTTTGAACTGTAATGGAGAGTCAACACGGAGGTGTTCACACCCATGGTGTTGCCACAGCTCTTCTTTGTTCTGGCTTGTTTGGGGAGCACCTCCCCTCCGTAGCACCTTACTTCCACCAAAGCATGAAGCAACAGCATTCACAGCAGCAGACCCACCTAATACTCCAACAGGGTTGTGCCCACAGCAGAAGAAGATGAGTTCTGCTCCAGGCCAGCAGCAGGAGCCAGGAACTAGTGACAAACAGCAGTACTCTGTTCCTCCTGAAATGGAGCAGTGAGAATCCCACGTCCACCATCATTATTCCTTCACCAGCACCATCCCCCAGAGGACCCCACTCATCATCCTTGGGACCCTCTGTTCCTTCAGTGGCAGCAGCTCACCTGTGCTTCTAATACCACAAAACTACCCTGGCATAGGATTTTCTTTTGCCACTGACCCTAGTGACCATATCATGATCACTTGTAATTTGTGCATGGCCCGGGTCAGCCGGGAAAAGAAAGGTACCTACTTGGGTACTGGGAGAGTGAGAGAAACAACAGAACAAAGAAGAGAGAGGTGGTGGTGAAGGCACTGGTTGTGGTCCATCTGTGCCAGCAGAAGTCTGACAAACAGGAAATCAGGGAAGATCACATCACAGGTAGGGTGGTGGGCAAACCCTCTTGAAGTGGCTGCCCCCTCAGTTCCACTTCAAGCTGCTGAACCAGCAGCAATAGAAGCACCCACACCTCTAGCAGCAACAACATCAGAACTGGAGCTCACCAGCCTAAGGGAGGAAGTGGGGACCTACATCATTGGCTCACAGAGGTGAAGCAGGATATTAAAATTATAGTCTACAATCAGGAGAAGCTGCTGACAGGGATGGCAGATCTCTGTCATGACAGTGTGGGTGCTGGTGGTAGTGGCATTCAGTGAGCTGGGCATGTGTCGCTTGCTTCAAAATGTCTAGCAAATGGGCAGGAAGGAGGGGTGGAGAAACAATGGTGAAAATTCAAGACCTGCCATCACAGAGGCAACAAGCCTTTGTGTGAAACAAATAAACAAAGCAAAGCAAAACAAAGGAAAAACACTATGGTTCTCAAATAAGGTGGTGGGGAAGGATAGGGAGAAAAAGATAGCATTCAGGAAGTATAAGGAATCACAGAGGGAGCAGGACGGGGAACTGTATCAGTTAAAGCATGAGGAAACAGGGAAGGCAGTCAGAATAGCAAAGGCCCAAACAGAGAAAAAGATAGCCAACTCGGTTAAGAAGGGGGATAAAACATTTTATAGGTACATTAGGGAGCAAAGAAAGACCAAGGGAGGGTTAGTGAGGCTTAATAAAGGGGAGAAGAGGAGGGCAGAGGGTGACAGTGAAAAGGCAGAGATCCTGAATGAATATTTTTGCTCAGTATTCACAAAAGAAGAGGAGGGGGAGGCACCTAAACCAAACAATAGAAACACTTTGGATAGGGGGTCAATACCAGTCCATTCACAGAAGAAATGGTCCTAAAAGAACTCTTAAAACACAAGGTGGACAAGGCAATGGGGGCCTGACAGGATTCACCCCAGAATTCTAAAAGAACTAAGGGGACAACTAGTGACACCACTGACTACCCTTTTTAACAAATCATGGGAGGATGGTGTGGTATCTGAGGACAGAAGGAAGGTGGATGTTATACTCCTCCAGAAAAGTGGGAGCAAGGCAGAGGCAGGAAACTACAGACCTGTTAGTTTGACCTCAGTGGTAGGGAAAATTATGAAGTCACTTCTGAAAGAAAGAATTGTTGAGTACCTAGAGGTTAGTGGAGCACAGAACCCAAGGTACAATGGATTCACAGCAGGGAGGTCATGTCAGACAAATCTAATAGATTTCTTTGACATTGTGTGACCAAAGTAGTGCACCGTGGAAGGGATGTGGATGTGGCCTACCTAGACTTTAGCAAGGCACTTGACACAGTCCCACACAAAAGATTAATAAACAAGTTAGCCAGCCTGGGAGTGTTTCCCAGGGTGGAAACCTGGGTAAAAAATTGGCTGAACAACAGGACACCGAGGGTAATAGTAAACAGAGTCCACGCCGAGGAAAGGGGGTTACTAGCAGGGTACCGCAGGGTTCAGTACTGGGACTGGTCCTCTTTAATGTCTTTATAGGTGACATTATGGAGAGGCTGTAAGGAAAAGTATGCATCTTTGCAGATGGCACAAAGATCTGCAACAGGGTTGATACACAAGGAGTGTGTGGAAAAGATGAGAAGGGGCTTGGTAAGGTTGGTGAAATAGTCAAAATTATGGCAGTTTAGATTCAATGCAAAGAAGTGCAAAGTAATTCTCCTGGGAAGCAGAAAACTCAGGGGAAGAATACTCAATGGGGAAGGAGGTACTAACAACAACAAAAATGGAATGGGACCTGGGGATAGTCATATCAGACAACTTAAAAGTAGGCAAGCAATGTGAGAATGCAGTAGAGAGGGCTGGGAGAACACTGGGATGCATAGGGAGAGGCGTCACCAGCAGAAAACAGGAAGTTGTTATCCCTTTGTACAGACAGTTGGTGAGACCCCATCTGGAGTACTGTGTGTAATTTTGGAGACCCCATCTCTGCAAGGATATAGACAGGATGGAAGTAGGCCAGAAAAGGGCAACTAAAATGGTGTAGAGTCTGCACCAGAAACCATATGAAGAGAGACTAAAGGAGCTTAATATGTATACCCTCAAGGAAAGGAGGAAGAGGGGGAGACTTGATAGAAACATTTAAGTATCTCAAAGGAAATCAACAAAGTCCAAGAGGGTAGCATCTTTCAGAAAAAGAGGTGGACAAGAATAAGGGGGCACAATTTCAAGATAAAGGAGGGATGGCTTAGGAGCAACGTGAGGAAGTATTGTTTCATAGAGAGGGTGGTGGACACATGGAATGGCCTTCCAGAGGAGGTAGTGGGGTTAAAAACAGTGGGGCAATTCAAGAATGCATGGGACAGACATAAGGCAATTCTAGTGGGGGTTAGGAGGAAGTAGGCTGTTGGTTAACTAGGATTTTTGGATATTTGTTCAGCGCTTTGATCCTGAGAAGGCAATTATAAATAAAGTTTATTATTATTATTGTTGTTATTATTATTATCTGCAGCTTATCTAAAAGCTAGGGAAATGGGCAGACTAAGTGTGCCAAGTGGTCCTTTTCTGCCATCAAAGTCTACGTTTCTATGTTAAAGCAGGTTTAATCACTGTTACTGTTTAACTATTTCTTATCCTCTTTCTAGTTTTTCTTTCCAACTGTACTACTTGTTTGTTTCCCAAAAATACCAAAAGAAAACATTTGAAAATACATAAAATTAAAAATCTAGCTTTACTATATTACTCTATTGTTTCAGTTATTGTTCCTTGTTTTTATATCTGTACTCTTGCTCTCTTTAAACAAACAAAAAGAAAATATATATCTGCTTTTCACTTTTCTTGAAAACTTTCATCTCTTTCTGTCACTTTCCTTAATATTTCTCAGTTACCACAATAAACATGTCAGCCTGCTACAGGTAGTGCTACATTGTACTGTGCTGTGTGTTTGTACTGCCCCAACACTGTTGTGATTCACTTAGTGTTAACTGTGCATAAATCACAATTTACATAAACTCTCAGTGTGTGCAAAAATTAGACAGGCTGCTACATGCTGCCACAAGGTAGTTTATAGAGTGTAACTGACACAAACACTCTTGTTATAATACACTTAGGGCCAGATATTCAAACTGTGCCCAAAATGTGCGCAATAGCAGGAGCAAGCACAAGTCAATTGCGAACATGCGCAACAGACGCGATATTCAAACATGGAGCAAGTCAAATTGCGCAACCAGCCAACGTCTGAATATCACACAACCTGCGCCATAGCGCAATCAGGAAGGGGAAGCTGAGCACATATGATGCACCATAGCGCAACAAGGCCAGCCCAGCTGAGCAGTCTAGAGGTGCCATAGTGCAAGCAGAGAGCCCCCCAGCAGCAGAGCAATGGAACTGCACAACCAGGGAGGTAGGCAGGGGCCCACCACCCATGCCACAGATGGGCACAGGAACACACTGCAGAACTAACAACACACCCCCACACCCGAAGCACAGCATCACTGGTGGAGGGACGGAATATCCACCGGCCCATGGGGATAAGCCAACAAAGCACAGCTGGGCCATGGTGCCCCAGCACACCCACTGGCAAGCTGAGACTGCCACACAAAGGGGCCGGACAACCCAAGTGTACAACAGCACCCTGCGCACAACACACCCTGCACTGGAACCCCAAGACACCACCCATGAGCAGTGACTGTGACCGGCACTGCAGGAATCCCCATGCCCCCCCCGGCACAATGCAACCGTGTGTACCACAGAACCATACAAGCCAGACCCACCAGGAGCACACAGCGGTGTGTGGCAGCACACGGCCAGACCGGCTGAAAGCCACTACCACACCAGGGACACCCCCCCACGCACACACACACACACACAGTCCCAGGACAATACCACACCAGATGCCATGCACACCACTGCAACTGAGCACCCATAGCCAGCTGCAAATCAGAGACCACCACAATATTCATATCAAAATAGATTTATAAATGAATAACAACACGAACACACAACAACAAACTATATACAGAGAGATATATACAAGAAAGGGGTGGGGGTACGGGTACAAGGTAGGGGTGGGTAAGGGGCAGGGATGAAGAACTTGGTGAGGGAAGGCAGGGTGTGAGGGAAGGGTAAAGGGGGTAGGTGTGGGGCAGCTACTGCCCCCCAGGCTGCACAGCAGCAGGCTGCCTCTGTTCCTGTGGCCTCCTTCGTCATCGGACACCCCTCCGGTGCATCTCCTGCAGAATGGTTAGGGACTCTGAGGACACCTCCAGCAGGCGGTGGACAGCCTGCTCAATCCTACGCAGGACCCGGACACCTAGGGCAAGGGAACAGAATCAATGGCTGTGACTGTCCACAACCCTGAAGCCCACCCAACATGCATGGTATACAGCCAAGTGCCACACCCCTGTGATGGACTGCACCCACTCACAGTGACCGTGCACAAGCCAAGCCCAACCAGGCAGCAACAGCCATGTGTGCCACTGCACACACACCCCACCCATGCCCAGAACAGCACAACCAAGGCTGTCCAGTAACGTGGCTACGTGGTGGGAAGTTAGTGCCACAGCCATGTGCCCAGTGCATGCATGGACCACCAGTGCTGCACTCACAGACATGCAGTGCCAGTGGACAGTGCTGACTGTCACACATTGCGTGCATGACAGTGTTGTCCATTGATGGTGGCCATGCCCTTCCCTCCCCATAGCACGCAATAGCATCCATGATGTAATGACACTCACCCTCATCAAGCCGCTGCTGCTGCTGCTGTAGCTGCTGCTGCTGCTGTGGGCCCACACAACCGCCACCTCGGCTAGCCACCTCCGCAGCACCCCTCTGTGCCTCATCCCGGGCCCTCCTCTGCTCCTCCATGCCTGTGGGAAATAAAAGTTGAGAAACACATTAGTGAGATCCCAAAGCAGACAGCCCCCTGTCCCAATGAGTGTGCATGCCCACACAGCCAGACCTATACATCACACACCTGCAAACACTGTCACAGCCAACCATGGACCAACCCTCCCCCATGCTCTGGTCACATTACACAGTGTTACCCATGCAGACAATACAGGAGCATAGACAGCTCACCCACCTGGCCTAGGCACAACACCCCTCCTGGCACATGACCTGAGGTGCGCCAGCAGTGCCCGCTTCCTCCTGCGCAGGTCACTGTACCAGTGCCTGCACTGCTCCGGTGTTCCGCACCACCCAGTGGCCTGCTCCAGATCGGTGGCCATCTGCTGCCACACATGGGTGTGGACTATGTTTAGGGGTTCCTCCCCAAACAGTGACCCATGGTGAGGCTCCACCACAGCCACCAGGTTGGCCACCTCCAAGGCACTCCACTGAGGAGCTCTCCTGCGTGCCATGTCTGCAGGTTTATAGTAGGCAATATGGCGCTCTGCAGTGCAGCAACCCCAGGTGGAAATGTTGCGCAATACAACTCCATCAGTCCCTATAGCACTGTTCGTACAGCACTGTGGTCCCTATCGAGCTGTTACCGAACAGCGTGATAGAGCTGCAGACATGCCATAGGTACAGCACCAAGGGGGCAAAGGTCGGGTACAAGGTCATGGGTCTCTGGTGCAAGGCCACGCACAGCACCATTGGATGTCTACATGTCCAGCATGATCGGTTGGCTGTGTGCCAGTGCCACAGTGGACTATTGCGCAGTTGTGCCACAGCGTTGCATGGTGACCAGCGCTTTAGCGCCACTGGCACAATGGTGGCCATGTCCTGTATTGCTGATCACTCACAGCACGTCACCAGCATGGCAGATGCCTGCGTAAGCTACCTGGGCAGTGCGGTGTACTACGCAGTCACAGAACTGCGCCATTGGCTCAGCCAGCTCAACCGTATTGCGCAAAGCAAAATAGCGTGATGTTCAGCCGTCATATGCAAATCATCTGATCAGCCATTCAATGGTGCAGCGGCATGATTTGCATCTCATTAAAGCTGCTCCACTTCTAATTTGCATGCATTGCGCTATAAATGTGCGACATTGATCTGCAGTGGCCATATTCGGTTAATGCAGGCGATAGGTGGGTTGCATGCTGTGTGATGTTCTGGACTATGGTCTTAGGATATTGCTGTATACTGCACAGTCACAGGTGTCCACTTCCACCCATACAGACTGTGACATGGCCGAGCCAGGAATGGGAGAGGAGGAGGATGATGGTGGGTGGAAGAGGAGGCCCAACTTCACAAAAGCTGAAACAGAGGCACTCTTCGAGGCCTACCTGGAGGAAGAGCCACTACTCAGTGGACGGAGGGGCACCCCTCAGGCCCGTGCTGCTGCATGGGAGGGAGTAGCTCGTACCGTAAACCTGCATAGAAGCCACCAGCGTTCCATGCAGGAATGTAAAAAGAAGATGGGGACCGACAGGAGGAGGGTGAAGGAGAAGGTGGCAGCCCTCAGGGCGGCACGCGCTGCCACAGGCGGGGGCCAGCCGGAGGTGGTGCAGCTGACCTCGGTGGAGGACTGTCTTGCTGCATCCATGCAGCACAGTGCCATCGAGGGCGTTCCGGGAGGTGGCTTCCAGACAGGTGGTAGCCCATCACTGCATGGTATGACATGGTCGTTGGGGGGGGGAGGTGGATTCCATGCACTAATATGTTCTCACTTTCTGTTACAGATCCTGTGCATCTGCAGGGGACAGTGGCGGAGGGCCCGTCCACTGTGGACATCCAGCCAGAGTTGGAGGAGGGTCCATCCACCTCTGCTGGTAACCGGCGTGCATTGCACCAGTGTGCGCGCCTGGCTGCCATCTCCGATGTCAGTGAGACTGGTGTGGGGGGTGTCCTTCCTGTGTCTCAGTGGTCTGGCATGCAAGCATGCCAGCACGCTGTGGCTGTGGCTGTGGCACGAACCTGCACCATTGATGATGCAATGACCACTATGGGCAGTGACACGTGTGTGTCACATAATGGACACACAGCAGGACAGCTCACGCCCATGGACCTAGCTGGTTCCAACGTGTGTGCCAGCACGTCAGCACAGTCACAGGCTGTGCCTGTCAGCACTGGTGGGGCAGCACCGGTGGCTGTGCAGGTCACTGGCACTGTTGCGGACACAGCAGTGGAACGACTGGTCCCTTGGGCACAGCAGGTGGAGGGGCAGCAGCAGCAGCAGTCACCCACCGGGTCTGGGGGTACAGGGTTCAGCGGTGGTGTATGTACACCACCTGTTGACTTGCCCATACCTGGTCCTGGTGAACAGCGCCCACCCTCAAGGGGTGTTGAGCATCAGACCCTTCCATACCCTGAGGGACAGGTTGCCGATGTGGCAGATGACCCATTTGATGAGCACACCCGCCTGCTGCGGGCATCAGTACAGCAGCAGATGCGGGTTGCAATATCTGTGGAGGCACTGTGTGTGGCTGTGGAGTGGCACAGCAGGGACAATGCAATGATCCTTGCAGGGATTGTCCAAATGCGGATGGATGTGACCACCGCCATTGACAGGCAGACTCAGGCATTGGTCGCTGTCGTGGCTGCATTGGGCACACAGTCAGGTGCCCCTGTGCCGCATACGCCACGCAGTACGCTATCCACTCCCCATTCCCGGCATCGTGCGACACCCAGCCTGTCAATGCCAGGTTCTGCTGTGGGCATCCCGAGCACCCCTGGTGCAGGTATGTTAGGCATGCTGCAGACCCCTGTGTGGACAAGGTCACGCTCGCACAGTGGGACCCCTGGTGGTCCATCAGTGCCACCCCAAGTGGCCCATGCTCAGCCTGCCAGTGCTGCTGGGACTCGGCGGGGCCGCCCTTGCATCCGAGGTGGCCGTGGCACAGTGCCACATGACTGACCTGTCTCCCAGTGTGGGCCCTGTCTGGTGCTGCCCTGTGTGCAATGTGTGTCATGGTGGGCAGTGCACCAGTGGGTGCCCTGCCCAACACGCCGATACATGGACCACCTGCACAGCCTCCCGACTGCTGTCCATGGGTGCATGTGCATGATGATGCCTGCATTGCACTGTACACCAAGGTGCAAGGGTGCCCAGCATCTGACACACGTACATGGACAGTGCAGGTGGTGGAGGTGGCCTGTGGATGTGTGTGTTTGACATGTCTGTTCCTGCTCTGCTGTGCACCTGCCCCTGTGCACTTTGTACCTGGTGTGTGTGTGTGTGTGTGTCTGTCCATGTGGCGTGTGACTATTCACCCCTCCCTGGTTGTGTGTTTGTGTGTCTGCACCCTTCCACTCCCCTTGCCGTCATGCACCCCTAGTGTGTTACCCTGTGTGTATGTGGGTTGCGCCCTGGACAGTGTTGGTTGCACATGGCCTCATGACTTACCTGTGTTGTGTGAAGTGCTCCTCTGTAATGGTGTCCCGGTGCAGCTGGGCCAGCCGGATCAGTCGGAGGTCACACCATCCAAGGGGGGGGCTGCTCATCCCCATCATCACCGGCGTCCCCAGCATCCCCATCGTTGTCCCCCCTCCTTGACCTGTACGGCTATCCCATAGTCTTTGGCCATGTTGTGCAGGATACAACAGGCCAGGAATATCCCACAGGCCTTTGAGGGGCTGTACTGTAGGGCACCGCTGGAGGTGTCTAGGCATTGGAAGCATGCCTTCAGCATCCCAAACACCCACTCGATGATGTTGAGTGTGGCAGCATGTGCCTCATTGAAGCGTTGCTGCGATGGGGTCGTGGGGCACCAGTAGGGTGTGAGCAGCCAGGGACGGAGTGGGTATCCACTGTCACCTGTGTGGAGATCGTGGAGGTTAGTGTCATGTTCAGGACCATATTGCCCCTAGCCCTGTGTGCCACTCCCATGTCACCTGTGGCTTACCCACCCTTGCCCCAACTTTGCCAATCCTACATGCATACTCACCCACTAGATGTCCTGTGAGGATGTCCCCACTCTCGAATCGATGGCACAGTGCAGACTGGTACCATATGAATGAATCATGTGCTCCGCCAGGGTGCGTGGCACAGACATTGATGATGCTCCCACTGGCATCACACACCACCTGGCAGTTGACACTGGAGAACCCCTTCCGGTTGCGATATGCGGCCCCATCATGGCCAGGTGGTGTGTGAATAGCCACATGGGTGCAGTCTATTGCCCCTAGCATGCCAGACATACGTGCTACCCTGTAGAACTCCTGTATGTTTGCTGTACGTTCTGCCGCGGTGCAGGGGAAATGGATGTACTCCGCAGCAGTGGCAGCAGTGCGCTGAGGAACTGGGTGAGGATGCGTGACGTGGCTGACTGTGTTATGCCTGTGGTGTCCCCTGTTGGCCTCTGGAAGGTACCCATGGTGAGCAAGCACATGCAGGCTGTTACCTTTGTCTCCACTGACAGAGCGTGACTCCGTCGTGAGAGTGCCTTCATCACATCACTGCACAGCTCACAGATCCACCTCAGTATTGCTCTGTTCAGGCGGTACTGGCCCACAATCTCAATGTCCGAATACAGCTCAAAGCTGATGCAGGCACGGTACTGCCTGTTGGGGGCATACCGCCAACGGGCCCTTCCACGGCCACGTCCCCCTGCAGCATGCATTCTCACCCTCCTCACTACAGCTTCCATGTGGAAGCTGGCACTGTCCATCTCCCTGGCTTGTGTCCCCCCCCGGCTGTTGTTGTCCTGTTCCCCCCGCTGTCCTGACTGCTACCTCCACTGCACTGGGTACACCTACTGGCCTCTGAACTCTGTGGCCCACACACCTTCAGCTGCCCCTATTCTGTCCTGCCTACTCCCTGGCCTGCACTGGCTGCTGCTGTGGCCTGCCTGTGTAGCTGCCTCATAAGAATTCCCTGTCGCGTTCCTGTGTCTCTTCCTTGAGCCTTTTTATTTTGGCTCATTTCCGCCGTGGCGCAACTTCCGGCTGATCCACTGTTGCGCATTGCGCAAGCCTTTGAATATCGTATTGCGCACTTTATGCATGGATCCACCCCTTTCGGTTGCGCATACCTTCATTTGCATTGCGCTGTTGCTCAGCATGTTTTCAGTGGCGCAGCTGCCTCCTGCTGAATATCGCAGAATGGCACATTTTCAGTCTTGCGCTGGCGCAACCCTATTGCTCATAGCGCAACCCTTTTGAATATCCCACCCTTAGTGTTAACTGTGCACAAATCACAACTTGCATAAATTCTCTTCTCCCAGAATGTTTCTCAAGTGTGTACAGAAATTGAACAGGCTGCTGCATGCTGCCTCACAGTAGTTCACATTGTGTAACTGCCCCATACTTTCTTGTTGTAATGTGTTATGTGTTAATTGTGCCACAATAAATTGAACAGGCTGCTACGTGCTGCCACATGGTAGTTCATAGTGTGTAACTGCCCCAAACACTCTTGTTGGAATACACTTTGTGCTAATTGCGCTTTAATCACAATTCACATTAATTCTGTGAATTCAAGAATTTTCCTGTAGTGCCATAAAAAAATTAGACAGCCTGCTACATGCTATTACAAGGTAGTTCACTGTGTGTAACTACCGCAAAAACATTTTCAGTAACACACTTTGGGCCACATATTCAGATGAGATGCACGACACATCCTTGGATGTACTGTGCATCCCCTGATATGTGCAGGCTGTCTGTGGTGTGGCCATATTCAAAGGCCACGGATGTGCCATGCACCCCTGACTGCACTGCTATGCACAATATTGTGATGCATCTATACAAATGAGGGGTCCCTCATATGTAAGTTGTGCATCACAATATTGAAACCACCCAGAAGCATGCAAATGGTCGTTTGCATCAGCACGTAGTTAATTTTTTTAAATCCTACCCTAACTATACGCGATGTAGGTTGGTGCCCCATGCACTGTCTAGGGTTGGGTACACAGTTCCCCCTCAAGCGCTGAGCACAGTAGATGTCCAAAGAAAGATAGCCCTGGTGTCCCAACCCGATCCCCATAGATTGTACAAGAAAGCTATCTGGTGGGCCAGTGTACCCCCTCTCCCCGATCCCCAATCGCCCATTTTGTACAAACAATACCCATTCTTCCTGCTAGTCCAGTGGCCCCCCACCCTCCCACTCTGACTGGCAGAGACCCAACATCCCACTCTCCCCAACCCAACAAGCACTGGTGACCAGCACAGCCTTCCGCACATCGCCATGGCTGCTGACTGACCGTACTGAATGCATATAGTAAATAGTACACACCCATTGGTTGATAACCAATCGGCACTTACTATCCACTGTACACATTAAGTACTGTCAGTCAGCAGCCATGGTGGTGTGAGGAGGGCTGTGCTGGTCACTGACGCTTGCCAGATTGGTGAGGAATGGGGTGTTGGGTCTCTGACAGTTTGGATGGGAGAGTGGAGGGGGCACTGGACTACCAGGGAAATGAATGAGAATTTATTTTCATACAATGGGTGATTGGGGGAGGGGGTCCACTGGTCCACCAGGGATAGATTTATTGTACAACCTACAGGGATCAGGGTGGGATGGGTCCACTGGACTACCAGGACTGTCTTTCTTTTTACATTTATGGGGCTTGGAGCATTGGGAGAGTTGGTCCAGTGCATTCTGCCAGGCCTAGCCATGCAAATGAGCCCATAATGGGCATGCAAAAGGCTCCTTTGTGCCGTTTATGCCCAATGGGCTCATTTGCATGTTTGGGCTGAATATCACCAATAGTGGCTGCGGTGCATACAGGTATGTGCCACACATTCCCCTTTGTGTGGTCTTTAGACCCACACCCTGGATGTGCTGAGCCATATAAGGTGGCCACTTGCTGTGCGCCGTGCATCCAAGGTCCAATATTCAAACAAATGGTGCAGTCATGCCATCTGTTTGAATATGGCTCCAGAACTGGTCGGTGCATTTTTTTTTACATGGCTCATCTGTCTGCATGCACATCTGGCCAGCTCTGAATAAAAGGCCTTTTGTGTTAATTGTGCCTCAATCACAATCAAAGATTTTTTTTGAAAAGCACAAAGAGGGCTGTTCTCCATTATGCCTGATTCATTTGCTATTCATGTGGAAACTGCCTGCACACCTACGCAGCTGTGGACAGGCAGAGGGTGCATAGATTCATGACCGCAAGCACCCACAGGGCACCTGTCTGTGGCCCTACCTCCCCCAGCATGCAGGAACACGGGGGGGCAGATGGGTGCAAAACTGTGGACCCAGGTAGGCATCCAATGACATGCAATGGCAATCCTGTGTGATATAGTATGTGACAATCCTGTGTGACTTTATACATACTTTCGACAAACATAACTGAACGTTATGCTTCTGCTAGCTGGTACTGTGCAAGTCTCCACAGCAACTGTCAAGATGCACTTTAGTGCCCACAAAGCAAAAGCCCATTTCCATTGTTGCAAAAATTCTCATGATACCTGGCTTCCCATGATATGAGTAAAGCAAACTGAGTGACTCAGATTAAGTAACTCAATTTGTGCGCCCACAGGAATAGCAATCATTACAGCATAGTGAGGGGGCATGAATAGCTACTGTGGAGGGACAGGATAGCAAAGGGTTAGGACTAGCAACTCTACAGGTAGTAGGCTAAGTAGACGAAATGAACAAGCAACTCCTGAATTGGCCACCTGGCATGATGGTTATGGTCACCACCTGTGAAGCATATGGTCCTGGGTTTGGGACTGCATGTAGGCTATTTATTTTCTGTATCTTGCTTTTTTGTTTTTTTGCTGGTATGACCTCCCGTTCCCCAAAGTGTGTTCGCTCCACTCGCAGGTTGCCCCTCCCTCAACGGTCACCCCTTCCTGTGTTTACCTCCCTCCCCCAGTGTCTGCCCCCCCAGAGTTGATTATAATAAGTTACGAGGTGTGGGGGGCATAGCCCCCCACATAAATAATAAGTCTTTATGTCCCCTCATATAGACGGTATCTGTTTGCTTGCTGTTTTTGAGATTCGGTGTAGTGCTGATCACCGATTTTGTTTTCAGTGATTAGCACTCGCTGTTATGTTAGTTGCGATTAAATCCTCACTCATATCACATGGAACTCTGACACACAGAAATTAGATGTGCCCCCAGAAATCTTATATGCTGCTGCTGTGTTTTGTGAAAGTAATCTAAAACAACTGGATCTGGATGATGATCTTCAACTCGAGTTTCAGTTTATTTTGTAGTGGCCTACCAACAAAGGTAAGTATTTCTTTTTAGTTGTTTTTGGGGTTGTGGGGAGTGGGAGGGTATTGGAAACCATTGTATTTCTAACCATATTTTGCCACTGTTTCTCTCATTGCAGGTATTTATCACTAGGGTGATTGAATTCTGTTCCTGCATGGGTCTTGCCAAGATATGTATTAAATTTTGGAGAGTTTCGTACCATGGAATGTAGGTACTTTTTAACATTTTTTTCTTAAATGTTATCCATATCTGTATGTCACTACATAACTGTTGTCTGCTCCTATTTCTCTTCTTTCAGGTATTTTTTTGATGCGTGACAAATTGTACAATGAGGAAGCAACATCTCTTGGAGAACTGTTATATATAGTATGCTTGATACATGGGACATGTTGACTTCAATAATACCACATACAATGGAGGGGAAGCTGAAGGAGGTCTGAGCATTAGTCTACAAGGTTGACGACATCAATGATCTGGTGGAGATTAGAAGATGCCAATGGCTTTCTTTCAGTAGGAGGATGGGGAATTCATCTTGACAGTAGAATATATTCAGGCCTATTGTGAATACAAGATAGAAATTATTGGCTGGCCCGGTGGCACTGAGGGTTGAGGAGCTGGACGTCACACCTCACATCACGCTGATGACCTGGGTTCAGATATGGACTGGGGTTGCCAGGGGTCACAGGGGAGGGAGAAGATGAAACATCCATAGACAGCTCTCCTCTCCCAGTGGGAGGGCTATGGGGTTGTCTAGCATCCTGGTGGCCCCCGATGGAGATTTGGGGTATTACAACACTGCCGAGTAATGTGAGGGGCAAGTGCAGCAGACACCAGCAAGGTTGCCATGTGCCATGGCATCATTGCACGTTGCACTTGAGGGAAGGGGAAGCACTCATGGGGACAAAAAAGAGAAAACACCCTCTGCGGACTTGTGGAGATGATGAGGGCTCCTGTGGCAAGGCCCACATCCCAAGGCTGGCTCAGCACACTGGAGATCTCCTCAGGAGCCAACCCAATGTCCAGACAGGGCCTTGAGTCTGCAAGGTCACCATGGGTGGACAAGCCCTCCACGGGGGTAACTTGGTTGCTGAGGGACTGACCTGGCTGGACTCAGGTGGGGAGAATACCAACAGTGCGGGTTCAGGCAGGAAGTGAGAGGCATTAGCCGAGTGAGCTCCTTGGAAGGATGCCCAGGACCACAGAGTGAGAAATAGAATGGAAAAGAAAAAGATGAAAATTATTTAGATTGTAATAATCTCCATATTGGGTTACAGTACACCTGTGAAGAAAAAAAAAGAAAAATCAAAAGAAAGAAACTTTTTGATAGGATACCTACCATCACATTGGTGATGACTTGGTCTTGAAATGGAATGAAGGTGTCCCCAATAGAGGAGGTGGATGAGGATAAATATTTCTTCCTGGATGAGAAGAGAGCAGAACAGGAGGAGTCTTGTGAAGACAAGGGGAAATTATGTAGATCTTACTAAAGTGGCACTGTGGGTGACTGATCACACATACAGTATGTACGTTGTCCATTCCAAGTCTTAACATTAGTGTCACCTGTGAAGAAAACAAATAATTTAGCCTGCCACCATTGTGGTTGCATGATAGAGTCACTGTCCAATTCCATCTTTCCTTACCTGTCACCTATAGAAATTAAAAGTAATTTATCCTGACTTTGCCACTGTCAGGAAGTCTAAACCTCACTCTCAGTTTCTTGGCAATAATGGGCATGCAAGGAATCACAGACACATTGCATAAGAGTAATAAAGCTTGCTTATTACTACCAAAAGAATAATTGCAGTTGCCCTAAGCAGTTTTTACCAATAGAAACTGGGAGCCAATGCTAAGCGTTCCCTATACCTTGAGGAATCTCTGTGTCTCCTGGGGTCTCCAAGGTAGAAGACGTAATGTCTTACATTATATACCAATGATAATTACCATGATTACTGTAAGATAGAAACATTTCTAGTTACAGAGATGAGCTCTATTGGCTGAATTAGAGGTGGCTCCTCAATCCAAGATAACATTATACAATTTTGTAGTAGTCATCACTTTGTAGAAACAAAGAGGTACAGTTTGTACATAGCCATGTAATAATACAAATCATCAGAAGATGGCAATGCCGACTCATATATCATAATCATTACAAGGACACAGATGTCCTAACATCTTGTAAGCAAAAAATACATGTATATATTGGAAAATAAATTGTATAACAATAATGTGCATACATATCCTGACATGTATTCTAATATGGTAGATGCCCTTAGCCCTATATGTTAGTATAACACATACCTAAATGCTAGCTGTCTACGGTGTACCTGTGGGGGTACCAATTAGGGTGCAGGGACCTCGTGTAACAATCCCCACCTTGTTGCCTCAGAAGGGGCAACACAGCAAGAGTAAGGAAGTGGAGAGGGAGCAGGGCTCATTTACAGACCTGATGCGCGAGCTTTGCAAAGGAACTCCAACTGCTCATGGTGTTGGTGTAATGTGCGCCGTAGGCAGCAAAGCATAATAATCAGAAAAAATATCAAAAATGCTTGTATAATAACAAAACCTTTAAAAGTGATCTCTAACCAAGTGTTAGTAAGTGCACTATTCATGTCACCATCATTAATAAGTGCAAGGACTGCTTCATCAGCTTTTGCAATATTATTGCTGATGTGGATGAGGTGGGTGTCTTGTCTCTCTAAAAGTGATTTTAATGTCAAAGTTAAAGGGTCAATGTGTACAATAAAGTAAGGTAAATACTCTGAAAGAGTAAGCAGATAATCAGGGTTACCATCAATGATGTCAGCATCCATCAGGGGAACAGGGGTAATAACTGTGTGCCCAATAGCTGTTTTTTGGTGGGGGACAAAACAGAAGTTAGAAGTATCATAGAACATGTCTTTAAACCGTAAATATATGATTTGTAATTTGAAACTATACAGTATTCGCCATCTGAATTATATTGCATTTTTACTGTTGGCAGTCTCCATTTTTGCAGCTGTACTGGGCAAGTATAAGTCTGTTTTGAAATCTGTGTTGACAGGTGGTGAACCTCCTCCTGGTATGACTGGTATAACTTTGATTCACCTGGAGCAGATTTTGAGTCCTGGTATTCTGTGCCATTAGTGGTGATGTCATCATCCATGGAAAAGGACCAATTGATACTGTCTGGGGAATAGCCACATACAGGTTTAATAACATCAAATACGTCTCAGCAACACAAATAAATATACTGTACCCTTTCTTCATACAGCAGTCCGTGTGCAGTGAGACCCATGCATCCAGAAGAGGATGGAAAACCAAACGATAAGGCAAATCTAGGTGTTCTCTGTAGATGTCTTCATCAAGGTGCCCAATGGAGTGTACAGATGCAAGTTTATCAAAGATGCTGTAGTAGGATCAAAACGTGGTAAAGAAACAGTAAAAGGCACAAACATAACATCCTTAATGGAACATTTCTTAGAAGTAAAACATGGACCAGTATTAGCGTGCCTGGTCACAAAATCCAAATTCCTAGAAGTAGAAATTGGTATAGTTAGTCTGTAGCATACACATGGCAACACAGTTAGAGGATTTACACTGAGGACAACACCATTTAGAAATATGTCTATCATGTATGATATCAGGGATTCTTCCAGAATCTAGATCACGAAAGAGATTATTGATGGTAGTGATTATGTAAGAGCCATAGGCTGAGCATAAGATCTCACAGGCAATGCATTGCTTATCTGCTTCTTTGTTGTTCTGTGCAATAAGTGTGTTAATCTTATCTTTGGAATCTGTAAGTGCCTTAGCAATGTCATGCATATTGTATACAGTATATCTTTCTTCCTGACTAAGGCCATCCGCAGCATGCAGTAATGGGGGTATAATATCATTTACCAGACCAGTCTGGAATTTCTGAGCATGTGATTTGATAGCAGCATATGGACATGGCTGTGTGAAAAACACCAGTTACAGTGCCTGTGGCACCAGTGACATCAGATGTGTCACGTGTATTATGCTTGTGACTTTGATCATCAGGAGTAGGTTTTCTCCTAAAATTGCCTCTATGCTTGGTGGTGTGTACCCCGGTGATATGGTCTTGGTTACGAATCTGAAAAGCTGCTAAGCTATCAAGTAACAAAGTACTATAAAATAATGAAGTATTAGTAGTATGATACATATCAAATTCTTTCATATTCCAGTAAATCAAATTAAACAACACATGTATATGCATAAATTGTAAGTTGTTAATAAGTGTACCAGGTAAAGTAGTGGCTGTTAGACCACTACAAGGACCAGAGGTATGTTTTGGACATTTCAAAAGCTGTTTGTCAGTAGGGGGTAACACAGAGAGATACATGGCAGCAGAGGCCATGTTGTGTACAGCACAAAATTTCCTGGCAGAATCTTTAGACAAGGAATTACAATATGCTGGATCAGTTAAGGCAGTAATATTGTATAAACCAGAATGTCTGAGAGGTTTGGAGCAAGGACAAAGAACCATTAGGGGATCATTTTGCATTGGGTCAACCATGGAAAGTTCCCTTGGAGAGCTTGGCCATGGGGAGTATTTGTCCTTGCGACGTGATTTGCCACTCAATTTGTAGGGTAGATTTATCAGAGGCAACAACCGAGGCAGTGAGGTAGGCATCTGAACCTTCCTGGACAGTAATCAAATTGTCGAGAATATTGATAGGGACTCCCTCTGGGGTAGTTGCTGGTGGATAAAGGTGAGGAAGGAGGTGCTTTACTGTGTCTTGGATGCAGGGGATTACTCCTGAGATGAGGAGAAAATGGAACAAGATAGCTATCTTGTCAGTGTATCTGAAAAGGAAAATCAAACATTAGTAAATTAGTACTATTCTGCCCAATGGGGTGAGAAAAAGTAATTGTACTCCTTTATACAGTTTCAGCTGGTTTGCATGTAACCATTTGTCAGTCAGTTTGTTATTTTGCATAAGTCTAACCTGATAGACTGCTGGACTGAGCTTGTTGACAATGGGAGAGGGTCCTTCCCACTTGTTGGAGAAGGAATGTGTGGGATGTGAAAATCTGAGAACCATTACCTGATCCCCAACTTGCCAATCCACTTCTTGTGTGTGTGTTTATCAAATTGGAATTTGGACTACTGCTGGGCCTTGCCCATGCAGTTAGTAGCATACAAATGAGTGTGTACGAGGTCTTGTCTGAGTTTTTCCACTTATTGGTCTATAGACACGTGGTCTGCAGTGGTGGTGTGTAGGTCAAACAACAGGTGTTCAGGTAATCTCATATTCCTACCAGTCATCACCTCGAAGGGTTCAGCTCGGTGGTGGCTGAGGGTGTACCCCTAATTGCCATAAGGAGTAAGGGTAGCAGGGAATCCCAATCCTTGGGATTGTCCTCAATGAATTGGGAAAGCATTTGCTTAATTTATCTGTTGGCTTTCTCTACTTGACCTGAGGATTGTGGATGGTAAGGTATGTGGAACTTCTGATGAACTCCAAGGAGTTCAAGTGCTTCTTTCATCAACTCACCTGTAAAACTGGTTCCTTTGTCTGAGCCTACCTTGAGAGGTAGGCCCCATCTGGAGAAAATCTGTTCCACCAGGATCTTGGCAGTGGTTTTGGTAGTGCATGTCTTAGTGGGGAAAGCTTCAATCCACTTAGACAAGAGATCAGTGACCACAAGGGCGTACTTGTTGTTTCTGCTGGTATTGGTCAAGGGACCACTAAAATCGATCTGTATGGCATGCCAAGGACAAGAATGCCTTTGTGGTAGCAGTTTGGCATTTTGTTTGGTAGGGATGGGGTTATTTTGTGCATAAACAAGGCAGTTGTCTATGTACTGTTTGACATCCTTGGTGATACCAGGCCACCAGGTGGTGGTCTTGAGCCTTTGGATTGTGTTTTCCACTACCTGGTGTCCACCAGTGGGGGTGTCATGCATTTGGTGCATAAATTCAGATCTAAGATTATGAGGAACCACCCACAAAGTGGTGGGGGTGCCATCTGGTTGGTACCAGATGAGCTTGTCTTCAGGGGACAGGTGTAACTTACCTTCATGCCTTCAGTAGGGGCTGTGGGTAGGTAGATTCTTCTCAGTACCTTTGTCCAGGAATCTGAACACATCTTTGAGTTTAGAGTCAGCGTGTTGGGCTGCTGACAAGTCCAAGGCGGGAAAAGGGTTCAGGTTTCTTCCCGACTGCTGCAATGTGTATGGCCACTCTGACCTCTGGATGATCCATCATCCAGGTGTCCCCCCCCTCGGGCCCCTTCCTTGGTAAGGGTGTCAGCAGTGTCATTGAAGACATGATAGGGGTCATGTATGGAGTGAGCCTTGACTTTGTGTACATAGAGTTTGTGTGCAAACTTTTGTGCCAGTGAATGAATGTATATTACCAGTTCCTTGTGTTTCACTGGACTGCCATCAGAGAAGAGAAAGGAATTCTTCTGGCAGAAAGGGAGGAATTCTGTAAGGGAACAACAAACCCAGTTAGAGTCTGTGAAAATAATGGCATCCTCGGTTCCATGCTGGATGAACTCAAGGGCACAAGCCACCGCTGCCATCTCTGCATGCTGTGATGATGCCACACTACAACGCTTAGAGATTTTACAGTGTTACCAAATGGGTAAATGACTAATATGCCCATTCCTGTTATTTGTTCTCCCATTGTAGTAGGAAGCTGAGCTGTCCGTAAAGACACAACACAGTGAGGTGTTCTCAAATATTTGTGGTGTAGTGGGAAGGAAAGTACCTGGATCTGGTAGATTAGGTGGTCGCAGTATACAGTCATGGGGTTCTCCTTGAAAGAGGAGACCATGCGCCAGCATGGATGGCATTTTGGTTAGGTGGACCTTAATGTCTCTGTCTTGGAGAAGGAGGGACCAGTGTGTCTGTCTCATACTGGAGACTGACGCATCCTTTACTCTGTCTGATAGCAAAAAGGTTGTGGGGCTGTGATTTGTATTAATAATCAGTGTGGAGTACCCAATGATATACAGGAAGTGCTTGACAGACCAGTAGGTGGCCAGAAGGTTCCTTTCACAAAGGCTGTACTTCTGTTCCACTGGGGTCAAGAGCTGTGATGCATATGCAGTGGGTCTCAGGGTGCCATGAACCTTCTGGGCCAACACTGCAGACATAGCAATGTCAGAGGTGGCACACTCCAGATGGAATGGCAGGGCTGAATTGGGGTTGACCAAAGCTGGGGCTGAGGCCAAGACCTGTTTCAGTGATGTCACAGCTTGGTTGTGAATGGGGCATCAAGTCCAGGGAACATCCTTTTTCAATAATTCATACAGAGGGGCGGCCTTCTGAGCAAAATCACAAATACAATCTCTAGAATAGTTTACCATACCTAGAAACCTTTGAAGAGTGGCCACGCTGGTGGGCAGTGGCAATTCTTGCAATCCTTGTATCTTCTTACAGGTAAGGCTTCAGCCCTGGTCTGTTATCCTCAGGCCCAGAAAGAGTACCTCTTTCTGACATAGTTGTGCTTTTGCATGGTTACATTTGAGGCCTGCCCTCTGAATGAGGGTCAGTAGTTTGTCTAAGAGATCTAGGTGTTGTTCCTGTGTGGCTGTGGCCAACAACAGGCCATCCACATACTGCAAGAGACATTGGGGTGTAGAGAAACCCTCAAGAGTATCCACATGTGCAAATGGAACAGGGAGGGGCTGTTATGGAACACCTGTGGTAAGCAGGTCCATGTGTACTGCCTGCCCTCAAAGGTGAAGGCAAACTTATATTGACTTTTGGGAGCCAATGGCAATGACCAGAAACCATTGGAGATGTCCAGGGCACTAAACCATTGTCGGTCAGGGGTCAGTAATCATAGCACATCTGGTGCTGATGCCACAGTTGGGGCACAACTGGGAGTGACCTGGTTTAGCCTCCTGTAGTCACTAGTAAATCTCCAGGCACCTGTGGGTTTTTTTACAGGCCACACTGGGGAATTTGCAGTGGAAACACATGTCCTGATTACATCTTGCTTGAGGAGTGATTTTATTGTTTCCCTAAGAGAAGGCAAGGCCTCAGGTGGAAAGGGGTATTGCCATTGCCTCTCATGGGCAGGGCCTGTCACTTCAGTGACAGTGTGCATCCTGCCACAGTCATGCATGTTGGTGGAAAATGCCTCCAAATGCCTTTGCAGAATAGGGAGGAGCTTTGGGAAAAGCTTATGGTTCTTAAACAAATCTATGATGTCATACTCTTTATTGCTTGCAGAGATTGTTGCAACCACATGTGAGTCCAGGATAATGATGGTGTGATATTGTCTCTGAATTTGTATCAATAACATGTTGGCTAGGTCTATCACACAGCCGTGTGGTGCCAGAAAGTCAATTCCGATTATAATAGGTTGGTCATGCAGTACCATCAGCTGAAAGGTATGATAGGCCTGAAGGTGTCCCAGTGTCACAGGTAGAGGCAGGGAGTGGTATGTAGGCAACCTAGTTCCATCTACACCAGACATGTTGGTCCTCCATCTGGTGGACCAAGCTGACATGTCTGGGTGGTCATCTTGTAATACAGACACAGCCGTGCCTGTATCCAGTAGTATTGTCAGTTAGCGGTCCCCACCTCAGCCTCTGTGCAGGGCCTTCCATTTGTATCCAAGACCAGCATGCTTACAATCTGGACTGGGACTTGCAATTGTTAATCTGTACCAGTGGAAGCATGGGTGAGCTCTTGAAAGAGATTCTGAGCCTGGTTGCTTTGAACCGTCTCAGCATGCTACACTGATGCCATGTAGGGAGCCACTTCCAAGTTCAGGCATGTAGGGGCCTGAGAGCCTGGACTTCCAGTATCTCCACTGCCTGTTGAGGCCTGCTTTCCCAGTTGTATTGCTGCAAGGGCCTGAATGGGAATGGCATCCATTACGGAGCATACTTGCCCGAGGAGATCTCGAAATTTCCATTTTTCATCGGCTATCTCCCTATCCGAAGGGCCTGATCTTTGTGGTTTACCCTTATTATTTTTGTGTTGTTTCTTATTTTTGTGGTAGTTCCGATTCCCACCCCAGGATTGTTGTTGTTGTGGTTGTTGTTGGGCCTGCTGGGGGTGTTGGTTGTCTGTGGGGAGGGACTGTTTCTCTTGGGCCTGCCCCGCCACCATGTAGTGTGTCGTGGCCTCCGGGATGGCTTCCACGGCAGCTACCTTTTTGAAACAGGAGCCTGAATCATGGATGTAGAGTTGATAAACTCTCTTGGTTTTCGAAGGATATCAGCAGACCTCTCTGTGGTGGGATAGGTGGTTGGCTGTACCTTTTCTCTTACTGCAGGGATCATGTTCTTAAGGAACAGGGTCTTGTATTCAATGAGGTCCACATCTGTGGGTTCTCCTGCAAGGTGCTTCTCTGCACAGTAGGCCATCCAGAGCCTCTGGTGGAAAGTCGCTGGACTTTCTTTCACATTCTGCTTTACAGGGTATGCAAGCATCACTCCTACTACACCTGGGCTGTGTGCAGAAATGAGGTCAGCTGCTATTTCATCAAAGGTGGCATGGCCATCTTGGCAGATGGCATCGGGGAGTTTCACCCCCACAGTCCAGGATCAATGATCTGGCGTAGGATCTGGACCTGATAGTCTGCAGCGAGACTAAGCATTTCACATTTAGCATACACGTTTTCCAAGTGCCAACTGAAGTTGTCAGACAGGCTCATCCAACCAATGCTGTCAGCTATCTGCTGAACAGAGTAGGTCATTTGTAGGGGATTATTGGGACTATCAAGCAGAGGTAGATTGCCTTGGGCACCATCCTGGGCTGCCTGAGCTGTGGCCTCAGCCACAGTTCAGACCATTCCATCCTGAGTTGCGGCCTCCTGCAGCATCTGTCTGATCTGCATACAGAGTGTCCACTTACTTCTGTCAGGTAGGGTCAAATTGCCTAAGGCGGCATCAATCATTTTCTCTATCTCTCCCTTATCATCCATAGAAATAATGGTAATCGGTGGTGCCATTGGGACTAGGCCTAAGCCTGATCCCCCCATATCATGGGGGTCACCATGTTGGCATCGCCCATGATGTGCATCATGCCGTCGATGACGTAGGGTATGGCTGCCATGTGACAGGGGCCCACCATGTTGTGGATGGTGGGGAGGGGTGTCTGGGCCATAGTAGGGGTGTGGCTGGGCATTGTACTAAGAAATGTCATCATCTGACACCCCCCATTCAGATGACATCATCAAGGCAGGGGCTATGCCTCCCATCACCTTAATGTGACCAGCCAGTACCTCTCACTGATCATGCAGTGTCGCCATTTTGAATTCATATTCATCATGACTCACTTTTGTAACATTCAGATGCACTTCATCCTGCATCTGCTTCTGTAACCCTCTATACGCGGTGCTCAATTCGCAATTGACCCTAGTAGCCAGACCTAAGTCATTACATACCTGGTTTATCTCATCCTGTAACTCTCCCAACTCATTACGCATTTGTTCATTCATTCTGCTTAACAAATCATTCATTTGCAAAGCCTGTCCTTTATCCTGTCTCAAACTTTCACACTCCTGCTTCAACATACAAAGTTCCTGCTTGCCTGCCTATGAAGAATGATGAAAAAGGGAATCCTTTTCATTCCACAGAGTTTGGAGTTCAGATTCCAAATCCTGCTCTCTTCTCACACATTCAGTTTCCTGCAACCCCATCTCCTGCTTAAGAGATGAGATTTGCAGTTCAAGGGATCGAAACCTCACTTTGGAGGCTTCCAGAGCAGCATAGAGAGCCGCGACCAACAGCCCTCTAAGTTTTCTCACTTTCTGGCTGTTTGTCTTGTCTCTGTGTACTGGGTTGACATCCCCAGTATAAGGTTGTTGGATTGACTTGCGTCCCGCATGAAGTCAGCCCATCCTTCATGGGAGGCAAGGATGTTTGAGACATGGAGTCTCAGTTCTGCCCAGATATTTGATACGGTGGCCATTGTGTGGGAGGGAATGAAAAATCAAACTGTGAAAAGGCGCTGTGCTGTGTATCAATTCACAGCAGGAGCACTTATTTACAGTCGGGCTAATGTGCACTTGTAGGCTTGCAATTCAAAACTGTTGTGGGGTGGGTTGAGTTGGCATCAACCACACCCAGTGAGCAGACAGACATTGCAAGCAATTACAAAGTGGGTCAAAAATGGGAGAGGTGGTGTGGGAGTGCATACCTACAGTCCCCGTCGGGAAGAGAAAAGCTGTAAGCAACAAGTGAAACTGCAAACACCAAATATTGCCTGCACATGGTCACCACTTTTCAGGAGGTCTAAACCTCACTCTTAGGTTCTTGGTAATAATGGGCATGCAAGGAATCACAGACACATTGCATAAGAGTAATAAAGCTTGTTTATTACTACCAAAAGGATAATAACAGTTGCCCTAAGCATTTCTTACCAATAGGAACTGGGAGTCAATGCTAAGCGTTCCCTATACCTTGAGGAATCTCCCTGTCTCCTGGGGTCTCCGAGGTAGAAGACGTAATGTCTTACATTATATACCTACAATAATTACCATGGTTACTGTAAGAAACATTTCTAGTTACAGAGATGAGCTCTATTGGCTAAATTAGAGGTGGCTCCTCAGTCCAAGATAACATTATACAATTTTGTAGTAGTCATCACTTTGTAGAAACAAAGAGGTACAGTTTGTACATAGCCATGTAACAATACAGATCATCAGACAATGGCAATGCTGACTAATATATCATAATCACTACAAGGACACAGATGTCCTAACATCTTGTAAGCAAAAAATACATGTATATATTGGAAAATAAATTGTATAACAATAATGTGCATACATATCCTGACATCTATTCTTACACGGTAGATGCACTTATCCCTATATGTTAGTATAACATATACCTAAATGCTAACTGTCTATGGTGTACCTGTGGGGGTAAACATTAGGGTGCAAGGACCTTGTGTAACACCATTTACGTGTGCACTTGAGTTTGCATTTCCATTTCTGTACCCTTTCGCGTTCTTTTTGCTGTGACACTTAACATTTACATTTAAAATACCACTGCCATCACTGTTCGAGTTACCAGTTGCATTTTCATATGTGCTTCAGTGTCCATTTGCATCACTGTTCCCTTCGGCATCACTTTGCGCTTGCATTTCTATTAACATTTATTTTACCATTTACATTTGCGTCACCTTGTGCGCCACTGTTGGCGCTTCTGTTTGTGTTGCTGTTCCTGTTACTATGTCACAAGACATCACATGGTGGAGCTGCTCAGACCCCACTGCCAATACATCTCACTATCTCAATTTCTCAAAAAGAAGGGAGTAAGAAAAACTGTTATTTCATTGCCAGTTACCAGTGACAGTGAGTGAGGTTCTTGTTTGGGAGCCCACCCCAGCTACATCAGGCGCGCTGGTCAGTCCTAACTCTCACCCCATTCTCCTATTCCTCAGCTTCTTTACGTATGTGATGGGGAGAGAGTTAGGGACAATGACCCCAATGCACACCCTGATGCCAGCTGGGGGGGTGCTGGAGGGGTCCAAGGGGTGCTTTCAACCCTAACACCAAATTTCCTAGCTTTAGTCACTGTGGAACAACCCTAACTGATGCATTAAACTGAGTTTTTTGGCTCTAACATATATATATATATATATTTATATTCACACACACACACACATTTTTTTTCTACTGGAGCGATCGCACCAGTATAGTTAGGATGAAACTGCTCTTCTATGTTAAAGTCCAAAGTTTGAAACTTAATAACTTTGGAGCTGTTCAATGAATTTGTAGAAATGTGACAAGCATGATCTCTAGGGGTAGATCTCTTGACCTTCCAAATTTGGTGGGAATCTGTCAGGTAGTTTCTGAGATATAAAGTGTTGAAAAACAGAAAAGTTAGAATTTTTTGACATTTTCTTTTCATCCTGAATCTCAGAAATGGCTTTATGTTGTGGGCTAAAATGTTCAGGGTACAAAGCCCTTGGGTCACAAATGTGCCTTTTGAAGGTTTGGTGAAAAACTATTAATCTGTTCAAAAGTTATTGAAGTTTTTAATTTCCCATTATTTCCAATGGGAAAAGTTAAGTGTTTAACATGGAAGTAAGGTTTGCGCAAATTAGGGCAAAATGAGAAAATCTGACCTTCGCATGCATGGTAAAGGTGCAAAAATAAGACTTTTCAAATGACCTGGTGCAAAATTTGACTTTCACAAGTGTTTTTTAATGCAGAATCCTGCATTGACATTTGCATAATTTCGATGCAAGATCCTGCCCCACCTCCAAAAAAGTCCTATTTTTGGCACTGACATCAGGGTGCCCAATCCCCATGTCAGTGTTTATCCTGCCCCACAACTGTTGTGGCACACTGGGAGCCCACACCAGTGTGCCCATATATTTTTTTATTAAAAATTTTCTGACACTGGGATGCCCACTCCTGGTGTCGGATTTCCTGAGCTGATTTATGCAGCACACTGGGAGCCCACCCCAGTGTGCCCAGATTAATGATTTTGTTTAATTCTTTCCAGTATCATAATGCCCACTCCCAGCATTGGATGTCTTCCCCAACCCATTTCCATTGCCAATAGGTACAATCTCTGTCGGGGTATCATGTATGGCCCTATCCCACTCATGTGGCACTGGGAGCCCACCCTAGTGTGCCCAAATTTATTATTTGCTTTATACAGTTAAACCTGTACATGAAGAAGACCATCCCCAAAGTCTTTTTTATTTTAAACACTGTAAAAGAAAATGATCCCCAGTCATCTTCCTCCCCTCCCCATCCCCACCCTCCTCTGTGCACCCACCTCCCCACACCCTCCTCACCCATACTTTCCCTCTGGAGGTCAGGATCAGTGATCTTCTCTGGACTGGGGACTCGTCTGCACTCTTCAAAGCCAAATTGTGATCTGAGGAATCAATATAAGCTGTATAATGTGAGTCAAAGGGGTGTTTTCAACTTATGTTGATATCTCAGTCAATTTTATGAATTTTTGTGCCAAATTTTCAACATGGGATTCTTAGAACCCCACCTCATGAACTCTTGCAATGTCAATTAATTTCTCCATCCCAAATGGTGATTTCATGGTCACTGCACAGAATAACCTTTCGGGTTCGAGTCATGAAACAATAGTGCTACTGTTCATAGGGTTGGTGTCTCAAAATGCCCAAGTTGCAAATTTGTTAAAAAAAATGCCAAAAATGACTGCATTTCGAGTATGCATTGTGTAGTTTCTATGCACACTCATAATTTTGCTAATTTTTAATATTTTCACTCCAGATTTTCAACATTGCCAAATTTTCACACCTCCTTATAAACAGTAAAGCTGTCATTTTGCACATCCTGCCCGGAAAATGTTTTCATACCTGTGTCACAGAATGGCATGGTCACTGTGCAAAATCAACTTTTGGAATGGATTAACAAAATCACAGTTGTGCAGTTCATGTGGGGAGGTCCAAAAATCCCAATGTGGAAAATCTGGCAAAAACATTCCAGAAAATGACTGCATTAAGACAGTGCATTGCACAATTTCTACGCACTCTCGTAACTTCACCAATTTTTCCTATTTTCACTCCAGATTGTTAACATTGCAATATCTTCACACCACCTCATGAACAGTACAGCTGTCATTTTTCAAATTCTACTGAAAATATTTTCCTGCAACTGTGGCACAAAAACGGTGTTACAGCTGCATGGAATTACATTTTGATAGGGATTTGAAAATTTCCTGTACTGGGTGTACTGTATTTGGTGAGGTGCTATAAAGGTTAGGTTGAACATTTGGAATGAAAATCATTTCAGATAGTACCATTATGACTATTTGTTGCTATCTGTCTATGCCTGCTGGTAACTTTATGTGTGGAAGCGCAGGGGCAAGAGACCCCTGTGTTTCCACAACTACATACATATGTGCATCTGTGGAGGGATGGGAGCACTAGGTCTGAAGGACTCTGTGCTCCAACCATCACATATGGACACTGTTGTACTCTCCAGATGGATGGATTGGAGCACAGGGTCCAAAGGTCCCTGCGCTCCCACCATGACATTTGGACACTGTTGTACTATCTGGATAGAGATATGGGAGTGCAGGGTCCAAAGGAACCTATGCTCCCCCATGACATATGGACACTGTTATACTATCTGCATTGATGGATGGGAGTGTAGGGTCTGAAAGACCCTGCACTCCCACAGTAAATGAGGCTACAATTATACTATCTGAAAAGAGGAAATTCTTTGCATAAAACTCAATGCATCAGTTAGAGTAGATACTACAGTGACAAAAGCAAAATGGTAGGTTTAATCCTAATGATCTACCCGCGGGATACACCTACCCTACCCATCAGCATCCTCCCCACACCAACAGGCATTGGGGTGTGCCATTGAGTTGTCAGGCCTAACTTTCATCACATTGTCCTAAACTGGAGGTGTAGGTTGTTTACATGTGGAATGTGGTGAGGTTGGGCCTGACCCAATGGCACTTCTTAGTGCCTGTTTTTGTGTGGAGGGTGGGTGGATGGGGTGGGGTGGTGGGGTGGGAACTCTGGGGGTAGGGCATTAGTGTTGGAAATCCTAATACCTCATTTCCTTGCTTCTGTTGCTGTGGTATTCACCCTAACTGATGCATTAATGGAGTTTTTTTGCAAAGAATATATATATATAATATATATACCTGTATATAGAAGACAAAGAACCTCTGTGAGCAAACGCTGAGGCAATGGTTACTCCAAAGGGCATTTGGCTGAGAAGCCAAGTTTCAAGGAAATACAAAATCACCCATGCCCACACATTGCAAAGTATCATGGACTGCATATGCAAAGCACCACATAATATTCTGTGGTGATTTACATAAGCAGTCCATGATGCTTTGCATTGTGTGTGCATGTGTGATTTTGTATTTTACATATGTAGATTTGTTATAGGGGTGCGGTTGTGCCCCAACATTTAGGGTTATGAAGCCACTTCTATGTTAAATTCTAAATTTTGCAAGCTAATAACTGTGGACCTATTCAACGGATTTGCATGAAATTTGGTATGCATGGTGGGGCATGGTAGATTTCTTGATCTACCAAATTTTGTTTCAGTCGGACTTACATTTTTTGCACACCAAAATGCTGAAAAATGCACTTTTCACCAGTTTTGTGGACAGTTTTTTTGATTTTGTCTGTGGTGCTGTGTGGCTGTTGTGTGGTGCGCCACTCTGCAACTTAGTACATTGAAAGAGCTTGGGTCAAGGAACATGCCGCTTTTTGTTTGGTGAAAAAATATACATCCATTCAAAAGTTATTAAAGTTTTAATTCCCATTGTAAGTCTACGGGAAAATTTATATGGTTATTTTGCAAAAGGAGAATGGGGTTTTGGCCATCTGGTCCCTCCTCACGAACAAAGAATTTGCAGGCTCACGATCAAAGAATCTTTGATTGCGAAGAATTCTTTGATTGTGATGGCCTCCATCTTGTTTTGATTTTGTGGTCTGAAAAAAACAAATATCTCGGCTTAGGGGGTGATTTCTGAAGTAAAACTCTGATGGATTTTACTCAAGGGTCTTCCCTCTATCGAGACATGCCTGTGGTTTTTTCTAATTCTGTCCAAAAATAGAGTTTCATAGTTTTAATTTCTTTGATCGTGGATCACTAACGATCTTTGATCGTGAGCCTTCAAATTCTTTGATCGCGAGATTCTTTTACCCCGATCTTTGATCATGAGGGAGTGACCAAATGGCCAGATTAAAAAATCAAATATCTCAGCCCAGGGGTGACTTATCAAGTCAAACTAGGATGGGTTTTGCTTAGAGGGGATTCGTTCTATTGTCTCATGCCTGTGGTTTAATTTATTTCTCTGAAAAAATTGAGTTTTAACATTTTTTAATTCTTTAATCATGAGCCTGAAAATTCTTTGGTCATGAACCAGCACATTTTTTGATAGCGAGTTTCTTTTATTGCGATTTTTGTTCGTGAGGAAGGGACTAGATGGCCAGATTTGGAGGGACCAGATAGCCCAATTTTCACAACTTTTAAAATTAAATATCTTGGAAATGGTTTGGTCTTTTAACTTAAAATTGGTAGGGTGTTGAGGGGGTGTCCTGTATATGTGAATTATGATGTTTAGGTGTTGGAAGATTAATTTGCTGTGGAGATATTGTGTGATGCATTTTACATTTTGCATATAGCATTTTGCATTGTAGTAGTGGCTTGACATTTATATGTAGCTAGCCTTAGTGCCACAGAGGTAATGTTCAGTGGTTAGGTATCTGACATGTGAATAGGTGTGGCATTATGTCACTCCAATGAATGACACTTTGTTTTGTTTCAAGCTGGTGGAAGCATGGGGTCTGAAGAGCCCCATGCTTCCACCAATATGCACTCCCAGCAATAGATATGATATTTAGTAGTTGTACTGTTATGTTAGGCAGACATTTGCAAGTTGGTGGGAGCATGGGGCCCAAAGGGCTCCGCACTCCCTCCAACTTGTGCAAGTTTGTACTTTTCTATGCTTTCTCAAAAAGTAAGGAAATTCTATGCAAAAATCTGCAATAATGCATCATTTAGGGTTAAAACACACAAAGTCAGGAAATGAGCCATTTACTGTTGCCCCCTCCCCCCTTGTACCCCCTATCCTCCCAAGATTGACAGACACTGGGTGTGTCATTGGAGTTGTGAGGCCTAAATGTCACCCCATTCTTCTTTACTGTGGCTTGTGAATATGATATCACATGGAACTGGGTGACATTTAGGCCTCACAACCCCAATGACACACCCCGGCATCTGTCAATCTTGGGAGGATGGGGGGTATACCACAGGGGGAGGGCAACCCTAAAGGGCTTATTTCCTGACTTTTTTTGTTTTAACCCTAAATGATGCATTAACACAGTGTTTTGCATAGACTGTTTATCTATCTATCTATATCTATATCTATATATATATATATATATATATATATATATCTATATATATCTATATATATAATTTTAATATTGAACTAGTACAGTGACAACCCCAAGGTTGTCGCTGTAAAGGACCCGATGGTGAAGTTTTGCTGATTTCAAGTGTCTCCCCCTTTGAACAAACTCCAACTCAGCGATTGTTATATGAAGGAAGGGTATATATATATATATAGTTTCCACCAAGTGGCATCGACAACAAAGTTCTTGGATTGCAGCTCGGCGATGGAAAAAATGTCAACAGTCAAAATTTTGCCTGTTCTACACTAAGTGTTTTCTTTGCAAGGGGCTGTGCCCCCACCTGCAACCCTCTTCCTTCATATAACAAATGCTGAGTCTGAGTTTGTTCAAAGGGGGGTCACTTGAAATCAGCAAAATTTCACCACCGTGTGAAGGTTGTCGCTGTACTGGATTTCAATGTTGAAATTTTGCCAAAGGATCATGATACTTGTGTGTGTGCATATATATATATATATGTATGTATATATATATATATATATATATAAAATACAAAATCACACATGCCCCCACAATGCAAAGCATCATGGGCTGCATATGCAAATCACCACAGAATGTTATGCTGGTCCAACTTTAAGCAGAATTGCATGGTGCCGGAAGGCCTCTCACACAGTTTGCAAAGGGTGCTAACAGAAGACATAGACACATGTTTCGTCCTACCAGGACTCATCAGTATGCCTCGTCTGTTTGACACCCCAGTGGAATGGACCAGCTACCCCTAAGGCAGTGTGCCTGGGATATATTGTGGTGAACCCATTAAAATAAAAAACTATTTAAAAGACAAAGAACCTCTGCGTAAACACTGAGGCAAGGGTTACCCCAAAGGGCATTTGGCTGGGAAGCCAAGTTTCAAGAAAATACAAAATCACACATGCCCCCACAATGCAAAGCATCATGGGCTGCATATGCAAATCACCACAGAATGTTATGCTGGTCCAACTTTAAGCAGAATTGCATGGTGCCTAAAGGCCTCTCACACAGTTTGCAAAGGGTGCTAACAGAAGACATAGACACGTGTTTCATCCTACCAGGACTCATCAGTATGCCTCGTCTGTTTGACACCCCAGTGGAATGGACTCAGCCCTATACACATATATATATATATATATATGTGTGTATATGTGTATGTATGTATATATATATATATATATATATATATATATATATATTTAAAATAGGGGCCAGTCACACCCCTGTAGTTAGAGTTGAGTAAGTGCTTTGATATTAAACTTGAAATTTTGCACTTTATTAGCTTTGTAGCTGTTCAATGGATTTGCATGACATTTGATATGTGTAGTCCCATGGGGTAGGTCTCTTGATGTACCAAGGTTTGTGTTGGTGGGACTGGCAGATTTTGCAATGTGCATTGTGAAACAAATGCTAAAATTCACCTTTTTTTGGCTGTTTTTTCTGCATCATGCTGCATCCAAACCATTTGATTTGAACTTTTCTGGGTAGATAGAGATTTTCACAAAGAACAAGCCAGCACTGGTTTGGTGGAAAAATATTAATTTGTTCCAAAGTTATTACACTTTGTAATTTGGGGTTATGAGCATGCTCAGTTCAGTATTTTGGATTGCTGCATGGTACAGAAAAGGATTTTGGTCTGATGAAAAAGGATTTTGACAGCTCACAAAAAAGGATCCTAGAATCCTTTTTCGTAGGAAAATATTCCTTTTTCATCAGCCACCATCTTGTCTTATTTTCTTTAGCCCAAACAAACTGTCGTAACTGTCCAAGGATGTCTTCTGCAGATATTCAAGGATATACAGTGAAGCCCACCAGGATGAAGCACAGTGCTGCAGAATTCTGCAGTAGAGTTACTGCAGCAAACAATGCAAATTCAAAGGAAGTTAATCCCTTTTGTCATGCAGTAAACCTGTGACACTGTACTTCATCCTGGTGGGCTTCACTGTATCTTGTTCATCAGGATGTCCTTTATTGTTGTGTGCCTTTACTTGAATTTTATGTGGCCTCAGAATGCTTATTGTTATGTTTTAAAATCCACTTTCATGACTCACATCCATTTCTTTTTTGTGAGGAGTCAAAATCTTTTTTCACATCATGAAAAAGGATTAAGACATCTGAAGAAAACAGGATGACTTTCTTAAATCCTTTTTTATAAAACAAACAAAGGATTTTGACACCTCATAAAAAATAAATTTGTCTGGTGAAAAAGGAATACTGGCAGGGACATCTGGTTGGTGAAATCCCTAATCCTTTTTTGTCAGGCTAATTTCTTTTTCATGAGATGTTAAAATCCTTTTTCACACCACAAAAAAGGATGGCAATGTCTAACAAAAAAGGATAACTTTGCTCCATAATTTTGCCAACTTTTAAGATTTTTTTACCCCAAATTTTCAACATGTCCTTTAGAGGACCCTACTTTATTAATAAAACAACTGCCATTATGCAACTCTCACCTGAAAGGGGATTTCTTGGTAGGTTGGTGAATTCACCTTTTGGGCAGGATTTGTGTAATGACGGTCATTTTGTTAATGAGGTGGGGTCCCCAAAAGGACCTGTTAAAAATGTTGGGTAAAAAATGTCAAAAATTGCAGAGTTACGATGGCTCATTGCAATTGCACAACACACTCTCATAACTTTGTAAATTTAAAATATTTTGACCCCAAATTTAGAACATTGAATTCTTTCTACCCCTCCAAATGTGTGCCACAATTGTCATTTTCCAAATCCTGGCTGAAATGAGTTTTCACACCTGTGGCACAGAAATGGTATTGTATTTGTGCAAAATGATGTTTCAGTGGGGATTTGAATTTTTTTCCACTGGGTGTATCAGGTGGGGTAATAACATAGCTATGATGACAAATGTATGACTCTTGGCCTATAAATGGAATAAATAAATATAAATGCACTTTCACTGGGTAAGTAGTATATGCATCCCATAGTCATATATCAGTGTCAATAGCTCGGTAGATAGCACACTCACCTCTGAGGCCAGGAGATCAGAGGGCTGTGGGTTCAGTTCCCACATCTGGCACTTGGGTTAATATCCCAATACTGACACTGTAATGCAGCATGAGGGGGGTGCTGCACTTTTGAGGTGCTGTCTTTTGGATGAGATGTTAAACCGAGGTCTCATCTGCCTGGATTGGTGGTAGTTCAGGTGGATGTTAAAGATCCCATGGCACTTATTGAAAAAGTGTTGGGGAATTTTGTGGGGAAAAGGAAAAAAGAATTCAGAAACAAAAAAAATCAGCACAATTCAGAACAATCATTATACTAATCCTAGCACCTGAATAAAAAACTAAGAAACAGACTTTTGAACATATCACAAATTAGAAACAAAGAAGCAAAGGGAGAAAGCCAACACTTAAAACAAAAGATCAAAGTTTCTCCAAAACTGTCGCAATCGACTGTGAGAGCAATGCCTTAAATCATTTCCGTAGGTTTTCCTCATTTCGCCTTGTATGGAAAGCAATAAACTATCATAAGGTACCAAATGCTGGTGCAAGACCCATTGACATCTTGCCTGCCAAAGAAAATATTTCAAAATAGCAAATAAAACCTGTAAAGTATCCTTGGAAAAATGATGCCAAGTTGGAGTCCAAACCACATAAATCTGTTCTGCATATGACAGAGACTGAAACTGTGGGAGTCTCCACTTCTTTGCAACAAAATCCCAAAAGTGTACAGCATAGCCACATTCCAGAAACAAATGTTCCTGAGTCTCCAAAGTTTGAAAGCAAGACTGTTGCAAACAATAATGTTCCTGCAAAGCTTTGTGCTTATTATTATTCTTAACATTAAGCTTGTCATGAATTGTCAACCATAGGACATCCCAAACAAAAGCAGGAAGTCTCTTATTTAACACTTGTTTAAACATTTCTAAACTATCTTGTGGAATGCAATAAGTCAAAATGATGGGTTCCTGACACTGAGGCTGCACAAGAAAAGCATAAACATCCTGTCGGGTCTTTAACTGTGCCAAATCAAAATCTGCCTTCCAATTAATCACCAACTGAAATAATTCTTTAACTTCTGTTGAAATAACCTATATGTGACTTAATAATCTACCCTTTTTCAGTTGTCATGCATGAAAACAAGGATGAATTCAGTCCAACAACAATTCAAACCAAGTTCTATTATGTTTTAACTCTGGTCCAATAATGTTGTATTAAAGAAATATACTATAATAAAAAGCAACAGGATGGATCATTCCTATACCACCCTCTTGTAAACTACGATATGTGATATGTCATTTAATAGGATTCGATCTGCTCCCCCAAAAAGCTTGAAAAAACAAACTAAACAATCTAGTGTGAAGAGCTTTAGGAGGAGGTATAAATATAACTAACATATAAAAAAATCATCAACAATAAAGACTTAATGAAAAAAATCCTCTTCTGTTTAGAAAGAGGAGTCTGAACCCATCTAACCAAGGCAGCCTCAGCCTTTTGCAATTTAGAGCTCCAATTAATCAAAGCATCATTTTCAGACCCAGACTGCAGCCCCAAAATAACAATGGGATCTTTGGTCAGGACAATCTCATTATAGTGATCCTGAAGTAAAGAGTCCCCCCTCCCAAACTGATACCCTCTACATTTGTCTATATTAATGCAGGATCCCAATGCTTCTGAAAAATTCAGAAGATTTGCCTGCACTACATGTTCAGTAGTGTTTGCATGCACTATCAACACTACATCGTCTGCATATGCCAACACTTTCAACTTCGAGAAAGAAGCAGCCAAACATACTCCATGTAGTTCCTGATCTTTTCTAACCAATTGTAAGAAAAGATCAATGCCAAAAACATACAGTAAGGGACTCATCAGACATCCATGCTGGACCCCTCAACAGACCAGCACACTAGTACCCCTCCACCCATTAATCTTAGGTATTATAGAGGCAGATTTATATAAAGATTTGAGCAAAAATATATAATGTAAAGGAACACCATATTTTTGCAGAATCAGAAATAAATAATCCTGAGAGATAGGGTCAAAGGCCTTCTTTTGGTCAAGACTCAGAATAAAATATACATCTTCCACGATTTCATTCTACAAAATAATTCCTACGATAGAATTAAATTATCTTGGATCCCTCTCTGAGGAATAGCACAACTCTGTTCTTTACAAAGTAAGTTCTCAGTATATTTAGCCAACCGATTGGATAATAGCTTACCTAGTAACTTCATATCAGAATTTAAGAGGTAGATAGGTCTCCAATTGGACAATTGAGACCTACCTCATTTTTTAAACAAAAAAAATCAATTCAGCTTCAACCAAAGCAGGAGATATATCAGCTGAAAACAGCAAAGCATTAAATAACTTAGCCAATTCCTCACTCAAAATATCAAATAAAAAATTTATAAAATTCAGCAGGAATACCATCTATTCCTGGAGTGTAATTACATTTTGCCCCTTTGATGACAGCCTGGACTTCTGCTGCAATAATCAAGCCTACCATATTCAATTCTACATCCTTGGAAATTTCCTTGGTTTCCAAGGATCCGAGAAAACCCTCAGTGTCCCATGTAATGGGAGCAGTACCAAAAGCAGTAATCAAATACTAGTGAACCAGTTGTAAGATATAACCTTTAGCTGTATTCAAGTGTCCAGTGTCATCTTGTAATGCTGTAATTTGTTTATTCCCAAGAAGTTTTTGACTATTTTTAAAGGGGTCAAAAGTTTGCTTAGTACTGGCCATACCAAACCCCATCTCCTGCTTCAAGGTCTTACCCCTATCATATTGAAAATGATACATGACTTGCTTTACTTGCTGAATTTATGAAACAACATCCTGTCCTGTAGTCTCCATTAAGGAGATAAGCCTGTGCAATTGCTTCCTAAGCTGTAGATATTGGAACTAAGCATCCCTATTCCTTTTTCCTGCAAGATGTTGAAAATAGAGTTTCACATCTTTTTTGGTATCCAGCCACCAATCCTGCAGGGAATCATACACGCATTGAACAGAATGTCTAGCTTCCCATACTTTTTTAATGCCACAAACAACCTCTGCATTATCCAATAGGGAAACATTCAATTTCCAAGCAGGTTTCTAAGAAAATGGTACTATATCCCAACGACAATCAAAAAATACTGCCGAGTGATCTGAACAGGCCAAATCCAGAACAGATGAATGAAGAACCTCTACAGATTGTGAAACCAAAGGTAGTCAATTCTGGTTTGTTGAGAACCCTTATGAAATGTAAAATCCCTATGACTATGTTAAGTTGCGATACACATCCTTCAAATTAGCAGTGGCAGTAATTTCTCTCAAGGCATTGGAATCACAGAACAACTTTATGGTTCACAAACCCCTATCTTCCCATTATATACTGCAATTGAAATCCCCCCATAAGACTATTGTAGCAGTACATAAAAAAGGTTGAATTTTTTTCAGCAGAGCAAGTCATAAAGCCTTCCCTTGGGGTGCATACAAATTTATCAAACAAAATCTGAGATGTTTATAAGACACATCAAAGAGAAGGACTCTACCAGGTTCTAGGTTAATTAAACTAGTAACTTTTAAGTCTGCATTGGTGAATAAAATCCCTAAGCCATCACAACGATCCTGACCCTGTGACCAAAATGTGATACCCTGTTTCCATGAAATTGAACATTTTACAGTGTTTTGAAATGATTTAATACTGGTGTCCTGCAAAAAGACAATATGAGAGTGTAAACTTTGTAACTCCTGAAAAATCACAGTTCTCCGAAAATCAGATTTTATACTGTTAACGTTTAACATTAGAAAATAGAAAGCTGCCATGAAGTAAAGGAAAAAAATGAGGAAAGCAAATCAACGTTGAGATCTAGTGGCCCATCTCTTCCTCCTGGAACAGCTATCATCAACATCAGAAGAAGTTCCTCGTGAAGATGCAACAGAGGAGGCATTGGACCCAGAATCGTCCACCTCAGACATAGAATGCACAGCTTCAACAAGCAGAGGGGCATATTTGTTCGATTGAAGAACAGCACCTTTTTTGTCATCCTTTTCCTCTCCTTACCCTTCAGCTCTGGAGGAAGTCCTAGTTTCTCTCTGGAATGCGTCTTATGAACCACAAGTTTAAAAGCTGTATCAGCTATCATCTCCGGTGGGGGGGGGGCATCATGGACTGCCTTTGCAAAATCTGACTATCACTCCATTCCTGTGCAGGATCCAAAATCATAGACTCAGAATCCATGGAGACAGGCTGAGCTTCAATGCTTGGGTCCACCGGAGGGTTAACTGTATGTGCAGTGACCTCTTCAGGTTCCAGCTGCAATGGGGTAGAAACTTCTCCTTGCTGCGTGTCTTCTATACCAATCACTGGAGTAATCAATAAAATACTAGCCTTCAAAGGTGGCTCTACCACTGGTGTTGTACTGGGAGGAGCAAGGAATTCAGCAGGAACAGCAGCTTTTTGTTGTAAGATATCTTTCATATGCTTCTCAGAAGCCAAAGCACAACCTTTCTTCTGGTCTGTGTGATCAAGGCCTCCTGGGATGGACCATCTCCTGAATTATGAGAGGCCCAAGGACTTTTAATATAGGAGTGACCCTATTCTTCACAAAAGTTGCATTGAAAGAGGTTTTTACAGGTAGCAGAAAAATGGCCAGTTTCAAGGCAATGGGTGTATTTCGAGGTATCACAGGCATTACTCAAATGCAAATGAGAACTGCATTTGTGGCAGGATTTTGGCTGTCCAGGATAAAACAACAAGCCTCTGTCTTTCCCCAGGAAAAATTAGCCTAGTAAATATGCAATACCATTATTGGTTACAAATAATTTGCATTTAATCTTCCAGCCACTAGTCCAAAACGGCTCTGAGTCAATAACTGAGAAAGGATGTTCAAGCACTTCACAACGTTGTTTAAGCCAATAAAGAATGTCTGAGATATCCACACCTTCATTCTTAAAAAGAATGGTAATGGTTCGAACAAAAGGTTTGATGATGGAAATTGCCAAACAACGAGGCCATAAAAGAGAGTCTTTCAATGCGTTATATTTAAGCCAGAATCTATCTAAATCTTCCACCATTTTGAAACTGACATCGTAATTACTGTCATCAGCATGGATTAAAGCAAAGACCTCAGAGGCATAAAACTTCAGAGAGTCTTTCAATAATTTTCAACCAATATATAGCCTGTCCGGTGGGTCCATTAAACCCACTTTATACATCAGACTAATCACATTTCTCCATGTGCAGGCTCTCTCGTAGAGGATTTAAATAGATCTGCCATTCGGAGAAGCGGTTTAAACAATTTATGTTTCTCAGGGTCTTGCAAATTAGTAGGACCCAACCCCACCGGTAAAGAGTCAGGATCAAGTGCAGAGGTACACTCACTAGCTCGTGCAGGAGTTGGGTCCTGTCTACTAGGACCTGGAACAGGAGCAGACACCTCACCCATTGATGCCACATTTACAGCATGTGTGTCCCTGCTCGCTCCCCTTGCATCAGTCTCAAGCATCCCACCCTGTACTTTGGGTGAGGCATGTTCAGAGTTAACAGGCAACAATTCCCCTGTGCCAGTAAAATACATGGAATTGTACTCACTTACTTCTTGATCTGAGGGATCCGGGGACCATCTTGTCACAGTACGGATCCAACCAGTGGCCTGTAACACTGTCTCCGATGACTGACTCCGCTCCTGTAGATCCGTTAGAACTTCAGGCTTCTGTAATTTGTGCTGTGCAATCCCTAGTGTTTTCCCCATAACTCCTTTTCTACCAGCAGAACCAACCTGCTGGTGAAAAGATTAAGCCGTCGATTTGATATGAATTGCCGAGCTACCAGCGTCTTCCCAAGGACTACATCTGGGTAAGATAGTGTCTACAGCTACTCCAGCAACACCGGTACATGCTCCATCTGCAAAAGGCAAGAAATTCTGAACACAGTCAGGAAACTGTAAATTAGGAATATCTCCCAAGTCTGAACCAGTAGAAACATGAAGAATAGCAGCCTGGTCACTAGGTCCATCTGTAACAACTTTATCTGAAGCATCCACGACCTGTGAAGAAGTCCAGCTTTCAGGTCCAGACAATATCTGTGAGAAATTTGCTTCTTCTGGTTGGGTCTCTAGTGCAACCGAGGATGGGGAGGAGACACCCTTCCCTACTTCACTAACATCCTCTCTCCTCGACATCTGGGACAAAGTGGCATCCTCACTCGGACAGCATCTCCCCCTACCGACAGAGTAGGGGAATTTCCCTGATGTCCTAGCCAAATTTTTACCATTCACTAAAAATACCACCAACAGCTTAATCTGGTCAGTTTCAGTTGCTTTCCATCTGTATCCCCCTTCCCTGGTCGCCCCTGAAAAAGGGACTTCTAGACCCAGTGGGCTTACTGGGTCAACAAAATTCAATAAATAAACAGATAAAATAAATAGCTAAGTACATATATGCTTCTATAGAGGAATCATAGTGCAAGGCCCTCCGACAAGCACATTAGGATATGATTACACAATCTCAAAAAGTAAGGAAATAAATTGCAAAAAAACAAAACATTGTTAATGCATCAATTAGGGTTAAAGTGACAAAAGTAGGAAAAATGTGGAGTTAGGGTTTCCAACACTAACACCCCATCCACCACCCTTCACAGATGATGAGGCATCAGGGGGTGGCATTAGGGTTGTCAGCTCTAACACTCACCCCATTCTCATATGCAGCATCCAACTTATCTTCTAATGGAATGGGGTGAAAATTAGAGTTGATGATCCTGATGCCACCCCGATGCCTCTTCGTCGCAACCTGCCAACTTATGTGTGATTACAACTGTGTGTATGTATAGAAACATAGGAACATAGAATTTGATGGCAGATAAGGACTGCTTGGCCCACCCAGTCTGCCCATTTCCCTACCTGATGGATAAGCTGCAGATTCTAGTTAATCAACAGCTTACTTCCTCCTACCCCCCACTAGAATTGCCTTATGTCTGTCCCATGCATTCTTGAATTCTCCCACTATTCCTGACTCCACAACCTCCTCTGGAAGGCTGTTCCATGTATCCACAACCCTCACTGTGAAAAAATAATTTCTAACATTACCTCTGAGCTGTCCCCTTCTGACCTTCTGTCTTCAAATTGTGCCTCCTTGTTCTTGCACATCTCTTTTTCTGAAAGATATTACCCTCTTGTACTTTGTTAATTCCCTTGAGATACTTGAAAGTTTCTATTGTGTCCCCCCTCTCCCTCCTTTCCTCAAGGGTATACATATTAAGCTGCTTTAGTCCCTCCTCGTATGTCTTCTGGTGTACACTCTGCATCATTTTGGTTGCCCTCCTCTGAACAGCCTCCACTCTGTCTATGTCTTTGCAGAGATGGGGTCTCCAAAATTGCATGAAGTACTCTAGATGGGGTCTCACCAACTGTCTGTACAGAGAGATAACAGCTTCCTGCTTTCTACTGTTGATGCCTCTCCTTATGCATACCAGTATCCCTCCAGCCCTCCTTACTGCCTTCTCACATTGCTTGCCCACCTTTAGGTCATCTGATATAATTACTCCTAGGTCTTTTCTATTTTTATTGTTATTATCTCACCCCCCATTGTATACTCTTCCTCTGGGTTTTTGTTTCCCAGATGCATTACCTTGCACTTCTTTGCACTGAATCTGAGCTGCCATATATTTGACCATTCCTCCAGTCTTTCCAAGTCCCTTTTCATCCTTTCCACCCCACCTTGTGTATCAACCCTGTTGCAGATCTTTGTGTCATCTGCAAAGAGACATACTTTTCCTTCCAGGTGCTCTCCAATGTCACCTATAAAGACATTACAGAGGACTGGTCCCAGTACCAAACCCTATATATATATATCTCCAGGAGAAACACCTCACTGGTGAGGCTGCATTTGGAGTACTGTGGGCAGATATACAGAGATGATCGCACAAAAGTATACCATTACTGAGGTATTCCTTGAGGTACAGGTTCCTCAAGGTACCATTGAGGTACTCAAGTTCAATTTGCATAGACTGTAATGTGATCCTGCCTGAGTACCACCGATGCATACCTCGAGGTATACCTTAGTACTGATAACCTTTTGTATGATCACTATTGTGTGTGTGTGTGTGTGTGTGTATATATATATATATATATATATATATATATATATATATATATATATATTTATACAACATGTGTTTTTGGATAAATGTACTGATCCAAAGTAGTATCCCAGTCAGGCAGTGAAGATATCACTGATATCTCCATGTTCCTATACATCATAGTGATATCTCCATGTTCCTATATGTCATGGTGATATCTCTATGTTCCTGTACATCATACAATGTAAAATGAAAGTATTTCACTTTCCACTGTGAGTTTCTGTCTATAATACATGCCCCCTATCCCCCACTCCACCACACACACATAAGCCTCTGTCATCTGGTTGATCCTGCTGTATTTTTTTAGGTACATAATGATTTAAGACACTTATCTAGTTGACCCTGCCACTTCGCTCTTCAGTAAACATAATAATACTTTCACTTTCCCCCAGAAATGTAGCATGACTGAGCAGAAGTGAGAGACTCCCATAACTTGCTCCCAGACCTTTGCAGTAAGAAAAAAATCTGTACTTCTGGAAATTTTAACTAAATTTCTCCACAAAAAGCTACTGACTGTACCAAGAATAGAAAGAGTGAGTCAGTCAGCAGCTTCAGAGCAGCAGAAGGTAGCGTAAGTGTCTGTTGCTATAGCAACATGCGCTCACTCTTTCTTCAGCTGCTCTGAAGCTGCTGATTTGCTCTCTCTATTCTCAGTACAGTCAGCAGCTTCTTGTGAAGAAATTCAGTTAAAATTACCAAAACTACAGATTTTTTTCTTACTTAGCTCATGCAGACTGCTTTACTGTGAAGATCTGGGAGCAAGTTATGGAAGTCTTTTACTACCACTCAGTCACGTTACTTTTCTGGGGGAAAGCGTAAATATTATTATGCTTACTGAAACGCAGAGTGGCAGGATCAACCAGATAAGTGTTTTATATCAGTATTTACCTTTAAAAAAACAGCAGGATCAACTTACTTTTTTTAATGAAACATGTCATTAGTTCTGTTGGAGGGGAATAATTTAGGGAAACAGTGAAACTACCAATATGGCTACTAGTGGGCTGTCAAAACTCAGAGGGGCAGGATCAACCAGATACATTTTAAATGCTTATTTAAATGATTATTTATGTAAAAATAATGGCAGGATCAACCAGATAAATTTCTTTAAAACTACAAAAATCCACCAAATAATTATTTTTTCCAAAAAACATACTACTGTATATGCCATCTTTTGTGTTGGAGGGGTGTATTGGGAACTGTGTTCAAAGAGATTCTATCACATGTGGCTACAAACACATATTGTATAAATAGAACATGACATGGCCTGACTGAAGATATCATATTTATCTTCACTTGAGGCCAATGACATCAAAATATCTCACTCATGGCTTCGCCACTCGTGAGATATCATGACGTCACTGGACTCTCGAGGAGATAAATATGACATCTTCAGTCAGGTCATGTCATATCCCCTATATATAAAATACTGTGTATGTGTGTGTGTGTGTGTATATATACATCTATATATATATATATATATATATATATATATAATGGTAGCACAGTAGTGCTACCATAGTTAGGGTTGAGGAGCCATTTACATGTTAAACCCCAAATTTTGCACCTTAATAACTTTGCAACCGTTCAACAGATTTGCCTAGTATTTGGAATATATGATCAAGACCCATGCATCTTGGGATCTGCCAAGTTTTGTACCAGTCAGACATACCGCTGTGGCATTATTAAGCATGATCTGCGCCTGCATTTACGCTTTTTTGGAATTCTACAGCCATGCCTACAAGTTGCATGGTTTGTGAGACTGGTCCGAAATCTTCAGGGAACGTGCGGCCGGGGTCCCCGATGTGCCTTTCAAAGATTTCATGAAAAAATATTAAATGGTTCAAAAGTTATTCGAAAAACAAGTTCCCATTATAAGTCAAAGGGAAAAGTTAAAAAGTTCTACGGTGTCGCAAATGTAGTTTTTACTTTCGCAAATGGCCCTTTTATTGTGGCAAATCCGCCATTTTGTTTTCAGTTGATCAGAAAAATGCTTGCCATTTAAATTTGGGACCCTCTAGCCAGCTAATTATTTTTGTATTCACCTAGTCGGACCCTGAGGATGATAGCCATGTCTTTATTTTGGAGTAAAACACCCCAGAAATATGTTTTTCAAATTTCTGGAAAAAGTACTTTTGCAAAGTACTTTTGCACTTGCAACACTGTCAAAGGAATTTGTGAAAGCTTTCACAAATTGCGATAGTACTTTTCTAGGCTGTGGGAAAATGACAGCAATTCTTTGGCACCCTGCTGCAAAAGAATGGTTTGGAGTTTGGGACTGAAATTTGGAAGAAACGCTGCCAACATCTCACATATGTGCCTATCAGTGTTTCATTGAAAAAATATTACATGGCAGCAATGTTACGGTACTCCAAAGTTGACACTTTTTCCAATAGGATAACATTACAGTGTACGACGCATTGCAGCAATGGTTTGGCACCCTGCTGCAATATAACGGTTTGGTCTTTTGGGCTGAAATTTGCAGGGAAGACAGCCAACATCCCACAGATGTGCCTTTCAGTGGTGTAGTGAAAAAATATTATAGGGAGACAAAGTTATGGCACTCTAAACTTCTGTTTTTTTTCCCTTAGGATAACATTATGGCGTTCTCCGTGCCTTTCAGGGCCCGTATCTCGGAAACGGTGCGAGATATGGACTTTTCATTGGAAAAATGCTTAGTACAAAACTAGCCAGGAAAGTGATAATTCATATGACTTTTAATTTTTTTTCTATGTTGTGCAGTTCCTGAGATATAAGCAGTTTACTATTCCAAGTCCTCATTTTCTGTTCTGAGAGCCATTATTTTGCATACATTCTTTGTACTCACTGTCTTTCTCTATACAGCTTTTGGGGAAAATCAGCCTGTGAACTTACATTGCTGTTACCATTACCATTTCCGCTTGCTGTTCCATCCCCATTTCACTTACCATTCATGTCTACGCCACCTTGTGCGTTACCCTTTGCGTTTTCATTTGCAGTTGCGTTTGCATTGTTTTTAACATTTCTGTCTACAGTACTGTTTCTCTTTCTGTTTTGCTTTGTGTCACCATGTGCATTACGATTTGCATTTGCGGGCACAATGTTACTATGTGACAAGACATCACGCGGCAGGAGCGTGGGGCTGCCGCATTATGTGGCGGGGTCCCGGCGCCACATTACATTCACTATTTCTCGTTATCATTCTCAAAAAGAAGGGAAATTAGAGGCAAAAAACTCAGTTTAATGCATCAGTTAGGGTAGTTCCACAGTGACAAAAGCAAGGAAATTCAATGCTATGGTTGAAACCCCCTTTGCACCCCTCCAGCCCACCCCCCAACAGGAATCAGGGTGCGTGTTGGGGTCATCGGTCCTAATTCTCACCCCATTCTACTATTCCTCAGCTTCTTTCCACATGTGATGGGGTGAGAGTTAGGGCTGACGACCCCAACGTGCACCCCAATTCTGGTTGGGGTGGGCTGAGGGGTGCAAGGAGGTTTCTAACCCTAACATCAAATTTCCTTGCTTTGTTATCATGTGGAAAAACCTAACTGATGCTTTTAAATAGAGTTTTTGACTCTAATATATATATATATATATATATATATATATATTTTTTTTATATATATATATATATGTATACTATAGTTAGGGTTATGATGCCACTTCTATGTTAAAGTCAATCTTTTATGTGTTAATAACTTTTGACCAGTTCAACAGATTTGTCTGAAATCTGGTATGTGCAGTGGAGCATGGTCGATCTCTTGACTTTCCAAATTTTTTGGGGGTTGGACTTACGGTCTTTGTGTACGAAAACACTGAAAAATGCTAAATTATCCAGTTTTGGAGGCAGTTTTGGGGATTTTGTCCATGGCTCTGCGTGGCTGTCATGTAGTGTGCCACTCTGTGAGATGGCTCATCTGAAAGAGCTTGCCTGGTTGAACATGTTGCTTTTCATTTGGTGAAAAAATATTGAGGCATTCAAAAGTTATGGCACTTTTAAGCTCCCATTATTAGTCAAAGGGAAAATTTATATGGTTGTTTTGTGAACAAAGAATGGGATTTGGGCCATCTCATCTCTCCTGGCGGTCAAAGAATTTGCAGCCTCGTAGTCAAAGAATCTTTGCCCCCGAGAATTCTTTGATCGTGAGGTCTGCCATCTTGTTTTTAAAATCCCCTCAGAAAAAAATTAAATATCTCGGCTCAGGGGTCACTCCTGAAGTAAAACCTGCTTGGGTTTTACTCAGGGAGCTTTGATATAGTGACCCATGCCTTTGGTTTCATGTGAAATGGTAAAAAAATAGAGTTACAACATTTTTTATTCTTTGATCACGGCCCGCTAACAATCTTTGATCGTGAGCCTGCACATTCTTTGACCACCAGATTCTTCGACCGCAATCTTTGGTCATGAGGATGCGATGAGATGGCCCATTGAAATATTTAAATTACTCAGACCAGGAGTGGCCTAGAAATGCAAATGAGGATGGGTTTTGTTCAGGGGGCTTCGTTCTATTGAGGCATGGTGGTGGTTTCATGAACTTCTGCCTAAAACTTGAGTTTCACCATTTTTTATTCTTTGATCTTGAGGCTACAATTTCTTGGATTACGAGGCTGCAAATTCTTTGATCATGAGGTTCTTTGACTGCCATTTTTGATCACAAAGTGATTACCAGGTGGCCGTTTGAAAAATAGACATTTCTAAATCCAGGGGAGGGCTACAAGCACAAATGACGGTGGGTTTTGTTCATGGGGCTTCGTTCTATCGAGGCATGTTGGTAGTTTCATTAACTTCTTCCTAAAATGTGAGTTTCACCATTTTTTATTCTTAGATCATGAGCTTACAAATTGTTTGATTGCAAGCCTGCAAATTTTTTGGTCGCGATATTCTTTGATCGTCATCTTTGATCGCAAGGGAGGGACAAGATGGCCAGATTTTATAATGGAATAAATAGGCTAATTTTCACAATCTGTGACCTTAAATATCTTGGAAATGGTTTGGTCTTTTTTCTTGAAATTTGGAGAGTGTTTACACCATGTCCTGCTGATGTGAATTGCAGTGTTTATGTGTTGGAGAAAATACTTTTGTGGAGATAGTGCATCACGTATTTCATGTTCTGCAAACAGCATTTTCTATTGTGGTAGTGGCTTGAAATTTGTACGGTAACTGGTCTTGCTGCTGTCAATGTAGCTTTTGCTCATTAGATGTGTAATGTAGCCAGAAACTTGCAAGTTGGTGGGTGTGCAGGGCCCTCCAACTTGCGTGACTTTCTACTTTTCTATTCTTTCTCAGGTCTTCAGCTATGCAATGCCTCTTCTCACCCCTCCTCACTGAAGAGATTGTGGATGCTGAGTGCTGAACTACAGCCAACTAAGGCCATTAACATGAATGGTATACTTCTGTGATAATAACTGCATAGTCGGTAGTACACTCATGAGTTGCATGGAGTGAACCAGGTAAAGTTCCCCACCCCACCCCTCCACCACAGTAGAAACTGGATGCTGAGTGGAGACCCACAGGCCAAATAAAGACATGGAAATAAATGGTATACCTGCCTCATACTAGCTGCACACAACCTAGAACACTGAGGAGTTGCATGGACTCAGCCAGATAATTCCCCACCCTCCTCCCCACCCAAGAGGCACTGGGTGCTGAGTGCAGAGCTACAGACAAGTAAGATCATTAACATCAACAATATTCCTCTGTGATAGCAAGTGCATACTCATCACTACATTAAACAGTTGCCTGGCATCAGCCAGGGAATGACCTGAAACCGTCAGACCAGGAACTGGATGCTGAGTAGAGAGTGACAGCACAAATACAAATGTTGACATTAATGGTATACCTTCTTCATACCAGCTGCACACAAGTTAGAACAGTGAGGAGCTGCATGGCTTCAGCCACAGAATCCTCCCCCCACACCCCCAAAATAGGTACTGGATGCTGAATGCAGAGCTACAACTCAAATAAGGTCATTAACATGAACAGTATAACTCTGTGATACTAGCTGTATTCTAGCTATGATATTTATGAGTTGTACGGTCTCATATAGGGAATGCCTCCACCCCACCAGACCAGGAATTGGATGCTGAGTGGAGACCACAGCCCAGATAAAACCATGGATATATATAGGGTATACCTGCATCTTATGAACTGCACATAAATTAGAATAGTGATGATTTGAATAGACTCAGCCAGGCACTGCCCCCTTCCCTCTGCACTGAAGAGGTGCCTGATGCTGAGTGTGGAGCTCCAGCTCAACTAAGTCTATGAAGATCAGCCATATAGTCGTGCAATAGTTGCTACACTCATGACTTCATTGGCCTCAACCAGGCAATACTCACCACCTACCTAGAGCAGGGATTAGATGGTTAGTGTCAAGTCACAGGCCAAATAAACACATATATATAAATGTTATACCTCCCTCATGCCAGACACAGAGAAAGTAGGACACTGAGGAGTTGCATGTCATCAGCTAGGCAATGCTTCCACTCGCAGCCACCCCAGACCAGGAATTGGATGCTGAGTGCAGACCTACAGGCCAAATAAAGACATGTAATTAAATGGTATTCCTCCCTCATACAAGTGGCACACAACTTAGAACACTGAGGAGTTGTACGGGCTGTGCCACACACTACCCCCCCCACGCAAGAGGCACTAGATACTGAGTACAGAGCTACAGCCTAAGTAAGGTCATTAACATGAATGGTATATCTCTGTGAAAGCAAGTGTATACTCATTACTACACTCATAAGTTGCACGGCCTCAGCCGGGGAATGCCTGCAACCTGTCAGACCAGGAATTGGATGCTGAGTACAGAGTCATGGCCCAAACAAACATGTTGACATAAATGGTATACCTTCTTTGTTCCAGCTGCACACAAGTTAGAACAGTGAGGGGTTGCATGGCCTCAGGCACAGAATGCCCACACCTGCCTTGCCCTGAAGAAGTACTGGATGCTAAGTGGTGAGGTACAGCCGAAGTAAGGTCATCAGCATGAATGGCATAGCTTTGTAATACTGAGTGCATACTAGTAATGATAGTCATGAGTTGCACTGCAACAGCTAGGCAATGCCCCACAGCCCCAGACCAGGAATAGGATGCTGAGTGCAGGGGCACAGCCCAAATAAAGCCATGTACATAAATAGTATAGTTACCTTTTATGAGTTGTATACAACTTAGAACGTTGAAGATTTGCATGGGCTGAGCCAGGCAATAGCCCCCTGTGCTGTCTCCCCTGCCACAAAGAGGTACTGGATGCTGAGTGTAGAGCCACAGCCCAAGTCAGTCTATGAACATCAATGGTATGCCTATGTGATGCTACGTGCAGAGTATTTACTAGACTCATCAGTTGCATGAAGCGAGCTAAGCAATGCCCACACTGTATCTCCCACCCACAGAGCACGAATTGCATGCTGAGTGCAGACCCACTGCCCAAATAAAGAGATGGACATGAATGGTATACATCCCTCATACCAGGTGTAGAGAAGTTAGAACAGTGAGCAGTTGCACAACTTCAATCAGCCAGTGTCCAAACCCTCGCAGACCAGGAATTGAATTTTGAATACAAATGCACAGCCCAACTAAAGGCATGGACACAAACGCTAATCTTACCTCATGTCAGCTGTACACAAGTTAGAACTCTGAGGGATTGCACAGCCTCAGCCTAGCAACCCCTCCAGCACAGCCTTTCCCCCCCCCCTTGCTGGATCAGGCAGTGGATACTGAGTGCAGAGCTGCAGCTGAAGCGACAGCATGATCTTCAATGGTATACATGTATATACCAAATACAGAGTAGTTATTAAAGTGAAGGGTTGCACAAGCTGAGGCAGGTGATGCCTGTGGCACTACCTCAAGCAGGTAGTGGGTTCTTATTGCACAGTCACAGCCCAATAAAAGACATGGAGATCAATACTAAACCGCTGTCACACCAATTGTATTTAAATAATACTCAAGAGACATAGGATAAGGTTTTACATTAGTTTTATTATTTAACTATTTAAATATCTTTAGGCCGAATTGTTTGGTTGCTCCTTGGATGGGCAAAAAAAAAAATATTCGTATATATTCTTAATCATTTTTGGGTGTTTTATGATTTTTGGTATTTCATAAATTAAATCTACACTTATATTTTGCTGCGTATTACGTTTAATTTAGGTTTTATATAGAATGAGTAAGTGATAACAAATGCATGTTTATGTAACAGAAGATGCAGTGAACAACTTCTATTTGCTAAGTAATATTAATAATGTGTCCATTGACACTGTTGCATTAATGAAATAAACTACACAGTTACACATTTAGATAATCAAGACTAACAATAAATTATTGCACATATGGGTATCACCATTTGACACCTATTTAAGACAAGTCATTAGAACAAAATTAAAAAATTTTTAAATAAACAATTTTATTACATTTAGTTATTCACTGCATATGCACATGAGACAGTAAGAAACATTTAGTGGTTCTCATGATATATTGTTTTATAGAAAAGCCACATGTGCAGATTACGTCAACAGTGTTAAAGTAAGTAGCAATATTGTACATATGATTAGAAAGTTTTACTTGCATGTCAATAGAGACATTATGAAGTTTTGTCTTTATGTATTTATTGTATACTAGTAATCTAGAAGAAATTTTTCCAGTAGCACAGTATGTCTGTGTCAGAAAGATTGTATAGTACACACCAATGTGTTCTTCTGGTTTTGAAATGGGAAGAGTTATTAAAGTGAAGGGTTGCACAAGCTGAGGCAGACACAAGCATGGGACAGACATAAGGCAATTCTTGTGGGGGTAGGAAGAAATAGGCTGTTAGTTAACTAGAATCTACAGCCTCTCCTGTAGGTAGGGAAATGGGCAGACTAGATGGGCCAAGTGGTCCTTATCTGCCATCAAAGTTAAGAGACACTGATAACATTAGCAGTATATATATATATACATACATACACATACATAAGTGTATATATATATATATATATATATATATATATATATATATATTTAGAGAGAGAGAGAGCCAATACTCAGTTTAATACATTAGTTAGGGTTGTTCCACAGTGACAAAAGCAAGGACATTTAAGTGTTAGGGGTTGAAATCTCCCTTTGACCCCCACCCACACACCCCAACTGGCATCGGGGTGCAAAGCAACTTCACCCACCAGATGTGGAAGAAGCAGAGGTATAGGATAATGGAGTGACAGGACCGACAACCCCAACGTGCACCCTGATGCTGGTTGGGGGTGTGGGCAGTGGGGTTTAAGGGGGGCTTTCAACCCTAACACCGAATTTCCTCGCTTTTGTTTCTGAGGAGCAACCCTAACTAATGCATTAAATGGAGTTTTTTGCCTCTAATTTCCCTTCTTTTTGAGAATCATAATGAGAAATAGTGAATGTAATGCTGTGGTGGGAGAGCGGGGTCCTTCAGGCCCCGCTCTCCCGTCACGTGATGTCTTGTCACATAGTAACATTGTGCCTGCACCACAAATGGTAATGCGCATGGTGACACAAAGCGGAACAGAAAGAGAAACAGTACTGTAGACAGAAATGTTAAAAACAATGCAAAAGCAAGTGCAAATGAAAATGCAAAGGGTAACGCACATGGTGGCATAGACGTGAATGGTAAGAGAAACGGGAATGGAACCGCAAGCGAAAACAGTAACAGTAATGTAAGCGCACAGGCTGGTTTGCCCCAAAAGCTGCATAGAGAAAGACAGTGAGTACAAAGAATGTATGCATAATAATGGTTCTCGGAGCAGAAAATGAGGAGTTGGAATACTAAATTGCTTATATCTCAGGAACCGTATGACGTAGAAAAAAAAATTAAAAGTCATATGATTTATGAATGTCCTGGCTAGTTTTGCACTTTAACCTGCAGCAGGGGGCTAAGCATTTTTCTGAAGAAAAGTCCGTATCTCGCACCGTTTCCAAGATACAGGCCCTGAAAGGTGCGGCAAATGCCGTAATGTTATCCAATGGGGAAAAAAAGAGAAGTTTGGAGTGCCATAACTTTGGCTCCCTGTAATATTTTTTCACCAAACTATAAAACAGCACATATGTGGGATGTTGGCTGTCTTCCTTCCAAATTTCAGCCCAAAAGACCAAACTGTTATTTTGCAGCAGGGCGCCAAAGGATTCCTGTAATGTGTCGGATGCCGTAATGTTATCCTTAGGGAAAAAGCATGAATTTTGGATTGCTGTTACTTTGCCGCCATGTAGTATTTTTTCACCAAACCACAAAACAGCACATCTATGTGATGTTGGCTGTCTTCTCTCCAAATTTCAGCCCAAAATACTGAACCGTTATTTTGCAGCAGGGCGCCAAAGGATTCCTGTAATGTGTCGGATGCCGTAATGTTATCCTATGGGAAAAAGCATGCATTTTGGAGTGCCGGAACTTTGCTGCCTTGTCATATTTTTTCAATGAAACACTGAAAGGTACATCTGTAAGATGTTGGCTGCGTTTCCTCCATATTTCAGGCCAAAACGCCAAACCATTCTTTTGCAGCAAGGTGCCAAAGAATTGCTGTCATTTTCCCACAGCCTAGAAAAGTACTGACAAAGTTTGCAAAAGCTTTTGCAAATTCATTCAACAGTGTTGCAAGTGCAAAAGTACTTTGTGAAAGTACTTTTTCCAGAAATTTGAAGAACATATTTCTGGGGTGTTTTACCCAAAAATAACGACATGGCTAGCATCCTCAGGGTTCGACTAGGTGAATACAAAAATAATTAGGTTGCTAGAGGGTCCCAAATTCAAATGCCAAGCATTTTTCTGATCACCAACTGAAAACAAAATGGCAGATTTGCGACAGTAAAAGGGCCATTTGTGAAAGTAAAAACTGCATTTGCAACACTGTCGAACTTTTTGTTAACTTTTCCCATTGACTTATAATGGGAACTTGTTTTTTGAATAACTTTTGAACCATTTAATATTTTTTCACAAAATCTTCAAAAGGCACATTGGAGACCTCGGCCGCATGTTCCCTGAAGATTTCAGACCAGTCACGCAAACCATACAACCTGTAGAGATGACCGTAGAATTCCAAAAAAGCGTAAACGCGTGCACTGATCACGCTTAATAACTCTGCAGCCATATATCCAACCGGTACGAAACTTGGCAAATCCCAAGGCATATGGATCTTGATCATATATTCCAAATTTCAGGCAAATCTGTCAAACAGTTGCAAAGTTATTAAGGTGTAAAATTTTGGGTTTAACATGTACCATCGCAGAAAGAAAAGCAAGGAACTTTAAAAAGGTAATTTGTGGGACATTTCTACCGCTTTGCTGGGACATCCACAGGTCCTACCCATTGTTCGCGTTGGCGCCCTTTTTAAACGGGGAGATCAAATAATGGCAAACAGTCGGAACGCTGACCTGGACAGAGTGCACTGCTGAACTGGTGCGTTGGGAAAGGATCTCCTGATGTCATGTTGTTCCTGACGGAAAGCCCATTTCGGCCGACCATGCTCGCCTCCCCACCGCCCGCCACCACCCTTGGTTGGCTCTCTCTTAAATAGGCAGAAAGTGAGGCACATGGGCTTAAATAGGGCAGAAAAAATAGGCACAAGGCGAGAATTAGCCCAGTTTTCCATATGCAAGTTATACTGTTCTGCCACTAGGGACATACCTAGCAATTCTCAAGCTCCTTCCCTAGTGCACATGCTGCTGATGAACTAATCCAATAAAAAAAAAAAATTTAAAAAGTCTCACACGGTCGCAGTGCTTGATCACTGACCTTATTAAGCTCAACCTGGTACTGCCACCCTACATCTCTCCCCCACGCGCTGCCTGACGATCTCAGCTATCGCTAAGCTCCCTGCTGTCATGACTTCCCATCCACCCCCCCGCCTGGCCCTCCAGGGGTGGAACTGCCACTCCCAAGCAGGGTGGCCTCCTGCCCCCCCTCAACCCACCCGCCTCATGGCTATCCACTAAGGGGCTAAAAATTGTACATCTAAATATCCGCAGTCTCCTTCACAACCATACCGAGCTCTCCACCTGGGTTGCCCATTATAATCCAGAAATACTGGGTATCACAGAAACATGGCTAAAACCTCACACTCCTGATACGGTGTGCTCCCTAGGGTACAGTCACATCAGAAGTGATCATGGGGAGACAAACAGGTGGTGGGGTGCTACTTTACTATAAAGCGCACTCAATGTGTCTGCAGACCTCCTCCCCCCCCCCCCCACCATGTGAGTTCCTGCATCGCGTTCTCCTTCTTGACTCACCAAGAAAATTCACTTGTTCTGCTGCTACAACCTCCCAGAGGCAGCGCATCTGGGCTTTCCTCTCCTGCACAATGTTGGCGAGAGTGTGGGCACAAATGAAGTCCTTATCATAGGTGACTTCAACCTTAACTGGCTATGCTCAAACTCGAAGTCATATGAGCCGCTGCTCTCAGGCCTTGCCCTGAACCAGCTTATCACTGAACCCACTAAGTCCTCTCCCTGGGGGCGCAAGGGGTCACTGATCGACTGGGCCCTGACCAATAGACCAAACAGGATCACATCATCGGGCATCCTACCTGATGCCATCACAGACCACTCACCCATCTATTGTACTTGGGGTATCTCCCAGGTGAAAATACCCAGTAAAGTGATTCAGATGAGGGACTTCTTAAAATTCCACCTGCCCGACTTCCTCACTGACCTCAACTCAACCGACTGGTCCGGGGTCACCACCTCCCTAGACCTGGATAAAGCACTGGGTGCATTCTTAACCAAATACATCCCAATGCAGAACAAACATGCCCTTCTCTCAAAAAGGAGAGTGCGGGGCACCGTTACCAAATGGCTTCAGGGGAACTATTCTCCCTAATGAAGCTCAGGGACAAATATTGGGAAACCTACAAAGCCTCCCATAGCCTTGATGACCTCACTGCCTACAGGCATCTCAGAAACACCTGCAAGAAAGCCATCAGATCTGCCAAAAGTGAGTACTGCTGAACTGCCCTACTCGCCTCAGCCAGCAACCCGAGGAGCTTCTGGCAGAACATTAGAAGTGCAGTGGGGAGCTCCGCTAGAGTGCACGTCACGGACTTACTAATTGACTGGATTAGCTGCAACAGCCCACGTACTATAGCGACATACCCTCAACGCAATGTTCACTGAGCTCCCCCCTTCCTCCGCCTCCGCCACATCCACATCCCCAAATGCACACCCGCCCAACCCCCGCCCCACCAGCACCCCTCGACCCAGACCCAAGTCCCGACCCTCCTTCTTCCTTGAACAAGTATCCACTGCTGATACTCAGAGGCTGCTTGCCAGCCTCTCCCCTCACACTGGCACAGGGCACCATAACCTGGAGCCAAAACTGCTCAGGCTGGACGCTCATCTCCTGGCCCAGCCCATCGCACATATCTTCAACTCCTCCTTAGCAACTGGTGTCATTCCAGATGTCTGGAAGGTAGCCAAGGTTACCCCGTCCCCAAACAAGGTAACCCCAAAGACCCCTCTAACTACTGGCCCATTACCATTCTGTTGGCCGCCTCCAAACTCCTAGAGAAAGTTGTGGCCTCTCAGTTAACTGAGTATCTGCAGGTACACAACCTCCTCTCTCCAGCCCAGCATGGATTTAGGAAGGGACACAGTATGGACACCGCCCTCGCAGTAGTCACCTCGCAGATCAGAACAGCTATCGACCAGGGCAAACTCACAGGTGTGATCTTCATGGATCTCTCCAAGGCGTTTGACAGGGTTGATCACTCCCTCCTCAGCTCCACCCTCCTCTCCTTCGGACTCTCTAACCCTGCTCATGCCTGGTTCCTCAATTACCTCACAGGGGATCGGGCCTTCACCCACTATGCTCTGAAACTGTGGAACTCATTCCCATCCCTAGCATGGTCTTCTCCCTTCCATACTGGATTTAAAACTTCCCTTTGGAACTTCCTGAAGGCCCCCTCCGCTTGCCCCTGCACCTCGATAGCCTTGCCCACTCTATGCTGACATAGGGGGCCTCTATATCCCTGGGCCCACCCCACTTACCCTCCTGGTAGCCTGGGAAAGCCTTGACAAACTGGATTACTCTTACCAGTATCATCTGCTCTCCCTTAGCAGGCAAATTTGACCCTCCCACTGCCTCTGTAGGCCCTAGCTTTTATCTCTCCTGGGTCATCTGTAACCACCCCCGGGCGTATGTGTTTTTTTTACTGAATGTCACCACTATGTATTCTGTCATTTCACTGTATTCAATAGTTGTATTAGTCACTCACTGTATGTAGAAGTTGTATTAATCAATATTTGTATTAGTCACTCACTGTATGTAAAAATGGTATTAATCACTGTTCCTGTAAAATACAAGTCTGTAACTCTCCCGGGTCGCACCTGAAAATAGGCACTTGGATGTCTAGTGTGACTTACCCGGTAAACAAACGCAAATAAATAAATAAATAAATGGCTCCTCAACCCTATCATGGTAGCACTACGTGCTACCATAATATATATATATATCTATATATATAGATATATATATATCTATATATATATAGATATATATATATATCTATATATATATGTATATATTAGTAGCAGCGGTCGCACCACTATAGTTACGGTTCAGCGGTCATTTACATACTAAAGTCAAAAGTTTGGTCATTTATAACTTTGGACCCATTCAATGAATTTACCAGAAATTTGGTATACACGTTGGAGCATGGTAGATCTCTTGATCTGTCAAATTGTGTTTCTGTTGGAGTGCCGGTCTCTGTGTACAAAAGTGCTGAAAAATGCTAAATTATCAATTTTTGGAGGCACCTTTTGGCATTCTTAATATGGTCCTGCATGGCCGTCATGTGGCATGATGTTCTGCAAGATGGCTCATTTGAAAAAGCTTTGGTGGCCGAACATGCCGCGCCTTTTGTTTGGTGAAAAAATATTAAGGCATTCAAATGTTATGGCACTTTTAAGTTCCCATTATAAGTCAATAAGTCATCAGTCCTAACTCTCACCTCATTCTCCTACACTTCACCACCTCAGCTTGTTTACACATGGGATGGTGTGAGAGTTAGGGCCGATGACCCCAATGCACACCCTGATGCCTGTTGGTGAGGGCAGGGTGGGGGTGAGGTGCAAGGGGTGGGAACCCTAATGTTGAATTCCCTCACTTTTTCAGCTGTAGAAGAACCATAACTCATGCATTAATTAAGTTTTTTTTGCATAGAATATATTATGGTAGCACAGTAGTGCTACCATAGTTAGGGTTGAGTAGCCCTTTTAAGGTTAAAGGGTCAAACTTTGCACCTTAATAACTTTGCTACTGTGCAATGGATTTGCTTGAAATTTGGAATGCACAATCAAAAGCCATACATCTTGGGATCTGCAGCTTTCGTAATGGTCAGATATATGGCTGCAGAGGTATTACGTGAGATCTGCGTGCACGTTTACGGTTTTTGGTGAATTCTTTGCTCACACCTACAGGTCACATGGTTTGCTTGACTGGTCCAAAAACCTCAAGGAACATGCAGCCGGGGTCCCCAATGTGCCTTTTGAAGGTTTCATGAAAACATATTAAACCGTTCAAAAGTTATTCGAAAAACAAGTTCCTATTATAAGTCAATGGGAAAAGTTAACAAAAAGTTCGACAGTGTCGCAAATGCACTTAGTGTCGCAAATGGCACCTAGTAGTGCGGCAAATCTGCCATTTTTTTCCATTGGTGATCAGAAAAATGCTTGGCATTTAAAATTGGGACCATCTAGGGAAAAAATTATTTTTGTGTTTACATAGTTGAGCCCTGAGGATGCTAGTCATGTCTTTATTTTGGGGTTAAACAGCCCAGAAATATGTTTTTAAAATTTCTAGAAAAAGTAGTGTCACAAAGTAGTGTCACACTCATGACGCTTTTGCAAATTTTTGTGAAACTCTCGCAAATCACGACACTGCTTTTTCAGACTACGGCAAAAATGACAGCAGTTCTTTGCCACCCTGCTGCAAAAGAACAGTTTGGTCTTTTGAGCTGAAATTTGTAAAGAAGACAGCCAACATCTCCCAGATGTGCCTTTTGGTGATTTGGTGAAAAAATATTGTATGGCTGCAAAGTTACAGTACTCCGAATTTGAAATTTTTTCCCATAGACTAACATGGTGGCGTACGCCGCGTCTTTCAGAGCTCTATCTCGAAAACGGTGTGAGATACAGAATTTTTGTTGTGACAATACATAGTCTGTGACTACCCATTCAGCAAAATTGTAGCCAGGGGAAATCATGAATCATGTGAAAATTTTTTTTCTACGTCATGCGGTTACTGAGATATAAGCAATTTAGTATTCCAGCACCTCATTTTCGGCTCTGAGGTCCATTATTATGCATAAATTCCTTTTACACACTGAGTTTTTCTATGCAGCTATTGGGGAAAAACAGGGTATTCACTTCTGTTAATGTTACAATTACTGTTTCCACTTGCATTTACATACCCATTTGCATTACCGTTCCCGTGTACGCCACCGTGTGCATTACCCTTTGTGTTCTTGTTTGCTTACACACTTGCATTCATGCTACCACGTCTCTTTACTTTGCCATTATTTCTGCTGTTAACATTACCATTTGCGCTTCCAATTCCCGTACTGTCACCACGCATGTCACGGTTTGTGTTTCCATGCAAGCTTGCATTTGTGTTTCTGTTTCCTTTGGCGTTATTGTTGCTGTTACCATTAACATTTCTATTTACAATTGCGCTAATGTCACCGTGCACATTACAGTTTGCATTTCCATACAGTATGTGTTTCTGTTCCCATTTCCATTTCTGTTTCCTTTGGTGTTATTCTTCATATTAGCGTTACCATTTGCGTTAACAATTGTGGTACCATGCCCGTGCATGTTACAGTGGGCATTTACATGCGTGCTTCCATTTGCATTTCCGTTTCTGTTCCCTTTGGCATTCTTTTTGCTGTAATATTTAACATTTGCATTTAAAATACCGGTGCCCTCACTGTGCGCATTAACAGTTGTGTTTTTGTACATTCTTGTGTGTCCGTTTGTGTCACTGTTCACTTCAGCATCACTTTGTGCTTAAGTTTCTATTAACATTTGCTTTACCATTTATGGTTGCGTCACCATGTGCGTAACTATTGGCACTTGCATTTGTGTTGCTGTTCCTGTTATTATGTGACAACACATCACATGGTGGGAGCGTGGGGCCCAAAGGGCCCAGCACTCCTGCCACCTCACTCCATTCACTATTTATTGTACTCCTTCTCAAAAAGAAGGGAAATTAGAGGCACAAAACTCTGTTTAATGCATCAGTTAGGGTTGTTCCACAACAATAAAAGTGAGGAAATTTGGTTTTAGGGTTGAAAGACCATCTTCAACCCCCCAACCGGCATCGGGTGTGCGATGGGTTTGTTGGTCCTAAATCTTACCCCATTCTCCTTTGTCTCAGCTTCTTTACACATGTGACGGGGTGAGAGTTAGGACCGATGACCCCATCGTACACCCTGATGCTGGTTTGGGGGTGGGGGTGTCCAAGGGGGGCTTTCAACCCTAACATTGAATTTCCTCACTTTTTTGCTGTGGAACAACCCTAACTGATATATTAAATGGAGTGTTTTTGCCTCTAATATATATATATATATATATATCTATATATATATATATATATATATATATATATATATATATATATATGTAAAAAAAATCATTTAATGCATTAGTTGGGTTCTTCACAGTGACAAAAGTAAGGAAATTCGGTGTTAGAGTTTGAAATCCTTGATCCCCAATCTAACCCCCAGCTGGCATTGGGGTGCACGTTGGGGTCATCGGCCATAACTCTCACCCCATCACAGGTGTGAAGAAGCAGAGATATAGGAGAATGGGGTGAGAGTTAGGATCAATGACCCCAGTATGCACCCCAATGCCAGCCAGTGGGTAGGCTGGGGGGTCCAAGGTTTTTTTTAACCCTATCATCGAATTTCCTCACTTTTGTCACTGAGGAATAACTCTAACTAATGCATTAAACAGAGTTTTTTTGCCTCTAATTTCCCTTCTTTTTGAGAATGATGATGAGAAATAGTGAATGTAATGTGGTGGTGGGAGTGCGGGGCCCTTTGGGCGCACTGCTGCCACCGCGTGATGTCTTGTGACATAGTAAAAGGAACAGCAATACACACAGAAGTGCCAACAGTGCTGAACATGGTAACAGAAACATAAATGGTAAAGGAAACGTTAATAGAAACGCAACCGCAAAGTGATGCCAAAGTGAACAGTGACACAAATGGACATTGAAATGCATACAAAAACACAACTAGTAATGCAAACAGCGATGGCAGTGGTATTTTAAATAGAAATGTTAAGTGTCACAGCAAAAAGAATGCAAAAGGGAACAGAAATGGAAATGCGAATGCAAGCGCACACGTAAGCGCAAACCGTAATGCACACAGCCATGCTAGCACAATAGTAAACATAAATGGTAAAGTTAACATGAAGAATAATGCCAAAGGAAACAGAAATGGAAACAGGAATGGAGGCATGTACAGAAACGCAAACTGTAATGTGAATGGTCATGGAACCGCAGTTGTTAACACAAATGGTAATGGTAACAGCAATAATAACACCAAAGGAAAGAGAAATGCAAATGAAAATGCAAGTGAGTACAGAAATGCAAACTGTTACACGTACAGTCATGGTACCACAATTGTAAATGCAAATGGTAACAGTAACAGGAAAAATAACACCAAAGGAAACAGAAATAAAACAGAAATGCAAGCGTATACAGAAACGCAAACCATAACGCATGTGCACGGTACAGCAATTGCAAATGAAAGTGGTAATGGTAACAGCAACAATAATGCCAAATAACACAGAAACGCAAACGCAAATACAAGCACAAGCGAAAACGCAAACCGTAACGCACACGGTGGCGTAGACGGTAATGGAGCCGCAAACGGTAACGGAAACACAACTGGAAATGCTAACTGGCATAGTAACGAAAGGGCACACCCTTCTTTTCTCCAAAAAATGTATTGGAAAACACAGTGAAAACAAAGAATGTATACATAACAATGGGCCTCGGAGCAGAAAATGAGGACTTGGAATATTAAATTGCTAATATCTCAGGAACCGTACGATGTAGAAAAAAATGTAAATTTCGTATGAATTATGACTTTCCTGGCTAGTTATGTACTTAGCCTCTGTTTAGAGGCTAAGAATTTTTGTGACAAAAAGTCTGGATCTTGCACCGTTACAGAGATACAGCCGCGAAAGGCACGAAAGATGCTGTAATGTTATCTAATGGGAAAACGCATAAACTTCAGAGTGCTGTCACTGTGCCACCCTGTAATATTTTTTCACCAAACCATGGACAGGCACATCAGTGGGATGTTGGCTTTCTTCCCTTCAAATTTAAGCCCAAAAGACCAAACCATTATTTTGCAGCAGGGTGGCAAACGATTCCTTTAATGCAGGGGACGCCATAATGTTATTCTATGGAAAAAAGCACCAACTTTTGAGTGCCATAACTTTGCTGCCCTTTAATATTTTTTTCACCAAAACACTGAAAGGCACATCTGTGTGATGTTGGCTGCGTTGCCTCCAAATTACAGCCCAAAAGACCAAACCATTCTTTTGCAGCAGGGTGGCAAACAATTGCTGTCATTGTGCCATAGCCTGGAAAAGTAGTGTCGTGATTTGTGAAAGTTTCCGCAAAAATTTGCAACACTTTCATGTGTGTGACACTACTTTGAGACACCACTTTTTCCAGAAATTGGAAAAACATATTTCTAGGGTATTTAACCTCAAAAATAAAGACATACCTAGCATCCTCAGGGTCCGACTAGGTAAACACAAAAAAATTGTGTTGCTAGAGGGTCCCAAATTTAAATGCCAAGCATTTTTCTGATCACCAACTGAAAACAAAATAGAGGATTTGCGGCACTTCTAGGGCCATTTGCGACACTAAAAAGTGCATTTGCGGCACTGTCAAACTTTTTGTTAACTTTTCCCATTGACTTATAATGGGAACTTGTTTTTTGAATGACTTTTGAACAGTTCAATATTTTTTCACAAAATCTTCAAAAAGCACATTGGGGAACCTGACCACATGTTCACTGAAGTTTTTGGACCAGTCGCACAAACTGTGCGACCTGTAGGTGAGAGCAAAAAAGCGTAATTGTGCAATTGGTTGTTGCTTAATAACTCTGCAGCTGTATATCTGACCAGTATGAAACCTGGCAGATCCCAAGCTCTACCATGCCCAATCATGCATACTAAATTTCAGGCAAATGCATTAAATGATGGCAAAGTTATTAAGGTGCAGAATTTGACCCTTTAACCTTAAAAGTGCTACTGAACCCTAACTATGGTAGCATGGTAATATCTATCTATCTATCTATATATATATATATATATATATATATATATAGAGAGAGAGAGAGAGAGAGAGGAAGTTAATGTTATATCATACATTGACAGGAACATATTTAGACATTGGTTGTAGTGTTACTAGATTAGTAAGCTAGTCAATAATTTGAGAAATGATTGCCAATATCATGCTGTGGTGAAGATAGCACTTATCACAGCCATTTTCTCACTCATGCTGAAAAGGTTGGTTCATCTCCAAATCATTGGATTTTTTTGAACTATTTATCATTTGTGGAACTGGGAAAAATTCCTCATCCGACTTCCAAGATATGGACGATCCAATAAAAGCAGGAGCATACCAATTGTTTGCATTGTGGAGCAGAAGTACACAATCATTTTTGGAATTAGCTGTCGAATTATCAGTTGCACACATCTGCACAGATATAAAGAAATGCATACATACACTGGAAATAGGCCAGATAACCACATGTATACACCTCTATGTTCAGCTATGAACAATATCAACAGTAGCACTTAATGCAATGCAAAAACATTAAAAGCAAGATTACAACAGTTTTGGGACAGTTAATGAACAAATGCATGCATGTTTTTTTCATTTTTTGGTCAAAAAATGAAAATAGCTGAGAATCTATGTAAGAAACATAGGTTCAATCTGCAGTTCAGCACTATTTACATATCTACAAATCTGAGTCACATTGCTTTGGTAGATTTTGTCATATCCAGTGTTGGCAGTATACTCCAAGAACAGTGACAGATAATCCTGTCAGATACTGTGCAACAAATGCAGTTCAGTGCTAACAGGTGACACTATCTTGTAGAAAGTCATTTTGTGAACGTGAGCCAAATAACTACATCTGCCAAGACATAACTCACTAACTGACATGTGTGTAATACCCAGTGCCCTCAAGTCTGCTTGGATTTGGCAGAAGTCAATTCAGTACGTATCATAGTCAAGGTCAAGAACGTAGACAACAATAGGAAAAGGAGTCTGAACTTAACCTGATGTGCATTGTTCAAACAAGTACAGTTCTGCACACAATATGTGGAGAAGAGTGCTTGCAACTCTGATAAGCATGTTACTGTATTACTGATTTTGTCATCACCATGTAAAGTGGCACTGTGAAACAAATGACTATACAGTGACTTCTGCAAAAACATACAAGATTAACTGAGATACCTGCAAAAAGATATGACTCACTGACTGTCTAATGATTACAGCTCAATACCCTCAAGTCTACTTGAGCAGTAACACAATAGTCATTGTAGTAAGTACATCAAAGCTGCAAATGTTCAGTATTACAATACAAATGTTTCTAGAAATTGTATTGCAATAAATAATGAAAACAATATTGTTTTGCATCCAGCATATCAGAATAACACTGAGATAAACAAGTTATTGCCTACTACAGTCGGTTACATTGGTGTACTGTTGTGGTTCTCTTCTGCAATGGCAGGGAAATCAAAGTAATTCACATGGACTGTACCGATAGTGTACAAGAAGTAAAACACATAGATCACCATGAGTGGTTTTGCACAGTGCTAGTTTTAGATGAAAGGTGTTACTTCTTTTATGAAATGAAAATAAATATGTAAACTGGTGGAACAAAATGCCCTTTAGCCAGAATATACACGTGGAATGGTATTGTTGCAAACATGCTGGTTAAGTAAGCTGCTGTGATCAGATAGCATCACTCCTCCACATATTGTGCAACATTGGTGCAACAGAGAATGATGACATATGCATCTTTCAGATTCCTTGGTAATCTTTCTTTCATAGTGCATACTGTATTATTGCACTCCACCCATCCCTTTCTGAATCTTTGCCAAGTGACATAGTGGCCAGAGTGAATGGATAGGCCCTGATGGAAGATAACTGCATGAGTGTCAAATTGACTTCCTGAGAACATAGTTCTTCCAGCGATGAAGTGGGAAATTGGTGGTGTGATTTTCATGCCTTGAGAGTTAAAACGTTGCAATACAGTCATTATGTATGAACTGGAAGATGTAACTCTCAGAGAGCAAACACAAGAATGACCACATCTTCAGCACAGCCAACCAGTTTCTACATATGCAAACAACTTATGAAACTTCACGGACCTCTGTTCATGGACATAGACAGACAACTACAGCATGTCCTGAGTTGCTTGTGATTCTTTGTGGCTACATGACAAACACGAGTACTTGCACATATAGTCAACTTTAAAGTGTTGACACAGATCAATACCATCATCCTCTAAACTGTTTATCATTTCCATCATGAACTCTGTGGCATCTTGTTTTGCATTGTCAGCAAACATTGATTGTCCTGCATATTTTGCAAGAGTTAGTCATAGAGGAGTCAAGCTTTGTAAACTGGGTAAGTCATCTTGACTACCTCTAATGACTCTTTTTAATGCTTCAGAGAGAGCTGTTGACTGACTTGAGTTCAAGACATCAGCAAGCTCAGGGATGTGGAGAAGTGCCTGCATTGTAGCATTGGCATAGCAGTTTACTCCTGTGCTGTTATCAAATATTGGCAGTGTGTGAACCCCAATGCATCTCTTCACAAGTGGAGATGTGAGTTGTTGATGGAGAGACTGCTTATTAATTGTTGTTTTTATTTTAAACCTTTGTTTACCAGGTAGGCACAATGAGCCAAGACCTGTTTTCATGTATGGCCCAGGACCATATATTACATACAGTCAAGATGTTTACAATAAAATTAACAAACTCACAATACAATATATTACAACATACATCACAAAAATTACAATGCAATAAACATTACAAAAATATAAAAATACAACACTCATTGAAAACAAAAACAATGTAATTTGCCAAGAAAATAATTTCTTAACTTAATTTGGTGGGTAACATTCCCATATAAAATAATAGGAAGCTGATTCCAATTTTTAGCAGCAGAATAGGAAAAAGAACCATCACCCATGTTGATCTTGGTCTTTGGAACATTTAATTTAATCTGATAATTTGAGCGAAGTTCCCTTGAATTCCTTTTAATCTGTAATAATGAATATAATGGGGAATTTGTAACTTGACAAAGAATATTGTCAGTTAAAGAACATAAACTATATAGACAATTTAGCTTAGGTGGAAGCCAAGCAGATAGTCTATATAACTCACAATGGTGAGCAGAATAAGGCAATTTAATAGTAAATCTACAAATGCCATGAAACACATTAGTTAGAATGGATAATTCTCTATTAGACAAATTTGAAAAAATAAATGAATTATAATTTAACTGAGGAAGTAATACACCCTTTGCTGTTGCATGCCTAGCAGGTAAGGTCAGCAATGATTGAAACTTGAATAGGACACCCAGTCTCTGACTGGTTTGATGTGTAATGGAATTAACACGATTAGAAAAAGTTAAATATTGATCCAACAGGACTCCAAGATATTTAAATTATTTTATCTGCTCCATCTTATTACCCAATGAATCAGTGATTAACAAATTCTGAGCTTTAGTAAGTCTAATTCTAGATCCAAAAAGCATACCTTTTGTTTTTGAGTTGTTTAATGCCAAATGATTCTCTCTTAACCAATTACAAAGTACAGCAAAGTCTTTATTTAAAGACTCATTTATAAGTTCAACTGAAGTAGAACTTTTATACAGAATATCATCTGTATAAATCAGACAATGGGTGTCATTCAATAAAGATGAAACAATGTCTACAAACATAGTAAACAGAAGAGGGCCCAAGAAGGACCCCTGGGGAACCCCCGTAACAAAAATCTACTAGAAGAAAATGCTCCATTTAATCCTACTTTAAGTGGTCAGTTGGACAGATAGCTGTGAAACCAATCGGCTAATAGAATGGCAAGGTGATGACTGTGGAGTCTTAGTGTGCTTTCTCTTTAATTTGCACCCTTCATCCATTGGGATATCTGTTCCTGATGCATATCTTGGAACTGGTAACAGAGGAGAATTTGTTTGGTACAATATACATAATCTATTGTACTCAACAATGCATTTTGTATCAGCACGTATCTTAGTTTCTGCAAGATTCACTACATGTAGTCCAGACAACTGCCTCACACAAGACAAAGCACCATAAGACATCCCATCCTTGAATATACCAGTGCCTATATCTACAATGGCACTATCAAGGCTCAGCCCTTGTGACTTGTGTTTAGACACTGCATAAGCAGCACACAATGTAAATTGTTTCCTTGTCACATGTATGTCTTCGACAAGCTCAAACTTGACTATATCTCTTGTCTATTGGTAAAGGAGTTTCACAGCTGTCAAACTTAACAATCACAAACTCCACAGTTGTGTTCTGCACATTATACTGGAACTCATGAATGTACCCCATGGCTAGATTCACAAGATCTCGGTCAATGTCAGTGTTTCTGAGAAGCATGACCCATGCATTCCTACACAGTGGTAGCACAGCTTCCAAGCCAGCGGTACGTGACACATCACTTGTGAACTCTCTGAGATGCTCAACTATTTTTGATGCCATTGTTCATGATAGACTTACACCATCTGTGGTATCTATGCATGTGAGAGTCACAATAGGCTCCTGTTCTCTCTGCATCATGATCTCATTGAACTCTGCACACTGCTTAAGTCTTGGGAATAGACATACAACATGTAACCCCAGATTTCTGCACATGTGCAAAGATATCACAAGTATCCTGACTAGGAGCATTATTTCTAGTGATCATGTGCTGTCTTAGCATTTCAACATGAATGGCTGACAATACACCAATGCGAGCCTCATCAAGCAATTCTCTGTTAGACATGTCACCTTGCTGTGTCATATTCAGTAACAGTTCAACATATGAGAAGAACTCCCACAGATTGACACCACCTATACATCCTATGGTTTTCTTTGCCTCATCAATGGAAAGAGTACAGAAAACATGCTTGCCATTCATAGGAGCCAGTTGCAGGAAATCCCCAAGAACAAGAATATTCTTGCCACCAAGTGGTATGTCATCATCGGTACCAAGTACCTCCTGTAGACGTAGGTGGACATATGTAAGAAGAACATTTGAAACCATGCTGATCTTATCTATTATCAGCAAATGCATCTTGTCAAACATTGACCTCAGTTCAGAGGCAATGTCAAATGACAATCTTCTGTAATCACCACTCTTGCCATGCTCAACTGGCAACATGAACAACCTATAGAGCATGACACCACCTATGTTATAAACTGCCAAACCTGTAGGATCAGTGACAATAACTGAAGTTGCAGAATTAGTAAAGGTCATGCACACCTCTGCTTGTAGTGTCAATTAAGAAACTTTTTCCAGTTCCAGCAGCACCACTGACAAACATCCTCACTGGTGTGTGCTCCTCATAAACACAGTGTCTGGTATTGTGCTGAATAGCATGTTGCACACCATGTATCACAGATTGATACACAACATTTTGATGTGATTTCAAGTTCTCAACAATGTTTGTAGCTTACTCTGATAATGGCATACTTTGTTGCATTGCACCCTCTACCTCTGACATCAGCACACCTGGGTCATTAGGAGGAAGAGCGGCACCAAGAGTCCCTTCTCCCTCAACATCAAGCATATCCTGTGATGTTACTGGGGTATCATCATCCAGAATTTGCTTAGCTTTCTCCAGCTGATTTTTTTCCATTTCAAGTCTCTCAATGTAAGTGTCAGAGATGTGACTCTTAAAGGTATCATAACTAACCGTGAACGCTTGTTCATATGTGTCAGATTATCCTTTCAATTCAGACTCTGATCTCCAAGGCTTAAACAGAAATAATAGAGCAACATAGTAATGCTCTTTCCTTTCTGTTGTATTCAAGCAGAGTTTGCAGTGGTCAATTTGTTATCCCTCTGTACAGACAGTTAGTGAGACCCCTTCTGGAGTAGTGTGTGCAATTCTGGAGACCCCATCTACACAAAGACATAGACAGAGTGGAGGCTGTTCAGAGGAGGGCAACCTAAATGGTGCAGGGTCTGCACCAGAAGACATACGAGAAGAGACTAAAGCAGCTTAATATGTATACCCTTAAGGAAAGGAGGGAGTGGGGGGACATAATAGAAACTTTCAAGTATCTCAAGGGAATTAACAAAGTACAAGAGAGTAGTATCTTTCAGAACAGCAGCTGTGCAAGAACAAGGAGGAACAATTTGAAGATTGAGGGGGGATGACTCAGAGGTAATGTTAGAAAGTATTTTTTCAGAGAGAGGGTTGTGGATGCATGAAATAGCCTTCCTGAGGAGGTAGTGGAGTCAGCAACAGTGGGAGAGTTTAAGAACACATGGGACAGGCATAAGGCAATTCTAGTGGGGGGTAGGAGGAAGTATGTTGTTGATTAACTAGAATCTGCAGCTTATCCATCAGATAGGGAAATGGGCAGACTTCGTGGGCCAAGCAGTCGTTATCTGCCATAAAATTCTATGTTTCTAATTAGCCATGGTTTTTGCTTTTTCACAAGTGAGCCATCAAACCCAGTGACTTTATATATGCTCTTCTCTGGGTCAGAAGAAACACCCCACTTATAATCATACCATTGAGCAACTTCAAAGAGACACAGATCATCCATAGCACTGTGGCACTGTAGATAGTAGTTGTCAATTAAGTTGCTCTTCAGAATATTTGTGGATGTTGGTCTTGTAGCAGCCAGATCCTCAATCTCTTCATGGCTCTTAAGGACATGACACCTGTTCTGCTTGTAGTTCACATTCAAAAAATGAATACACCTGTAAGGCAGTCACTTGCTTCATAGGCACCACACTCATGGTGTGACAGAGTCTTAGGTCCCAATGACCATAGTCTAGAAGACATTGACCTATCGCATAAATAACTCTTCCCACATTTCTTGCAGGCTTGCCTGCTCATACTTAGTGATGTATGATGTGATATACCTCACCAAAGCCATTCAATTATCAGCAACAAACTGAACATTAATGTTTGCCTGCCACATCAACAGAAGAGAAGGCCTATAGTCATTGATATAGACTTCTGATTCCCTGCGAGGTAGTTCAAACACTCGCTTTGTTGATTTTTTGCCTTCAAGTGGTGTCACATGGCAGAAAAGACATCATTCAAACAGGCATCCAGGCAAACTTGTCTTTGGAAACCAAAATAGCACCGAGTGTACCACTGTACCTTGTTCTTCACTTTCCTATGACAGTACTTACAGCACAGGTGTCATTGGAATTTCTGAACCAGCTCCCAAAGTGTTGCACTGTCACACTTGTCTGGTATCTGACATGTGACATACTTCAATATGAAGTTTAGGATTTCACTTGTCTCACTGTCACGAATACGTGGGGCATCTTTTATCCACAGCAACATGTGTATGTGTGGAGCTCCCTGAGCTTGGTACTCAACCCTCCAGAAGTAGGCTCAACCACCTTAAGAGGAGGATTTGTCTTAGACAGTATGAACTTCAAAAGAGCCTGTGTAATGTGAAACAGATACTGGATCGAGTGTGCATATTTCATTGAGCGTCATACTTTGGATGTTCTAAATATCAGAGTTTTCCCATCTGAGGAGATCAAGCAGATCATCCCAATAGTATTCAGCACAACTTAGTGTCACAAACCATGTCACTGGCCCAAACTCTCTCAGCATGCACATCACTTCAGAGTGTCATCTGTACCAATATTCTTTAGTACCATGCATGCTGGACAAAATAGAATAAAGACTGACTTGTAGTATTTCATCTTTGTTCTGCAACTTGTATAGTAACTGTTCAGCTGTCATATTGCTAAACTCTGTACCAAGTCTCTACGTATAAGCAATACTAGCAGATAGAACACTAAGTTCACTTTCTCAAAGAAGATGGAACATGTAAGCAATGTTTCTATGAAACTTGCCATCCTTATGTAGAACTCTTGAGGTCCTATACTCAGCTCCTGGCACACAAACTTCTCACTCATCTAATCGACCTCTTGAGCCAAGTGGAAACAGATCAGGAAAACAACGAGCCTCCAGTGTTGCCTCCCATATACTTACAGGATTGCCCTCCACTTGCATCATTTGATACAATTCAATGTTATCCATCACTGGATCCTTCTCGTGCAATGGGTGTATGGTAAATTGCTCCTAGACATTGTGTGCAGATGTGATGTCAACCTTCTCCAATATTGCTTTGTTAGAGTCTTTGACAGCAGTTCCTGTAGAACAACCAGCAAATGTGTTGATGTCAATGTCAACATAGAAAACATTATGCTCCTTTAGATGTCGCAAATCATATTTTGCCTACTCAACATTGACTATCTCCTGCCATATTATTTTTGCCTTAGTTGGGACATCATTCACCAAGATTACTACACTATTATAGTGAGAAATAGTGTTCACGTTTTCTTGCAAAGGCAAAGGCAAATATACAACAGATCTATTGAGAGACTGTACTAGTTTCTTCCTTGGTAGCTCTGGCATCCTTGTATTAAGCCTGATCATTGTTTGAAATGGCTTCATAGTCTGAATTTGAATCCATTCAAACAGGTTCAAGACTGCTATCTCTGGAGGAGTTGGTTCAACTTCCATTTTATTAAGCACAGATCGAGAACAAACCGAGCTGAGACCAAAGATTTTGCTCACTCTTGTTCAAAGAATCAAAAGTACTATTAAATGTTAAAAAAAAATTTTAAAGTAATTAAAACTGTTACTTACACATGTTCTAAATGATAAAAAGACATATTGGTACATAGTGGATTGAAAACAAGTGAAAAACATGTTTATTTTTAATTACTGATCTTCTAACATTCAAATCTCGCATTATTCTCACGATCAAAGAATTTGCAAGGTCACGAACAATCCTTGCAGCCAAACCAAGCTGCGATCAAAGAATTTGCACGCTTCCAATCAAAGAATGCTAAAATATTGTTAAATGTTACAAAACTTTTTTTAAATGTTTTTTATTGTAATAGTTATGTTTCATAAACAATAGAAAGATACATAACTGCTCACTGTGTTAAAAACTATTAGAATTATCACTTTTTTCAACTGAACAGGTTCCACTATTGAAATCTTGAGTTGTTCTTGTGATCAAAGAATTTGCACACTCGGTCGATCCTCTCCAAAAATACGAGTCTTGATCAAAGATTTTGCAGTCTCACGAACAAAGAAATGGCTAAATTCTGTGAACCAATACAATCAAATAACAACACCTCAGCAACCATTTTAAGTCTTTTAGAGAAACAGCAGTGACTCCAGGGCATAACTGTAAGTACACATTTAGCTATTGGCTAAAACAATTTAAAATTAACTAATAAGGTAGTTGAGAAAAATTCGCATGATTGTAAAGTTGGGCTTTATGCACTCTGTTATGGTACATGTACTGTTTCACCAATATCTTGGTATGTTTTGGTAAAACAAGATGTTCTTTACTTTCTGTAGTGATTGTCTTGGCTGTTTGTGGTAGTTATATGTACAGTCTTAGAACACAAATGACCACCTCAGCAAGAAGATATTGCCCTAAATAAAATAATTCTGCAAAAGTTCTACTTTTAAATAGAAGACCTGCTAAGTTGTTACTTTGCTACACAAACAGCAGATGTTATGCATTTTCTATCTGTTAGCTATAGTAAAAGTAGGTGAATTGTTTTGTTAAACCACCACTATTTCTTGTAAAAAATTGTAATTTTGCTGTATTGACAATGTTGACTGGGGTTGCATTTTTTGCTTAGTATACAAAGTTATTTTAGTAGAAAACATTATTATGCTGAATTATTGACTGTTTGATGGCAATCACAGACGTTTATAAACTTAGTTGTGCCAGTAACATTATTAACCATTTACTCTCAGAAAAAATACACTGACCAGTAAATAATTACAGTTGTGATTATAGTACAGTAGAGTAGCAGACCATTTTAAAAAATGGTAAATATTTACACTTATGAAAACTATATCAGTAAGATAGAGAGCTGTGCTTGTAGTCACCACTCAAGCTGCTAGCTGAGAAAGAGAGGGAGAAGAGCTTCACTGACTAAAATGACTAGTCACTACATCCAATGGAAATGGCTACTGTTTGCAAGTCAGTTAGTGTGGCCAATGACCAGGCAGTATTCTCCCACCAAAACAAAAAGAATGTTTAATAAAGAAAATACCAATAGAAATAGCCTTTGCAGACATAACAATAACTTTGTTGCCTGTATTAGCCAATCTGGAATCAGAATGTTAGTTGTGATTGTCTCTCACTGCACTTATCTTACGGATAGAGCTGAGCACCACTCATTCTGCTACTTAGCCTTGGTAGTGTTCAGTCAGAGACAGACACATATCTAATATTTCTTCATCTCAGTTGTTAGAGGTTTATACTCAGCATGGCAGAATGATCTAAAGTTAGTGTATGGAGTGTGGGATCAAGCCTGGTGAAGGGCAGCAGTTTTCAGTAGGGCTAGTCATTTGGGCAATGATTTGCACCTACCTCACTGCTCAGTGTCTTGGTTTGGGAAGGGTAGTATGAGATAGGAGCAACTCATGCCAACCTTGTACCAGTTGCTGGAGACACACCCAGTACCAGACATACTCCTGATCCATCTTGGACGTAATGATTTGGGGAACAAAAAGGGCAATTGATTTAATTGAAGCTGCACAGTCTGACTTGCAGCATCCTATCAGTATGTTACCTGTTTGTAAAATTCTATATTCAGACATTACACAGCAAATGATCTGGAAAGGTGAGGATTACTGTCCTGCACTTGAAAGGTCACATCGAAAGGTGAACATACAAATATCTGGATTCCTTCATGCTATGGGAATGCACACCATACATCACCCCCAAATTGTATATCAGAAACATTGGCTGTATCTAAAAGATGGTGTGCAGCTCTCAAGCACAGGCAACTGCATTTTTGTTGGGGACCTTCGAGATGGCATCCTTGCACTACTGTAATTGTGTACCTGCGTACGAATATCTGTCAAGAACATGTCATACGCTGTGAGAAAAAATGGCTCTTTTAACAGCCAATGTAACTGGTCAAAAAATAGAACAAATTACTCAGAATATATACATGCACTGTGTACAGGTTGGGGTCTGCCTGTTCACTCAACATTCAGTACCTGATGCAGCTATCAGGGAGCTATACCATTGATGCCATGGTTTTAGTGAGTATGTGGTTCTGCACTCAGAATACAGTACCTGATGTCAGGTAGTTGGAGCACTGAGTCACTGAAACTATGCAGCTTGCTAGTGTTTAACATTTCTGCACTTACTTTCATGGTGGTAAGCTGTAGACATTTAGAGGTGTATTTCAAGTCTGCTTCTAGACAGAAAACCCAGTAGCTCATCTGACTAAGCAGCAGGGAATTGGTGCAAAGAGGGAGTTATAAGATTTATATGCACAGATTTACTTGCACTAAGAGTCAGCAGTCAGGATCCAGTGCATGGTAAACTGGGGGGTGGGCATTAGCTATGTAAGTTTGTGCTACTCATGAGTCATCTAACATGTGTCCACCTGGTGTTGGAGAGGTGTGCCATTGATGTTCATGGGTTGCTTGAGATGTGGGTCTGCACTCAGGATCTAATACCTGTTTGGGGGGAAGGAGGTATTGGTTGGGTGTGGCTGTAAAGTGCTGTTTTGTAACATGTGTTTATCTGGTTTCAAACATGTGTACTGTTACTATTGGAAACTATTGTTGGGACATGACTGTACACTCAGGATGTAGTACGGTTTGATTGGGGGGTGGGTAATTTCCTGCCTAAGAATGTACAACTACTCAGTATTATAACTGTTGTGTGGCCTATATATACATAGTATAAGAGAGGTGTACTATTTATGTCCCATGTGTTTAGCTCAATTGTGGTTCTAGACTCAAGATCCACAACCTGGTTTTGCTGGGGGGGGTACCATTCCTGGCTCATAAGGGGGTGAGGGTGGCTATCTGTGAGTGAGGGCAGGGTACTCCTTAGTGTTCTACCTTGTGCACAGCTGGCATGAAGGAGTTATTATGTTTATGTAGATGACTTCAGTTATACCCTGGTTCTGCACTCAGGATGTGGTATGTCCTTTTTTTGGGTGGTGGGGGGTGTTCATGGATACTGCTGTGCAAGTACCAAGTGTTGTACTACGTGTGCAGGTGCTTCTAAGGAGGTAAACCATTGATGTCTACAGCTTTGGGTGTGGTGTGGCTCTGTAGTGAGGACAGAGTGGTAGTCTGGAGGGTGATAATGCAGTATTGGATACTTGAAGGTGCGCAACTACTCAGTGTTCTAACATGCATGCAACTGGTATGATGTAGGTGTGCTATACTTTTAGATTATTGTTGTTGAGGTGTGGTTCTGCATTCACTGTGTATTGCCTGTTCTAGAGAAGGGAGCTATAACGTGACTGATGTTATGCAGGTACTCAGTGTTCTAATATGTGTACAGTTGCCATCATGGAGGTATACTGCTGGCGTGCAAGACTCTACTCAGCCTCTGGCTTTCAATTCACATTCCAGTAACTGTTTGATTGGGGGGATTACCTGTCTGGTGTTGTATGACTCATGACAGTACTAACATGTGCAAAGTTTATATCAGTGAGCTGTGCCATAGATACTGATGGCTTTATTTGGCTCTTGACAGTTTTGTAACAGTTTATGTCTATGTGTTTCAACAGATTGAAAAATATTGTTGCAGATCAGCATTTATTTGGCTTCATATTACTCAACAGTAAGTAATCATATTTTTAGTGTTCTTTACATAATCAAGACCTCAGTGCACAATTATGCTACATTGAATGATGATTTAATTACTATTGCAATTGTATATTTCTTAGTCTGTTTTTTTATAAGTGGGGTTGTCTCAGCTAGACACAACACTGTGAGGTGGTGGTGATGCGATTCCATTAAAACACTAATGTTTAAAATATTTTAGCAGTTGTGGGTGCAACAGACAACATCGACCACTACTTTTACACCACAGGTTTGTTCAATAGTGTGTTGTGGTCAAGCCAGGTATGAATAAAGCAAAAGCACATAATCACATGGTGCCACAGCGAGTGGCAGCCACTATAGTACTGTTGGCTACCCCTGGTTGTCAATTATGTACTGTGCTGAGTGTAAAGAGAGCAAATGGATATCAGATACTCAAATCACAATATATCTTATTGTAAATGATTCTAAAGAAATACTTTTTTTTTTTACACAGACTGAAAGATGCCAAGGCCTGGAGTGACAGAGAGGCACTGGCCTTAGTTCAGGCTGTTAAAGATCATGCCAACCCCAAGTTTGTAATGGGGGCTACAAACCTAAACCTCATACATACCTGGGGTAAGGTAGGTCATTTATTACATTGACAGAATACTTTTATTTGTATTAAGCATTGTAGAGTGATGATATATGTGGAAATATGGCATTGTAGTACAGTTTAGTAAGAGATAGTACACTGGTGGTACATGTCATAATGTTAAAATGTGCAAAGAGAAGGAGTTATACAGCTGTTAAGTGTTGTGTAAATGTATGCCATTAAAAGATATACCTCTTTTTAAGACTCATGAGAACCCACAGCCACATGCTTCACTTTGACCAGTAGTGTCGTACTAGTTAGAGTGTAACAAGTGCAAGAGGTATGCTATAATAGTGCCACAGATTTGCTGTGAATTAGTAGCTGTTGCGTATGACAATTCTGACAAGTTATCCTCACTGCAAACTTTATTTTTATAAGCATGATTGTGTGGCACTTTTTCTCTTCAAGACATGTAAGAACTCAGATACAGATGTGTTGTTTGGAATTATGAGGTGGAGGGACAGTGGGCTGTATGCAGTGACTTTCACTAATGTAAAATAGAACATATATATAAGGAAAATAAAATGTATGCAAACCTTAGAGTACGACAGGATTATGTGTTAACTGCACAGTTAGTATGCGCTATGAATTTTTATTTCCTCAAAATCAAAATTGTGCAGGGCAACAGGCAGGGTCAACAGAATAAAACCATATAGGTGATGTGCTGGTGTTGAAAACCCTTGTACTCGAAGATGCAAGTAGAGTTAATGCACATCAATAAAATGACCTGCTGACAAACCTTGAGTGTGCATAGTTTCTGATCTGCACATCTCAAAGACATATTGTTATACTTTGTTATTAACAGCTGTTCTTGTGTATTGCTGAATCTATATGTTTTACTACTATGCAATTATTCACTGTACTTTCTTTTCTATGCTTTTATGTAGGTTTGCCGTGCCTTGGAGAGAGATGAAATCTTTAGAACACCAGGAGAGTGCAGGAGGAAGTGGAAAATCACCCACCAGACCTTTTATAAGGTGAAGGCTCAGGCGGGTGACATGCACAGGAGTGTATGGGAGTGGTATGACATAGTCTATGTCATGTGGGAGAAGGCAGGGAAGCCTGAATTTGGGGACCACCATCATTGTCGTAAGTATATTTTACAGATGCTACTAAATGAAATGTATACCCTCGTATCTTCTAAATGTTATTTGTTGCCATGTAAATAAACAACTCTTTTGATGTATCTGTTAATGATGTATCCAAATGTTTTAGTGTCATTTCTCAGTTCATAGTAGGCTCTGTGATTGTCCTGATAGTTCTCATATGGAAATGCAGCTCTGAAGGACAATGCAATTTCAACAGACATTAAATGAAGAGTGCCAAGGCAGTCACAGGACCTATTCTCAACTGACAAACAGACTGATCTGTTTAGAAGCTATATTATAAGAGTTGTGAACTCCTATGGGAACAGATAACATTTAGAAGACATGATGTTAACTTAGCTCAAAATGTTTCCAATGTAATATCTACAAAACATATGCACATATGAAATTTGCCAGTAGGAAAAGCACTAGAGGTCTAACTAGCCTGGTTGAATTTACAGCTAGCAGTCCTTATACTGAAGGTGCTCCTGTGTCCCGCACTTTACCTCTAAGTCTTTCTGCAGGTTCTGGTTGAGTCTCCTCTGCACAGCTTTATAAGCTGACACCTCTGGTTTGTGACTATGCTAGGTTCAATTTTGGTCAGATACCCTTCCACTACTTCCACTATCTTTGCAAAGTTGGTCATCCTGAAGTGGAGCATTGTTCTGGCACAGTCCACTCCTTCTGTGCCCATATCCAATATGAACCATACTCAGTAGTGGTCACTCCATGACAGTGGTTCTTACACTCTAAGTTCTCTCACAAATGCCACATTTTACAGAAGAAGGTCAAGGGTATTCCCTAAGCTACTTGGTCACTGAGCATTTGCATCAGGAACCTGTCCTGCATGTCATCCAGGTGGACATGCTCCCTACTATTGCTGGTTGTTCCAGTACTGCAGTTCACTCCTGGCATGTTGAAGTCCTCTGTAATAACCTTTTTGAACAACTACCACTTTGGGTTACATAGTAGCTAGTGCTGCTGAGCTGAATAGGTTATTCTGATGGAGAAACTATTTTATTCAAAAACTGATATGGAGGGGAATTTTCCTTGACTATTTGTAATTTTACTTATTTATTTATTTTTTGTCACAGTATCCATTGTGTGGCTGGAATACTACCATGGAGGGTGGGTGGTATTGGGTGTGCCATTTATTACAGTATCTACGAGGTCTTCTATTTGTGTTGTTGGACCTTATTTCAACTCTGGGCTGTACAGTGTAACCAGAAGATGTCTACCTTGACAGGCATTTTTAATCACATATGATAACCTGTGTCTTTGTGATGCAAGTATGACATTGACATGTAACAGATACAAATATAGCCCATCACAGCTTTCAGTATTACTACGATGATATTGTATGCAATAGAAACATTGGTATAACTTTAAGTGTTTCTTTTTCTCTCACTCAGCCAATACACCAAGTGCTCTTGCTTCCTCCCAGCATGTGCAGCTCATGCCACTCCCGGAAGGTGCAGTTCGAGGGGCTTCAGTCGAGCAGCACCTTGTGCTCGACTCTGCTTGTGAGTTATAATGATATACTGACAACTGTCTTGTAAGTGAATGTGCAGTATGTACTCTTCCATGCTGTGATGATAGTGTGTGGCACAGACTGTACAGCTACGTAATTTTCTTACTTGTTGCACTCCATGTCATTCAAAATATTATCTTCCTGTTAAGAGTTTTGTTTTTGATGTGGGTCTGTACTCTGGCTGTTATGCCCAATCTTTACAGTCTAGCAGCCACTATACATGGAATCCATACATAGTTTTATGTGAGCTGTACATATGCAGTACTGACATACTACATTTTGGGTGGGAGTGGGGTGTATTGCCTGACTCACACTATGCAAGTCTTCACTATTTTCAACACCAATGGACTGCTCTTGTGAGGGGGTGCATTGCCTGACTGACACGGTACAACTTCAAACTTACTTGATATGTCTACAACTGGTGCAAAAGAGGTATGCCTTCAATATGTACAGTGTTACTTAGTCTGTGACTGTGCATTCAAGATCTAGTAGCTGTTCCAGGTATGCAACACTATTACAGGGTAACAGCATGCAAGTAATCAGTGCTGTTAGTTATGTGGGCTTCTTATAACAAAGGTGCAGTATTCATTGTCCCGGATTCCCCCCTCTTCCTCCACAAAAGACAGACACCATTGTTTGTTGTTGTGCTCAGATTGGCAATTAATTTATTTAGATTCATAATTCCATATTCCATTCCAATTCCTTTATTATCATATTTCCAACATTTTGTTTTATTCCCTCCATATATCAATCTCTGATTATTCTTCCCCCAGGTGAAAACCTGGGTGCCTTCTTCTTCTCCTTTTCTGTTAGGTAACAGTAAAAACCGAGGCCGCTTTTTCCTTCATCTTCCTTCTCTTCTTGTGTTATTCCTTTTTCCTTCCCCCTTCACCTCCTCCCCCCTTTTCCCCCTCTTAGCTCCTGCCATCCACCTTTGGCAGTCCTTAACCATATTATCACCTGCCATCCACTTCTGGCAGTTCATAACCATATCATTACCTGCCATCCACCTTTGGCAGTCCAATTTTTGTCCGACTGGGCATTTGCCTTACACCTTCATAGACCCACATACAGTCCCATCTTGACCGTCTTCCTTACTCGCTCTGCCTGACAGGGTGGGGGAGGATTAAACTCAGCAAAAGTGGCTGAGGCCCCTTGTGCTGTCCCAAGTAACTCCTATTTCCTCCTTCCTGTTTGTCTGCCCATTGTTCTGGCCCCTTAGCCCCTCCCCTTCCTCCCCCCTTCCCTTCTGAGCACAACCATCTTAAGCATGGGGGAAGGGGTGCACCAGGACAACCTGGTCTGCCCTTTTAAAGGGGAAAACTCCATTGTCCCGGATTCCCCCCCTCTTCCTCCACAAAAGACAGACACCATTGTTTGTTGTAGTGCTCAGATTGGCAATTAATTTATTTAGATTCATAATTCCATATTCCATTCCAATTCCTTTATTATCATATTTCCAACATTTTGTTTATTCCCTCCATATATCAATCTCTGATTATTCTTCCCCAGGTGAAAACCTGGTGCCTTCCTCTTGTCCTTTTCAATGAGTATCGGTGAAAACAAGACCGCTTTTTCCTTCATCTTCCTTCTTCTTGTGTTATTCTTTTCACTTCCCCCTCCCCTCCTCCCCTTTTCCCCACTAGCCAGTCTCCAGCTTGTGTTGGATGGCTGGATTCCACCTTTATCTAGGGTAGCCTTCACCCTTACTTCAGGGGAGCTCCTTTTCCATCTATATCCGTTATTATTTACTTTTTATTTTAATTCCCGTTGTTTGTCTGTCTCCTCCATTCTTCTATAAATCCCATAATTTCTGTATTGAACATGCCTATAGCTATATCCGACAGGTGTACGCCGTCTGACCTGTAAAATTCATCTACCCATTCTTCTACCCCCCAGTATCACCTGTCCTCCTTCTGCCTTACCAATGTACCAACCTCTGTAATCTTCCACCTGGCCCTTTCTACTGCTCTGTGGCTGTGCTCTTGCCTCCACACTCTCCTTGGTATCATATCTGACCAAGTGATGCACACTTACAGCCATCACTGCCGTATAGCTCTTAAGTCCTTTTATATTTGTAAGTATGTGTCCACCCAAGGCCTGCCTGCCAGGTCGTTGCCTCCTAAATGTATAATAATTAAGTCTGGCCTGGGCCACCGATCTCTGAGTTCTGTCAATGTGGGAAGCAGTTGAGCCCACCTCATCCCCCGTATGCCATGCCAATACAACCCACACCTTCTCACATCTTGGTATAGCTGCCTTCCCTCAGCATTCTTCTCTGTTCTCTTTCCAGCCCAATAAATGTAGCAATGGCCGCAGATCCATACTTCCGTGATCCTCCCTCCACCTATGGGGTGCAAGCAAAAGTCATTACTATTCAAGCTCATAGTGTTGTTCCCACATTCATCCTCCCTTTTCCATGCCCCCCCTCCCTGTCTATTCCCCATTTCTTGCCCTTCTATCGGTGTGGTCCCAGCCAGGACCCTACAATCCCCCTCTGTCTAAATATATATCTATCTATATCTACGTAGTTTTGTGGGTTTTTTTTTTTATTTCAGTGCTCTAATGTATCTTTTATAACTGGCCGATTGCAAGCATCCCTTTTCCAATATCTAGCTCACCGTCTTGCCTGCCGCTGCCCACTGTGAGGCAGCCCCAATCTTCAGGGAATGGGAAGAATAATTAGATGGGTCTTCTCCCATGAATTGCATGCCCTTTTTCAGTATTGCTGTGACTTGGTAGCCAGTCACCCTTCTCCCATTCCCATGTACAAATAATTTTCCTGTCCTGCTCCCCTGCTCTGCGGCGAAAACCCACACAGTGCCTGTACCAGGCAAATTGCACTCTCTGGTTGACTTTTTAGCATCACCATGCAACCTTTTCCCCCCTTGATCTGTCTTAGACCTCCTAATCCTGTTCTGTATCTCAGTCACCCCCCCAGGCTATGTCATCCCAGTCTAGCTCACCTTCCTCGTCTTCTCTCCCATGACCTACCACCTTGCTCACTCTCATGGCACCTGCAAACATTATCACATAAATCATGTGAAACAACTGAGCCTCGTTCCATGATCTGCATATTGCTGGGAGCACCTCCTTCAGTTTTATGAGCCATTGTTCCCCTATAGGCCTCCTACTATCTGCTGGTCCTGTTTCAACCTGCTCCATCCTTGCATCATTCTTCTGATGAGCAATGTTTTTGTCAGGTCCCTCCACCCTTTCAGACTGCAGATAAGACTAATCCCAGCCAGGTAAAATCCCATTGTGGTGTGGGCTGAGCCTTTCCACCACTGTTCCACTGTGAACATTCCCAACTGTTCCTCTGTGAGTGGCCTACCAACCTCCATCTGGTGCTCTGCCCTGAATGTTTGAAACACTTGCAGGCCCCGTCCTAAGCCCTGAGTCCGAGGCACCCATGAGCTGCGAAACAACAATTCTACTCCTTCCTGCCAACGTCCCAGATGTTCATTGGTATGGGTGTTTTTAATTCTTCCACTGCTGGTGCCAGCCTCTGAAAATGGTCCAGCTGCAGGCAGGAAAGGCTGTCAGCCAGAGTGTTGTGTACCCCTTCTATGTGTAGTGCTCTAAATGTCATGTTCAGTTGCAATGCCCTTAAAACTAAACGTCATAATACCTGCATGACTGTGTCCGATCTGACTCCCCTGTTGTTCAACACATCTACCACTGCTCTATTGTCACACCAAAACGTTACTTTCTGATCCCGTAATTTCTCTCCCCAGACCAAAGTACATGCCCATATGGGCATGATCTCTAGCAATGTAATGTCTCTCACCTTCCCATCCTGCACCCAACTGGCCGGCCAGGGTTCCGCGAACCATCTACCTCTCATGTACCCCCCCATGCCCAGTCCCCCAGCCACATCTGTGTATAGATCAAGATCTGTGTTGTATAGCCATTCCTCCTGCCAGAACGAGCACCCGTTGTACTCCCTAAGGAATTCTTCTTAAATCTTAAAATCCTCCTTAACCCCTCGCGTCAAGTCTACCCAGTGATGAGATCTGGTGACCCCTGCTGTAGCCCTGGCTAACCTCTTTGTGAATGTCCTTCCTGGCCCGATGGCCCTGCAGGTGAAGTTCAAGTGCCCCAGCACCTGTTGTACCAGCTTTAGCTATACCCGTCTCCTGCTGGTGTGTAATTGTATTAGTTCTTTCAGCTTACTGACTTTCTTATCCAGTAGTCTAAATACCTCATTCGGGGCATCTATCTCAATCCCCAAAAATCCTATAACCCCGCTGGGCCCCTCTGTCTTTTCTGGGGTTAGTGGTACCCCCAACTCCTGACACAATTCCTGGAATTTACCCAACATCATTTGTGTCTCCCTTTTTCCTCTTCCAATGAATAGTAAATCATCAAGATAATGGATGACCATCCTATAACCTGTTTTTTCTTGAAATATCCACTGCAAACAGGTGCTGAAAGCCTCAAATGTAGCACATGCTGTGGAACAACCCATTGGCATTGCTTTGCCAAAATAGTATCTTCCCCCGCTTTTGAAACCCAATAGATCCCAGTCTTCCCTCCTGACCGGAAGCAGTCTGAAAGCAGACTCAATGTCCATTTTAGCCATCCATGCCTCCTCTGTGGCCCAGATCATCCGGACCGCATCCTCTAGTGTTGCATAAGTCACCCTACTGTGTTTTTTACCGATGAAATCATTCACTGACTCCCCTTCTGGATAGGACAGGTGGTGAATCACTCTGTATTCCCCTTCCTGTTTCTTGGGTACCAGACCCAATGGTGATACCCACATGCTCTGCAATGGGGGATTATCAAATGGCCCCTCTACCCTACCCACTGCTACTTCCTTCTCTATCTTCTGTCTCAGTACCTCCTCCTTCCCTTTCACTGACCCTAGGTTGCTGGCCTCCACTGCTCGCCTAGGTCCCATAAACTGTAATGAAAAACCAGTGCTAAAACCCTTCAAAATCATATCCCGCACTCTTGTGTCTGGATATTTGTCCATGTAGCCTGCCCATACCTTAGCTTTGATGGGGGTTCTGGCCATCCCAAACTGTTCCTTATCCTGTCCCCCGCCCTTCACCCTTTTCCCCTCTATCTCTTCCTTACTGACCTCTCACCCTTCATCAGCTCTGTCCCCCACCACTCGTGTTCCCCTATCCCGTCCTCCCCTGTTCCATGTCTGGCCTCTAAAACCTTGACCCTCTCAAAAAAACTGTTGGCCTGTTCCTTGCCCCCCATGCCCTTGTGCCCCTTGGCCCCATGCCATTCTACATTTGCTTGCTGGGTGGCCTCCCCCGCACCTTGAGCATGCATGCCGAAAGCGACATTGAGGCCAGGAACAAAAGGCTCTGTTATAAGTCCAGCAGCATCTCTGGGTCCCAAAACCCTTCTTGCTCCATTCACCCTCAGGTGTGGACTGGTCTGTGATGTAATCTGTCCATAAATCTATCTGTTTGGTGTCCCATCTCATGTCCCCAAATGTTGCCATTCTCTGCCTAAAGGATTCATCATAGTATAACCACCCCATCTCACTCTTTGCCTTCAGAATTATCAGGGAATAGGTAATGAGCAGGATGCCTAACTCCAGCCTTTTTTCCATGACGATGGCTGAGAAAGTAGAGAAACCTAGGAACCATCTATCCCAAGTCTTCTCTTTTGTTAACTTATCTTCCTCTTTTTCCCTAAAAGCACTATAGCCACTGCCAGCTCACTTTTACCTATGCCCTCTGCTGCCTCATACTTGGCGGCGGCCTCACGGCTCACCAAGGCGAATATGTCCACATATTCCCCTTTCCAAATTTTTTCCTTCATGGTCAGCGGCACATGCTCACCTATCCTCATTCCAGGGGTGCCTATCTCTCTTGTCCCTTTTCCCTCTCTCTCCATTCCCTGTTCCTTCCTTTCTGTCCCTTATTTATCCCTCCTGATCTCTGCTAGTACCGATTCCATCTGCCCTATACCGCCTGCTCCTAATGCCATTACCATTTGCCCTATATGTTCTTTTATACTGTCGCCCACTGCACTGGATGTATTACCTGTGACCTTGTCCGGGCCATCCTGCCTGGAGTCTTTCAAGGTCCCTCTTGCTTCTCCCAGCAGCTGAGGAAGGGGGTGGGTTGCTGGGTTCTGTGGAGGGAGCAAACCATTCTGGGCATTGTGACTGGGTTCAACCAGGGAGATGCCACCCTGATCTGGGTGGGGGACCGGTGACACCGTGACCGTAGGCTGCAGGGGTAATGGATCCACCATCTCGGCTGGCCCTGCTACCACTGGCGGTGCCTTCCCGGTACCCCGTGGCCCTCTGGCTGGTCGTTTTTCCTTTCTGCCCTTCCCTGTGGCTGCCTTTCTCTTTTCCCAGGGTCTCCCTGGTTCCTCTCCCTCCACCAGCTCCCACATCCTGTTTGCTTTTTCCACCAATTCCATTATAGCCTTGTAAGCCTCCTCTTTTGATGGCCTGCTCTTTTTTTGTGCCATTGTCCTCTTTCTCTTTACCCTGTGAAAACAACTATGAGAGGAAACAAGGTTAATTGTATAACTGTACCATCCATAACGCTTTTTACTTTCGTCTGTATGGCCGGGCCCTTCTTATCTGTGCCCTGACCTGTCCCTGCACACCATTGCCTCATGGCTTCTGGTGTTCCTTTTTACAAGGGCTCCCCCACCTTGTATCCCTCCAAAGAAAGCTCTATCCCTTCCCCCCCATGACCTTCCCAGCCTAACCTTTTCCTTGCATGTTCCCCTCTCCTTCTGGCCACTGGTATCCCCGGGCCTATCCCTTCTCCCTTCCCTTCATTGTTGCTTTCCATAGTGTTGCACCATGTGGCATCATCCCTTTTGGGACCCGAAACCCATCTTCTTTCTTTTTATTTATTTATTTATTTATTTATTTTTATATTTTTTTTATACCCCCACCTGGCTTCTGCCATGCCCCCCAATCCATTCCCCATATAACTTATGCCAGCTTGGGGCTGCTGTACCCCCATGTGCTTCCAATTCCCTTCCCTGCCATTTTTGAGGCCTGCTGCAGAGTTGTCATCCCTTCTTTCCTGGACCGAGTGGCCCTTTGGGCGTGTGACATCACATCCTGACTATTCGTCGTGGTAGCTCCAACGTCCGATCCTCTGATTGCCTGGCCCTTCCCAGGCTTCCCTCCCTCTTGTACTGCTTTTTGTCTTGTAGGGAAACACTCCCCTCCCATGTAGAGCCCATTCATTGGCCCCCACTACACCTTGGAAAAGGCCCTGCTCGCATTGTGGCCTGGTCACGGCGTGTGACATCACGCCACGTGGCCATCTTGTAGGCCCCATGCTATCCCTTTTCCAGGCTTCACCCATGCCAACTAAGGTCCTCCTGGCTGATGAACAGCCCCCAAATCCCCCAGGCCTTTCAGGCCAACACTCGGTGCTGTAGTTTTTTCCTCCTCTTTGCCCCCCATTTTGTTCCTGCGAGGCCCGCTGCTGGCTACCACACTGTCCTCCTTTCATGTGCACCTCTTCCACCTGCCTTGCTAGACCCCCACTTCAGGCTACCACCACAGCCTACCATGATGCACACTTCACCCACATTCCCCCGTCTTGCAACCCCGATCTCTTCCAAATCTCCCGCTTCTCCTTATCGTAGTGACTCGCAAAAGCAAAATGAAAGCCCCCATGAGTTTCTTGTCTCCTCTTCTGTTGGTCCACACTGTGCAACCACCCCTGCCTTCAGTGCAAAATCCCCATTTTCCAATTGGCAATGCACAAGTCACTGCCATTCTTCACTACTTCATATCTGCTATACCAACAGCTTTGTTATCCTATAAAACTCTGCCTCTCTCAGCTCTCCACCAGGCAAAAACACTGCTGCATTCAATGCTAAACCCCCCAAATAGTGATGCACAACTCACCATCCCTCCTCAGCACTTCACGTCTGTTCTACACAGCCTTGCTATTGTTGTACTGTTGCAACTAAACTTAAAACAATGCATTTCCTTCTCCTCTTTATTGTTTATTGTTTTTTTGCATTACGCAGCCTTCACATAACTTGCTGTTTCCCTTTCTATATATCTATATATTCTTAAACATCATACTTCATCAAATCTTTAGTTGCTTGTTTCCTTACCTCTTTTCTGTTGCACAAACCTTCCTTAGTTAATATGCCAATCGACGTGCTGCAGTTTCGTAATGGATCAAATCAAAACTCCAGCAAAAATGACTGAGGCCCCCTTGTGCTGTCCCTTAAGTACCTCCCTATTTCCCTTCCCTTCCTATTTGTCTGCCCATTGTTCTGGCCCCTTAGCCCCTTCCCTTCCTCCCCTCCCTTCTGGCACAACCATCTTAAGCATGGGAGGGGTGCACCAGGACAACCTGGTCTGCCCTTTTAAAGGGGCAAACTCCATTGTCACGGCTTTCGTTCATCTGATTGAGGGTGGGGGGCCATTGTGTCAGTTACCCTTTTAGACTACTTAACCCTGTACATTGTCTGCAATGCTATCACGGGTGTATACCATTCATGTACAGATCTTTAGCTAGACTGTGGCTGTGTACTTAGCATGTAGTATGTGTTCTACAGATAGTACATGATTGGTTACAGGCATTGCTAGTGTGATGCAGTTTAACTTCAGACATTCCCAGAATGTGTTTAACTGTTGTACTGGCAATATTCACATCTTTATTTACTGTGTGACTCTGCACTCAGGTTTCAGTGCTAACTGACACAAAATGGGACAATTGACAGGGAACTCCTTATTGTCATGACTTGTGTGTAACTGGTATCAGTAAACTTCTCTGTGTGTGAAAGGGGGGTAAAAGCATTGCCTGTGTGACCCAGTTCAAGTAGTCAGTATATAAGATATCTGTACATTATGTCACACTGTCATACTGTTTTTATCAACAGATTTACTTACTGAGTCACCAGTCAGTATCCAGTGTCTCTTGTTTGTATCTAACATGCTTGCCTTCTTCAGTGTGTCAAAGTGTTCACTGTCTAAACCTGTCCATGCCTGCCATCAATGACCTTACAGATTGATATATGTTGGTTTACTTAGCCCTGTTACTCTGCAGTGATGATCTCCCCCCTGGATGTGAGAAAGGGGGGCTATTATCTGTAAGAGTTGCCAAAACCCCGGAGTGTCACAGCTTGTGTGCATGTGGTATCACATACTTATACGATTCATGTACAAATGTTTAGGTAGCCTGTGTCTGCACAGTCAAGATACACTATGTGTTGCACTGGAGGAGGCTATTTTCTCTGCCTGACACAGTGCAACTTGTCATTGTAATGGTATATGTACAACATGCATCAACAAGGTATTACATCTCTATCCACACCCTTATTTTTGGTGTCTTTCTGTACTCAGCATGGACTAACTAGTGTACAGAGCTAAGAGTATTGACTGTGTGTCTTCATGCAGCCCATCAGTGTCATGATTATTGCATATATGAGTCAGGAAAGGATGCTGCTTATGTCCACAGCTTATGTTTTCATGTACTCTGAAGTGGGGAATACAATTCTTAATCCAAGGAGGTTGTGAGGGGAGTTCGCAGGGAGCATTTTGTGGTTGGTCCTTTAAAACTAGTCGGTACAATGGGGAGAATGGGTGGGACATTGTCTGCATGAGGTCTTCAAATTCTTCATCATGTTACCTTGTGACCAGCTACTAGGAGGCCAGGGATACCATTTATGTACACAGCTTTATTTAAGCTACGCTTGTCGACTCAGGATCTAGTAGCTGTTCTAATTCAGGGAGGAAAGGTACAGTGATTTTGGAATTCCTCGGTAGATGCTGTTGGACTCCTCAGAATTAAGAATTAAGTGCTCCTGGTAGTACAGAGGTATACATACTCATACTAACATTCACAGAAAAGTAATGTTTTGTCTTTTACTATGTTTTTTCATAGAGGCTGAACCATCTCTGGAGGGTGCTTGTGGAGGAGCAGAAAACACAGAGGAGGTACATATTGTTGAGATTGACCCCTCTGTGGAGGAGACATCAGACTCTCCAGCAGCGGGTCATCCACTGGGTGCTGCAGGTCTGCCTGCGCCTCCAGCTGAGGAACGTAAGTAACTTGTATCATTTTTTTATCTTTTGTGCGTATGTCTGTAAAAAAGTTACAACTTAATATTATTACTGCTACATTTTGATACTTGCAACAACATATTCTTCATATTCTTCAGTACAGATGGGTGGGGATCGAGGTTCAATGTGTTGTTGCAGATGATGACCTTGATGAGCAGGTGCAAACTCATACCTGGACTGTTGTATTACATACTGTGATACTGCAGCTCACCTTTTGGTGGTCAGATGTTAATGATATTCTGCAAGAACTGAGATTTGAGGCCTTCAATTGAGAGACGTTAACAGTTGCACCACCATATTCAACAGACATTCCTTGCTGAATGTGAGTTCTCAGGAAGATTACTATGGGTGACAAAGATTTACCCACTGAGGTGCAGTGTGTATTGAAAACTAGTTTCACTCTCATTACCTTGGTATGTGGTGAAAGGGGCATATACAAGCATTTTGTTGTTCAATTTTCAAGTCTTTTGTTACCTTATATAGTAATATTTGTCTTTTACTGTGGATATACTGCAGGATTAATAAAACTGTTATTTGATTTGACCAATGAATCTACAAAATTTTGATGTGGTACTGTATGAAACTAATCTAACAACAGGCACTTTATTTTTATGTTGGCGCATTTGTGCAGCCAACATCTTGCAGCAGTGGAGATTTGGAGGTGCGGTCGCTGTTGGGCAAATTCAGGGCACGCACCAATAGGTGCATCCCTCATTCCCCAATCAGCCAGCATGCTGGTGCCACACCATGCATAGTTAATGTGGTGAGCACATCTAAGGAAAGGTCCACTGCAATGCGAGCAAAGCTTATCACATGCAGCGGGCCTTCCAAAGCGCTTCTCCACTACAAACATAGTGGCACAGTGGCTGCTAAACTGATGACTTTGGGGGTGCCCAATCCCCCGGTTGGCTTCCCCTGCCCATCATCTATGTGCCGACTGGTGAGCCCACTCCCCATCGGCATACTGTGTTCCCCCTTCCTTTCTTGCTTGCCGAGGGGGTGCCCAATCCCCCTCGGCTCATGCACCCACCACTTTCATTGTTTGCAGATGGGGTGCCCAATCCCCATCAGCATCCATTCCCCTCCCTATTTGCAGATGGAGGTGCCCTTCCCCATCGGCTACTGTATCCCCCCCAAAAAAAACACCTGTAACAAAAGAAAACCATCGGCGATGCTGTTTTTGTTTTTTACACTGTAAACAGAAAACGGTCCCTCGTAGTCCCCCTATCCACCACCCTCACCCACCCACTGTGCACCCTGCCTCCCCACACCCCTTCTCACCCCATACTTACCTCTGGAGCTTGGCACAATGATCTTCGGTGGACCAGGAACATGCTTGCACCCTTCAAAGCTGACCGCAAACTGAGGAAAATGCCGGTAAGCTGTATAATTTCAACTTTGATGCATACCTTGGGCATTTGTTGGAATTTGTGCACCAAATTATCAACATGGGGTTTTTTGGGACCCCTCCTCATGAATTCTCTCACTGTTATGATGTTAATCAGTCCCAAAAGGTGATTTTGCAGTCACTGCACAGAATCACCATTTGGGAATGATTAACACAAGGACAGTGGCAGTGTTCATGAGGTGGGCTCTCAAAAAGCTTATGTTGCAAATTTGGTGGCAAAAATCCAAAACATGGCTGTTTTATGAGCTTGCATTGCACAGTTGCTATGCATGCTTGTAACTTCACGAATTTGTAATATTTTCACACCAGATTTTCAACATTGTCATTTTTCTACACCTCCTTGTGAACAGTATAGCTGTCATTTTTTACATCCTGGCCAAAATGTGTTTCCACACTTCTGGCTCACAATAGCACAGTCACTGTGGGAAATCAGTGTTCGAGGCAGATTATGAACATGACAGTGACACTGTTCATGAGCAGAGGTCCTAAAATGCCTATGTTGAAAATTTGGTGACAATACTCCATAAAATGACTGTGTTACGAGCGTGCGTTGCACAGTTGCTATGCACACTAGTAACTTTGCGAATTCGCAATATTTTCACACCAGATTTTCAACATTGTCATTTTTCTTCACCTCCTTGTGAACAGTACAGCTGTCATTTTTCACATCCTGGCTGAAATGTGTCTCACTGGACACTGAGATTAACTGAAAGATCTTCCTGGTGTGATCACTGGAAACTCGCCCTTTCATAAAGCCCATCTGTTCCGGCCTATCAAATGAGACCAAACCCCTTTAAATCTATGGGTTAAGAGATTTTGGCCAAGAGTTTAAGATCAGTATTAAGATGAGAAATGGAGCAGTAACTGGAAGGAGAAAATTAGTCCTTGCAAGGTTTAAGAAGACTGGTAATTCAGGCTTGCATGAAGGAAAGATCAATAAGACCATGAATGAATGAATGTAATTAAAACATCAGTTAAAACTGGGTTGAGTTAGCTGGCCCACTGGCACAGAGGCATGATCGACTTCTGCGGCACCGATGACCCAGGTTCAGGAATGGACCTGGGAGTCAGAGGGCCAGTCAGGGGAAGTAGGATTGAGCATGCAGTGGACTGCTCTCCTACTCCAGGAGGAGGTGGGGTTGAGTGTCTGATGCACAATGGACCTCTGGCAGAAGCCAGAAGTTCCACTATGGTTGGCACCTGCACATTTGGGGGTGGGTCAGACATGAGTCATCATTGCGTCCCCACCCCCATGGGGTTTGCAGCATGCAAAATGCCGGCCCCTGCTAATGAGCCGGCTCCATCACCATGCCCTTTGGCTTCCAGAGTTCACCTACTGGTAGCCCCACTCAGGAGGGTAAGCCCAAGTATGAAGGGATGGCTGTCGGAGCCTGGCAAGCCTCCCTGGGGCTTGGGGATCCAGCATAAAAAATACAATACTAAAAAAAAAAAGGGCAAGTTCAGAAACAAACATTTTATAAAAATTAGCAGAGAAGCCAGGTGCTTTATGAGGAAGTGTTGAAATTGCCTAACAGACTTCAACAAGGGTAATGGGCCCTTGAAGGGACACAGTTTGGGTTTCCATAAGCTATGGTAAAGTGATCTTTTGAATATAGTTTGAAATAAGAGTTTGAAAAGAAGGATCAGTTGGTTCTGTGATTTATAAATGCTAATAATAAGAGCAAAAAATATTTAATATGTCTCAAAGCTCAGTGACCAAGGCACCAGAGTCTGGTTGATGTCGTCCCCAACAACATAAGAAGCTTCCTGCTGCCTTAGTCATGAAGTCAATAACTTGCTGGCCTTTTCCCCTTGACCCAGATAATGCACTTTGTATGCAGAATTACCAATTCTACTCACTTAATAAGGTGAGGTATTTGGAGTGATGGGTATTGAGTGTACGCAATGTCTGCTCTGGAGTGCAAGAAGAAAGAGAGGTCTTGATAACCTAAATCTGAGTAAGAGTATTAAGATGAAGATGATGTTCTTTAGCCTTTGTCAAAGCTAAGCAGATGCATTTACCCTAAAAAGCCACTTTTGCTGCACCCCACAGGACGTCTAACTTATCCACAGAAGGTCTGTTAACCAACAAAAAATAAAGAATATACTTTCTGAGGGTATTCACATAGGCATTATCTCACAACAGTTGATTGTTAAAACCCTGATAGGGTTTATCCATACAGTCATGAGGTGACAAAACTAAACAAACAGGTGCATGATCAGAAATCACCAATTCTCAGATCACGTAGGATAATAACCCAGGCAGATTTACTTGGGTCATTAAGAAATAATCAATCCAGGAAAAGAAATTATGTGGGGAAGAATAAAAGATATAGGAATGGTCTAATGGATGCAGCAAACACCAAGGATCTACAGTATAAGGCCCAGTAAATCCATTGTCTAGTAATCACTTTGAGCAGGAGAGAATCCCTTTCTGTTGGAACCAACCTGGTCCAGATCTGATTGATAAACAACATTCCAATCTCTGCCTAAGATTATAAGTACTTGAGTGTAAGAAGCAAGTAGAGAGACCAAGACAACAATTATTAAATGGTAATGAGGAATCTTGCAAAAATAGATCCCCTACTTATGTTACCCAGTTTGCTCTCCAACTTTCAAATATTTTAGTTTCAAATCGATTTCCCATGTCTTTGTTATTCTGAAGTGGTGTATATTTTGAGATTATAAATTTATATTTTATTTTTTTGTATGAGATTCTGACCATGATTTGATTGTGGTTAGTGAAAAAACAGTTCATTATTTGCTATCTCTTTTTTCTAGCTGTGGTGTGTACAGAATATTTCTGAAGTTCCATTTTGAATGTGTCTGCTCTATTTGTATCCAGCTAAGGGGTTCAATATTATTTTTGATACACTGTACATCTGCAGGCTCTAACTGGGAGGCTAAATAATAAAATTAGAAATTTGGTATTTGTAAACCACCATTTTTCTTTGGGGCATATCATTTCACTAGACTTATTTGAGGGTTTTTCCTGCATAGGAACTTTTTTATATTGTTTCCCATCCTCCGAAGAATGATTTCTTGACTGTAATGGAAAGATCCTTAAACAGAAAACAAAATCTGGTCAGAGCTGATAAGGCTGTGGAGAGCTTTTGGGATGCTTTTACCCATTAGTTCTAATGAATTTGCACAATGCAGATCTGTGGAGAGGCAGGTGCAATGTGGTCTTCCTTTTACACATTTTTACAATGCATTTTCCTAGAACATACCTGTGGATTGCTGTATATTAGCCTGGATAGTTCACAGAAGAAATGACATCTTATTTTTCAGTGGGGCTGTACATCTACACAATATTATGCTGCATTGTGTAAAATCAGAATGCACTAAAAACAATATTTTACATCTGGGGGGATATATTAAGTGCCAGATTGATGCACGAGCAGAAAGATGTGTTGCACAAAGAGGGTGCGCCAGTCAGCACTGATGCAATATTCCAAGAGAATGCGCCACCAGTACAGGATGTGCATACAGTGAAGCCCACCAAGATGAAGTGCACCACTGCAGAATTCTGCAGTAGATTTACTGCAGCAAACAATGCAGTTTCAAAGGGAGTTAATCCCTTTTGTCACGCAGTAAACCTGTGACACTTTGCTTCATCCTGGTGGGCTTCATCATTCCTGTTGAAAATGTGACCCTGTATGGGAGTCGCAGTGCAGGCAGCTGCCATGTCAGGTGCATCCAGGCTGACCTCTACTAGATATCTTCCAGGGGGAATGTGTGGCACATACAGGTACATTATATAGCCCCCAAGGGCAATATTCAGCCTAGCAATGCAAATGAAGTAATTGAGCATGTAGGGTGCAAAGGGGCCTTATGCATGCTCATTACCAGCCCATTTGCATGTTGGCATGGGGATGAATGCACCTCAGCAGCTCTCATCCCCAAGCCCTGACCCTAATCACTCCCATGTGGGACAGGCCCTGAAGTCTCTGGTGGTATAGTGGCACCCCCCCACCCATTCCACCAGCCCCGATTGTAGCGAGTCCAGGGTCTATTGGTTCCATATTGTAGGGACCCCAATGCCATCCCTAATTGCACCTGAACATGCCTACAGTCCATGTCCATAGTGTAGTGTCACCCGCTCCCCTTCAATGGTGCACAGACACCCCCTCCCTGCCCCTTCAGCCCACCCCATTGTGCAGACTGTCTCTGAAATGGGATCGTATCTCTCTATCAGCAGGTGGTGGAGCACTCACAGTAGGATGCTGGAATGTGTTATATGTAGGCACGAGCTCTGTGTGGGTGATAACACTCAGTGGCCATACTCCTTAGGCACTCGCATGCGGATCCATCATCTTGGTGCCATTACACTGCTCAGTGTGGGTGGCGGCTGATGCTGTACCCACTCACACACATCCCAAAACAGGCATGTTACAGCCAGACTCCCATTCATTTGTAAAATTGGGGAACTGCAGGTGAACTTTCTATAGCCTGAAGCATACATTGCAAATGGCATTACAGAGTACCACACCCCATGGCACCCAGGATACTTCAGCACTCTGGAGGGTGGCATGTTACATGGGGGAACAGGGGAGAGTGTGGACTTGCAGCAGTGTAAGACAGCAGGAAGATACAGCATCGGCAAGGCATGCATTGGAGGTATGTAAATTCCCCCTTCAGTTTGCCAGGGACATACACAAGGCTGCATACACTGGTGGATCCGCAGCTGGCATGGATTCCCAGTGCATGGTACAGCCAGTTGGGTCATTCCAGAGTGCAGAACCCCAGCCGGGTTCAGTGCAGTCAATGGATGGCCATGGCAGGGTGCGGAGGGCAGTGCCAGTTTTTGCAACAGGTTGGGTATAGGGAGAGTGAGGGTGTCTGTGTACAGGGGTGGTGGATGGGAGTCCTCTAGATTATGGATATGGACCATGGTTTCCTCTGGTGCAATTGGGTCAGGGGGGCCTACATTATGGAGCTCTTCAGGAATGGAGTTGGTTAGATTGGGGATGGAAAGGGGGTACCTCAAGCCCACCAGTGCTTCCAGGCTGCTGTGCACCTGGGCGCACATCTGAAGCCTGCCTGTGGGTGGCTGGCCAGGTTAGGACAGCTATTCATGGCCTAACTGTGGGCTGTGGTGCTCTGGACTGTGAGGAACACATTCCCACTGAATATGCTGCAGTACGGCACATGCATGGGACTTGAACGGCATACCATTCTCTTGTCCCCAATGCATCCTGCATGTTTGAATATCGTGCTGATGCACATTGTTGGAGTTGTGTGGCACATCTACCTTTTCCACCAGGATGCGCTGCATATTTCCTTTGAATATGGGGGCCCTGGACTAGGTAGATTGAATAAATAGATTATAAAAATGGTAAAATCATGACCGCACTGAAAACAAGATATTGCATCTAATCTGGGACAGCCTGAGTAAATACAATGAAAAAATGTATTAATGAATATCCCTGTGACAATGAGATGTAGCATCTCCTTTGCCCTATCTAGGATACAAACTATAAGATAAGAAATATTCAATGCTCCCAGATCCAAATAACCATTACTCTGTAAGAAGCCCTCATTTTCCCTGTGTTTTCCCCACAAAGGCAGAATCAAATCCCTGTAGATTTTTCCATAAGCCACTGGTTCCTTCTTTATGACTTTGTTCTTTATTTATTATATCACCAGCCTTTTATTAAGCTCATTATTAATATTATATGTCATGATGGCTTTGGAATGATTTGGATTTATATGCTATGCATAAGGCATAATGGGGGACTATATGAAATAACATATATCAAGCTCATTTTTTCATGAACTATACTGAAAATTAGTAATCACAAGTCAGACAATCTTTCAAAAGATACTAGTAATGCTTGTAAAATTTATAGCAAATAGAGACATTAATATATATATATATATCTATATATATATCTATATATATATATATATACATTATAGTGGTGCGATAGTGCCAGTATAGTTAGGGTTCAGTGTGCAGTTTAATGTTAAACCCCACATTTTGCACCTTAACTTTTTAACTGTTCAACAGATTTGCATGAACTTTGGTATGCACTGTTCTTTTGCGTAGATCTCTTGACTTGCCAAGTTTTATTTCAATCGGATGTGTGAATTCTGCACAGTGCATATGGAAAAAAGAGTGTTTTTTACTTTTTTTTGCCAATTTTTCCTGAATTTCCCTCATCACCCTGTAGCCACACCATTTAGAAATGTTGCCTGAAATTTTCAGGGTAGAAAGAGCTTACCCTAAGGAACAAGTCTTATTCTGATCCAAAGTTATTAATTTTTGAAAATTCAGGTTCTGAGCATGCTCAGTGTCTTTTGGTTAGATGCACAGCTGTGAACAAGGACTTCGGCTCATGAATGGGGATTCTGACAGCTCACAAATGGGGATTCATTAAACCCCCATTCATGAGAAAAAGATCCCTGTTCATGAGCCACATTCTTGTTTTCACTTTTAGCCCACAACAAAATGTTGTTACTTGCCCCACAGATGCATGTTGTGTAAACAAATGCATGGGTTTTATTCAGGAGATGTCCTGAACAAAACCATGTGATTGGTTTCCACCACATAATTAGAAAAATAGCCATTTTCATATTTGAAAATCCCTGTTCGTGACTTGCTTCCAATCCCCATTTATGAGGTGTCCAAATCCCTGTTTGTGAGATTAGGACCAGATGGCCATATCTCACGAATGGGGATCGGCTCCCAAACTGGGATTTTGGCAACTCACAAACGGGGATTTTGACACCCCATGAATGGGGATCATATAAAAAAATCCTCATTTGTGAGCTGTCAAAATCCACGTTCATGAGCTGAATCTCCATTCATGAGCTGTCAAACTCCCTGTTTGTGAGATGAGAACCAGATGGCCCTATCTCACAAACAATCACCATTCATGAACTGTCAAAATCCCCATTAGTGAGCCAATCCCTGTTCATGAGCAAGCAAAATTCCAGTTCATGAGATAAAGACCAGATGGCCCTATCTCACGAGTGAGTATCAGCTCGCGGACAGGGATTTTGTCAAGTCACGAATGAGGATTCCCCTCACAGACAGGGATTTTGGCAGTTCATGAACAAGGATTTGCAAAACTTTGCCAGTTCACTGCTAAGAAATGGTAAGGACTTTTGGCTTCAAATTTTCAGGGTGCAAAAGGGGTGTCATGCAGATGTGATGTATCCTGATTTGGTGTAAAAAATTGCATTGGTTACATAGTTACAACATTCCAAAGTTGAGACAATTCCCATTGAATAACATTGCGACGCCCATGAGACCTTTCGGCGCCCGTATCTCAAAAACATAGTGAAATGTAGATTTTTCACTACCTGCAGCTTAGATCTGCAGAAACAAGTCTGGAAATCATAGATTACACCACCAGTGGAATTTTTCTCCTACTTGCACCGGTTACAGAGATATTGGCAAATTTGTGTCACAAGGGTTCCAAAGAGTGCATGCAATACTTGCTGTCATGATTGCGATGACACTTGAATTTTTTTCTAGCTGTTGTGGTTTCTGAGATATTGGCAAATTAGTTTTACAAGGGTTCTTTTCCCCTTAGGGCTAGTGTATGACTGTCTAGCTACGTGTAAGTGGGAGCACAGGGCCCAGGGGGCCCGTGCTCCCACAGTCTCATATTGTTATGTAGAAATGGGCAGCTTGGTGGGAGTGCAGGGCCCACCAACATGTGCTATTTACTAGTTACATTACACTTTTTCCAAAAGTAAGGAAATTTATTGCAAAAAACTTCCTTTAATGCATCAGTTAGGGTTAACGTGGCAAAAGTGGAAAAATAAGACATTAGGGTTGATCCCCTAACCCCCCAGCATCCTATCCTCCACAGACCAACAGATGCTGGTGTGTGCCATGGGGTTGTGAGGCCTAAATCTCACCCCCATTCTCCTTTACTGTACCATGTCAACCTGTTTATACATGGAATGGGTGAGAGTTGGACCTCACGGCCCCATGGCACACTCCAGCGTCTGTCGGTCTGTGGAGGACAGATTTGGGTGGGGTGGTGGTAGGGGTTAGGGGCTCAACCCTAACATCTCATTTCCCCACTTTTGTCGCTTTAACCTTAACTGATGCATTAAACAAAGTTTTTTTTTTGCAATTAATATATATATATATTATAGTAGGGTTGAGTAAGCACTTTAATGTTAAACCTCACATTTTGCACCTTAATAACTTTGCCACAGTATGATGGATGTGCCTGAAACTTTGCACGCATGGTCTGGTACCATAGATCTCAGGATGTGGTAAGTTGCGTTACGGTTAGATGTACAGTTGCTGAGCTACAGAACACCAAAGAAACGCAAAAAAACCCAGACTTTTGGCATGTTTCATTGCTCACACCCACAACCCTCATGGTTTGTCCATTTGGTCAGAAATGTTCAGGGAAGATGCAGTCTTGGTCACCAATGTGCCTTTCGAAAAGTTGGTATAAAAATATTAAACCGTTCAAAAGTTATTCAAAAAAACAAATTTCCCATTATAGTCAATAGGAAAAGTTAACAAAAATCATGAAACTTTCACAAATGCCTGTTTTTACTTTCGCAAATGGCTCTTTTACTTTTTTGATGTGTCCACCTTGTTTTCAGTTAGTGACACAGAAAAATGTCTGGTGTTTAAAACTGGGACTCTCTAGGTAAACCATATAAAAAGAACTCCAACACCACTCACTGCAGAAATGGAAAAATGAGACCCAAACAAATGAATCAACAAGCAAATTGCATGTTGAAAAATAGTTTAATTTAATTCAGTACTTTCGTACATAGAAAACAGTCAAGAAAACACCATGATTGTTGTGTTTACCTAGTGGGGTCATGAGGATGCTAGCACTATCTCTTTTAGGGGGTTAAACCCCCTAGAAATGCCTTTTCCAACTTCGAGGAAAAAGTACTTTCACAAAATACTTTTGCAAATGCAAAAGCTTCGTGATTTTTTTTTTGAGAAACTTTCGTGTTTTGAGAAAGTAGTTTGTGAAAGTATTTTCAAAATAACTGCAAATCTTTGCCATCCTCCTGCAACAAAACAATTATGTATTTTGGACTGAAATTTACAGGGTGGCAAGCCCTGGTCCCACAGATGTGCCTTTTGGTGGTTTGGTGCCAAAACATTAAAGGGGCCCAAAGTTACAGCATTCCGAAGTTTAGAAATGTTCCCATAGGATAACATTGCATCATGCCTTTCAGGGCCCGTATCTCAAAAATGGTTCAAGGTACAGATTTTCCATCAGAAAAGTACAGAAGTAGGCTGGAAATCCATAAATAACATGAAGTTTGATTTTTTTTTTTTACCTTGTACGGTTATGGAGATATTGGGGAATTAGTGTTCCAATTGCTCATTCACATGTCTGAGGCCCACTATTACACCCAGAGAGTTAGCATTCACAGCACTTTTTGCTGTCCATATCTCAGACACAATGTGAGATATGGATTTGCTGTATGTTGTGAGAACTACTCACTCTCATGATTACAACCACAACTGAATATTTTTTCTACCTGCTACGGTTCCCGAGATATTGGCAAATTTGTATTACAAGGCTTCCTTGGCCTACAGGGCTGCTGTATGGCTTTGTGCTTATGTGTAAGTGGCAGCACAGGACCCAGAGGGCCCACGCTCCCACAAACAGATATCATTATGCAGAAATGGGCAGCTTGGTTGAAGTGCGGGGCTGAAAGGGCCCCCACACTCTCACCAACACATACCATTTACTATTTAAATTACACTTTCTCAAAAAGAAGGAAAATTAATTGCAAAAATCTCCATTAATGCATCAGTTAGGGTTGTTTCCACAGTGACAAAAGTGCAGAAATTCAACATTAGGATTATCACCCCACCACCACGCCCCCATCCTCAAACCCCTAACTCCGCATTTCCCCAGCCCCACACCCCCCCACACACACATGCAAGACACATGGAAGATTGTAAGACACTATACCAATCAGTCACATCTGTAAGCACAATAATCACTACACTGTACTCCTTTCAAATAACACCACGCAATGAACAAACAAATGCAGTATGATCGACTCTATACTGCCAGCACAATATGATGATACAGTATACCTGGCATACCTTTTTCATACAGTGAAACTTAGTCTGCACAAACTTTCTAAATATTGATTTTTATGTGTCATAATTCTACAATTGGCTAGCTGCAGGTATCACTGCTACCACATAGGCATGTGGTAGCAGGACAGACACAACTGGCACATACATAGTACTTTTTAGATACTGTTCAGGTATGAAACTAGCACCATCACATGTTGTAATACTGCTGTGTTATGTGGAAATACTCATTAGTAGCATGTTATGGTTAGCTTTGGATGTTACAACTGTTGCTGTCACATGTTGCTTGTAAACTATACTACAAAACATTACTTTTATTATAATTACCATTTGTTATTAGGACTGACTCACTCTATCAGAAAAAAATATACAAACATCCACTGACTGTTACTAGGGTTATCCAAACTCTTATTTCCAATACAGCTATCTATAGATAACATACTGTGTGTTTCATCATTTCTTAACAATTGAAATATAGGCATCTGCTTAAATCTTGTTATTTATGCTTGTAAAAGAAAAATGTTTACTGAGGGCCATCTCCCATGGTTGCCCAGCTGTGTGTGTACCCACAAGGCACTCTGATGGCAGCAGAACTCATACAGTTGCTGGACCATGATGATGGATGCGTCTTGTACTGCTTGCATATGTGTATCTGGGGAGGTGGGGTGCGGGAATGTGAAGTTAGGGGTTTGAGGATGGGGGCGTAGTGGTGGGATGGTAACCCTAACGTTGAATTTCCATACTTTCGTCACTGTGGAAACAAACCTAACTGATGCATTGACATGAGTTTTTTTGCAATGAACATATATATATATATATATATAAATATATTTATATACACTATGGAGCGGATATTCAAAGGGTTGCACCATGCACAATAGGGTTGAGCATGCGCAAGTCCGAAAGTGCGCCATTCTGCTATATTCAGCAGGAGGCAGTTGCGCCACCGAAAACAGGCTGAGCAACAGCGCAATGCAAATGAAGGCATGCACAACCGAAAGGGGTGGATCCATGCATAAAGAGCGCAATGCGATATTCAAAGACTTGCGCAATGCGCAAGAGCCGAACAGCCGGAAGTTGCACCCCAGAGGAAATGAGCCAAAATAAAAAGGCTCAAGGAAGAGGCGCAAGAACGCGACAGGGAAGACACATGAGGCAGAGAGACAGAGAAGGCCAGAGTTACATACAGTGCAGGCCAGGGAGTGCACAGGACAGAAGAGGGGCAAGGGAAGGTGTATGGGGCCACAGGTGCAGAGGCCAGTAGGTGTACCAGGTGCAGTGGAGGTGAAGTCAGGACAGTGGGGTAACAGAGCAACATCAGCCGGGGGTCACAAGCCAGGAGATGGACAGTGCCAGCTTCCACATGGAAGCTGTAATGAGGGGTGAGAATGCATGCTGAAGGGGACATGGCGTGGAAGGGCCCATCGCGGTACGCCCCCAACAGCAGTACTGCGTCTGCATCAGCTTTGAGCTGTACACAGATGTAGAGATCGTGGCTGGTACCACCTGAACAGGGCAATACTGAGACGGCTCTGTGAGCTGTGCAGTGATGTGATGCAGGCACCCTCACGATGGAGTCACGCTCTGTTGGTGGAGACCAAGGTGACAGCCTGCATGTGCCTGCTCACCACGGGCACCTTCCAGAGGCTGACAGGGGACACCACAGGCATCACACAGTCGGCCACATCATGCATCCTCACCCAATTCCTCAGCGCACTGCTGCCACATGCTGCAGAGCACATCCAGTTCCCCAGCACCGCGGCAGAGCGTACAGCAAACCTGCAGGAGTTCCACAGGGTAGCATGTATGCCTGACATGCTAGGGGCCATAGACTGCACCCATGTGGCCATACACATGCCACCTGGCCCCGATGGGGCTGCATATAGGAACAGGAAGGGCTATTCCAGTGTCAACTGCCAGGTGGTGTGTGATGCCACTGGGCGCATAATCAATGTCTGTGCCACACACCCTGGTGGAGCACATGATGCCTTTATATGGTATCAGTCCACACTGTGCCATCGATTGAGAGTGGGGACATCCCCATGCCATCTAGTGGGTGAGTGCGGCGTGTAGGAATTGCAAGCGTGGGGCAAGGGTGGGAATGCCACAGGTGCTATGGTAGTGGCACACAGGGATATTGGCAATATGGACCTGAACATGATACTCATCTCCACCATCTCCACACAGGTGACAGCGGATACCCACTCTGTCCCTGGATGCTCACACCCTACCAGCGCCCCATGACCCCATCGCAGCAATGCTATAATGAGGCACATGCCGCCACACGCAACATCATTGAGCAGGTGTTTGGGATGCTCAAGGCACGCTTCTGATGCCTAGACACCTCCGGCGGTGCCCTACAGTACAGCCCCTCAAAGGCCTGTGGGATATTCCTGGCCTGTTGTATCCTGCACAACATGGCCAAAGACTGTGGGATAGCCATTCAGGTTGAGGAGGGGGACAGCGATGGGGACACCAGCGGCGCCAGTGATGATGGTGATGAGCAGCCCCCTCTTGGATGGCGGGACCCCCGACTAATCCAGCAGGCCCAGCTGCACCGGGACACCATCATGGAGGAGCATTATGCACGACACAGGTAAATCAAGGGGCCATGTGCAACCAACACTGTCCTGGCGCAACCCACAGGCACACAGAGTAACACACCAGGGGTGCATGATGGCAAGGGGAGTGGAAGGGACCAGGCACACAAACACACCATCAGGGAGGGGCGAACAGTCATATGGAGACACACACACACACACACACCAGGCACAAAGTGTACATGGGCAGGTGCACAGCAGAGCAGGAACAGACATGGCAAACACACAGATCCACAGACCACACCCACCACCTGTACTGTCCAAGTACATGTGTCAGATGCTGGGCACCCTTGCACCTTGGTGTACAGTACAATGCAGGCATCATCATGCACACACACCTGTGGACAGCAGTTGGGATGGTATGCAGGTGGTCCGTATGTCGGCGTGATGTGCAGGGCACCCACCAGTGCACTGCCCACCATGACGCACAGTGCACACAGGGCAGCACCAGACAGAGCCCGCACTGGGAGACAGGTCAGTCATGTTGCACCATTCCACGGCCACCACGGATGCATGGGCAGCCCTGCCATGACCCAACAGCACTGGCAGGCTGAGCAGGCGCCACATGGGGTGGCACCGATGGACCACCAGGGGTCCCACTGCACGATCACGACCTTGTCCGCAGTGGGGTCTGTAGTATGCCAAACATACCTGCACCAGGGGTGCTCGGGATGCCCACAGCAGAACCCGGCGTCGACAGGCTGGGTGTCGCACGATGCCGGGAATGGGAAGTGGAGAGTGTACTGTGTGGGGTGCATGGTACAGGGGCATCTGCTTGTGTGCCCAATGCAGCCACGACAGCGACCAATGCCTGGGTCTGCCTGTCAATGGCGGCGGTCACATCCATCCACATATGGACCATCTCTGCATGGTCCAGAGCACAGTCCCTGCTGTGCCACTCCACAGCCACACACAGTGCCTCCACAGACGTTGCAACCCGCCTTTGCTGCTGTACTGATTCCCACAGCAGGCGGGTGTGCTCTTCAAATGGGTACTCTGCCACAACGGCATCCTGTCCCCCAGGGTATGGAAGGTCCTGATGCTCAACTCACCTTGAGGGTGGGCGCTGTTCACCAGGACCAGGAATGGGCATATCAAAGGGCGGTGGGCATGTGCCACCACTGGACACTGTACCCCCAGACCTGGTGGGTGACTGCTGCTGCTGTCCCTCCAACCGCTGTGCCCCAGGGACCACTCGTTCCACTGCTGTGGCCGCAACAGTGCCAGACACCTGCACAGCCACCAGTGTTGCCCCACCGGTGCTGACAGGCACAGCCTGGGACTGTGCCAACATGCTGGCACACACGTTGGAACCAGCTAGGCCCAGGGGCACGTGCTGGCCTGCTGTGTGTCCGTCATGGGACACACATGTCACTGCCCATTGCAGTCCTTGCATCATCAATGGTGCAGGTACGTGCTACAGCCACAGTCACAGCATGCTGGCATGCTTGCATGCCGAACTGCTGAGACACAGGCTGTGCACCCACCACCCGACTCACCGACACAGAGTTGGCAGCCCGGCGTGCATGCTGGTGCAGTGCATGCTGGCTGGTGACAGAGGTGGATGGACCCTCCTCCATGTCCAGCAGGTCTTCCTCACTGCCTGGACCCACCACCACCATCCCCTGAAGATGAACAGGATCTGTAACAAAAAGAGAGGACATGTGAGTGCATGTGAACAACCTTCCCCCCCAACACCACCACCATGTCATACCATGCAGTGATGGGCTTCCACCTGTCTGGAATCCACCTCCTGGTATGTCCTCAATAGCACTCCACTGCATTGATGCAGCCAGTCGGTCCTCAGCTGGGGTCAGCTCCACCACCGCTGGCTGGCCCCCGCCTGTGCCAGCACGTGCCGCCCTGAGGGCTGCCTCCTTCTCCTTCACCCTCCTGTGGTCTGTCCCCATCTTCTTTTTGCATTCCTGCACGGAGCGCTGGTGGCTTCTGTGCAGGTTCACTGCCAGAGCTACTTCCTCCCATGTAGCCACACGGGCCTGAGGGGTGCCCCGCCGTCCACTCAGTAGTGGCTCCTCCTCCAGGTAGGCCTGGAAGAGGGCCTCTGTCTCTGCCGTGGTGAAGTTGGGCCTCCTCCTCCGCCCACCATCCTCACCCTCACCTTGGCTCTGCTCGGTCATGGCGATCTGCATGGGTGAAAGTGGACACCTGTCACTATGCAGTCTACAGCATTATCCCATGACCATTGTCCAGAACATCACACAGCATGCAACCCACCTCTCACCTGCAGTAACCGAATCTGGCCAGCGCAGCCAATGTCGCTTACATTTATAGCGCCAATGCATGCAAATTAAGAATTGGAACAACTGTAATGAGATGCAAATTGTGCACCTTTGAATGGCTGATCAGATGATTTGCATGTGTCGGCTGAATATCGTGCCGTTGCGCTTTGCGCAATACGGTTGAGCCAGCTGAGCCAATGGCGCAGATCTGTGACTGTGTGGTACACTGCATTGCGCATGCCCAGGTAGCTTACGCAGGTGTCTGCCATGCTGATGACGTGCTGTGCGCAATCGGCAAGTCAGGCCATGGCCACCATTGTGCCAGTGGCGCTACAGCACGGGGCACCATATGGTGCTGTGGCACTACTGCGCAATAGTCCACTGTGGCACTGGCACGCAGGTGATCAGTCGTGCAGGATGCGTAGACATCAGATGGCGCTGTGCGTGGCCTTGCATCATAGACCCCTGACTTGGTGTCCGACCTTTGCCCCCTGGCGCTGTTCGGCTGCCATGTGTATGGCTCTGTTGCGCTGTTTGGTGACAGCGCTATGTGAACCGATGGCACTACACGAACAGCACGATTGGAACCTATGGTGGTCTTTTGTGCAACATTTCCACATGGGGTTGCCGCGCTGCAGGGCACCATATTGCCTGCTCTACTACAGTAATGGCATTCAGGAGAACTCCCCAGTGGAGTCAGTTGGAGGTGGCCAACCTGGTGGCAGTGGTTGAGCCCCACTTTGGGGCACTGTTTGGGGATCAGCCCCTCACCATGGCCCGCACCTATGTGTGGCTGCAGGTGGCCACTGAACTGGAGAGGGTCACAGGGTGGTGCCGGTCTGCTGACCAGTGCAGGCACAGATATAGTGACCTCCGCAGGAGGGAGCCAGACATGCTGCAACGCCTCAGGTCACGTGCCAGGAGGGGCATTGTGCCTAGGCCAGGTGGGTGTACCATCTATGCACCTGTATTCTCCGTAGGGGTGTGACTGTGTTTTGGTGGCGGTGCATGGGGGATGGCTCTGCCATTGTTGGCTGTGTCAGTGTGTGCAGGTGTGAGATGCATGGGTCTGGCTGTGTGGGCAGGCACACTCACTGGGGCAGGGGGCAGTCTGCTTTGGGGTCACACTGATGTTTTTCTCAACGTTTGTCACCCACAGGCCTGGCAGAGAGGATGCAGGCCCAGGCTGAGGTGGGCCGTGGTGGGGCCCAGGTGGCAGCCGGAGGAGGCATGATGGGTGGGCCACAGCGGTGGCAGCAGCAGCAGCAGCCACAGCTGCTTGATGAGTGTGAGTATCATTACATCATGGATGCTATTGCATGCTGGAGGGGGTGGGCATGACCACCAGCCATGGACAACACAACCATGCATGACACAGGCGACAGTCATCACTGTCCAGTGTCACTGCATGTCTGTGTGTGCGTCACTGGTGGTCCATGCATGCACTGGGCACATGGCTGTGGAACTGGCATCCCACCACATTGCCACATCACTTGACAGCCTTGTTTGTGCTGTGATGGACATGAGCAGTGTGTGTGTGTGTGTGTGCAGTGGTGCACATAGCTGGTGCTGCCTGGTTGGGCATGTCATGTGCATGGTCACTGTGGGTGGGTGTATACCATCACAGGTACGGGGCACTAGGCTATATGCCTTGCAGGATGGGTGGTGTTCAGGGTTGTGGACAGTCACAGCCATTGACTGTGTTCCCTTTTCTAGGTCTCAGCATCTCTGACGGATGGACCGTGCCCTCCAGCCCGGCTGGCGCGGAGTGTCAGTGGCTCACATGACCTCCTCACACAGACATGCAGGCGCCATGGGGTCAGGCGACGCCGAGGAACCGGAAGATCAACCGCAGCAGGGGACCAGCCTGCCGGGCGCTGACTGCGCTTCCCTTCCCACACCCAGCCCTCCACCCTGCCTTCCCTCTCCCAGTTGTTCACCCTACCCTTACCCACCCCTACCTTGTACCCCTACCCCCTTGTCTTGTACATATATGTATATAGTTATGTTATTGGTCTTGGTGTTGTACATATCTTTTTCCAATATATATATATTTTGTTATGAATACTATGGTGGTCTCTGATTTGCAGCTGGCTATGGTTGCTCAGTTGCAGTGGTGTGCATGGCATCTGGGGTGGTATGGTCCTGGGTATGTGTGAGTGTGTGTGTGTGTGTGTGTTTGTGTGCATGGGGAAGTGTCTCCAGTGTGGGAGTGACTTTCAGTCGGTCTTGCCATCTGCTGCTGCCCACTGCTGGGTGCCCAGAGTGGGTCTGGCTTGTATGGTTCTGTGCTACACGAGGTTGCAGTGTGCCGGGGGGATGCATGGTGTTTACTGCAGTGACAGTCACTGCACATGGGTGGTGTCTTGGGGTCACAGTGCAGGGTGTGCTGTGCAGAAGGGGGAGCTGATGTGCACTGTGGTTGTCGACCCCTCTGTGTGGTAGTCTCAGCCTGCCAGTGGGTGTGCTGGGCGACATGGCCTCTGCTGTGCTTTAATTGGCTTGTCCCATAGGCGAGTGGATCATTCATCCCTCCCCAGTGATGCTGTGCTTGGGGTGTGCGGGTGTATTGTTAGTTCTGCAGTGTGTTCCTGTGCCCATGTGTGGCATGCGCGGTGGTGGGCCCCAGCCTGCCTCCCTGGTTATGCAGTTCCATTGCTCTGCTGGGGGGGCTCTGCTTGGGCTATGGCACCTCTGGACTACTCAGCTGGGCTAGCCTTGTTGTGCTATGGCGCATCATTTCTGCTCAGCTTCCCCTTCATGGTTGCGCTATGGCGCAGTTTGTGCGATATTCAGACGTTGGTTGCTTGCGCAGTTTGTCTTGCTCCATGTTTGAATATCGCGTCTGTTGCACATATGCACAATTGACTTGTGCTTGCTCCTGCTGTTGCTCACTTTTTGGGCGCAGTTTGAATATCCGGCCCTATATATACTGTATATAGAAACACAAATGCTATTTTTGTATTTTATAGTTGTTAGTGTTCAGATGAATTCTTGTAGACTTTTTTCTGTCCACCTGATGGAATCTTGAATGAGTTAAGTAACTGTTGTTATTTTATAAAAGCCCTGATCCAGCAACTCAGCAAATACACACTCAGTATATCATATTATAAAATGACAAAAAACAGTCTTCTGTTTGCAGTTGTTTGATCAGGAATTTTATAAATGGTATAAGTTCTTTTTGTTACATCCATGTTGGTCAAATAAAAGGTATCAGATCATTTGCTTCTGTATCATTCATGGTTTTGTCAGCAGTTAATTCATTAGATGAGGTCTCCCTTGACAGGAGTTTGACTGTTTTTCCACCCCTTCCCCAAACACACATACACACACACACACACACACACACACACACACTCTCTTACTATAAGAGATCTCAGTAGCTCTTATCTGTTATGTTTGGGAAGCAGGCCACAGCCCTTACTGTCAAAAATAAATTATGTATTTAGTCTGGGTAGTGTACGGAAGACCTGGTATTTTATCAGATAGGTCTTGAGAGGTTAAAAATAGTGTAAATCTTTATAACATTTACTGGGAAAGGTAACTATTGTGAGGCGTTAATCTTTCTTGAAAGATATTGATCCCCAACTGAAGTTAGTAGCAAAAAATGTTTAAATGCTAATCATTTAAACATGCAAGCTGTTGCATATCAAAGGGGGTAAATACATCTCCAGTTTAATAGGCAACCAATATTTAACAAGCTTTTTCAGTTTCCTAATGGGCATCAGATAAGTAGCTTGGAATTATGTCTCCAACATTCTAAACAGAAAGAATGGATTATTTTATTTTAGTTGTCATAATGATTTGTAGATGTGGAAGGATACATTGAAAAATAAAAAAAATGTGTTCCATGAAACTCCATTTTCAAGCTACAGATAGCAACATAGCTGTAGGCTCCACCCACAGCCATAAAAATCTTGTCAAAATATTTACCTTAACAATATTAGCCATTTCCATCACAGAAAGGGTAAAAATCATCATGTTTTTCTAGATAAGTTTTGACTTCAGATAATAATAGTGAAATGTTTAATTCAAAAATATTTACTGTGGAGAACAATGGTCCACTGCCTGTGAGTGGCATCAAGGCTGCCACAAGGAGGGTTCATGAAATGATTGGAGTACGTATATCAATGTACATGGTACAAAAGGGACTACAGACTTGCAAGGTAGATAAGGAGATGGGTCCAGATGGGCTGCACCCTCAAGTGTTAAGGGAATTCATGTGGTATTGCCAGTTCCCCTTAACTTGTCTATCCAGCAAATCCTTGCAGTCTGGGGAGGTGACAGAGGACTGGAGATCTGCTGACATACAGCCACTTCATAATGGGGGGGGGATCCAGGCAACTACAGGTCTGTCAGCATTGCTTCCATAGTAGGTAAGCTGATGGAGACCATAGTAAAGGAGAACTTGTTGGCCTGTCTTGAGGAAAACTGATTTCAGAATGAAAAACATCAGGAACCCTGTCCATACCTTCCCTATACTGCAACAGATAGGTTTCAAAATTAACCAAGGGAAAACAGAGGTAGCTTAGTAAATGATACACTGATACCCACACTTAAAAGACTCATTCCATTAAAGTGGGTCATCTTCCTAATTAGGTAGCTAGGAATACACATTCCAGTATATTTAACAAATATCTACCAAACAAATAATGGTAAGTTCCTAACATATGTGCTGACAGATCACAAAAGATGGGAGATGTGTCCTTTGTCTCTCCGAAGAAAGGTGGATTTCATTCATATGAATGCACTGCCAAGGTTTTTATTTCTATTCCAAATGTTACCACTCAAGACCCCCAGGGCAGAGGGGGAAAAATAAAGTAAAATAACATAAAGCCATGCACCTCTTCATATGGAGTGGGGTAAGAGCTAATGTTAACTAACAGTCTATTTTGTCTCTTTTTGCTCAGCTGTTTTACTAGTTACTTGTTGTTTGTTACCAGGGATAGCAGTGCCACAGATGAATGGGTTGCTCTAGTGGCATCATAAAGGAAGCATTTGATGATGACATAAGCACTTTGATTGACAGTCTGAAGAGCTCCATCAAGTAATTTAAAAAGTGTTAGTTTAATGCTGATAAATTATATGATTACCATGGAAATTGATTAGTGCTTTAATGCTGAATGATATTAATTATATATGTATGTGTTCACTTGTAATGTATTGCATGTTTTGCAAGAGGTTGCAACTATATAAAAGTAGTCTCAGCCACATTGTACAGTCACTCCTGATAAAGCACCAGACATGGGTGCAAAACATCAATTTCCTTTTCATTATATCTGCACTATCAATTTTTAACTTCGTTGTCATATGGCAATAATAAAATAATTTTTTATCACCTTAGCAACTCTCAGTCATTCATTACAGAAGGTCCTGAGTGCAAAGTTTTTTTGAAAAGTAATTCTATGTTTTAGCTTTACACCAGAACTTTTATCAGTTCTGAGCTGCTTGTTATGGACTTTGCAATAGTTTTTAGTTTGTTCAAGCTGATTTGTATATTGAGTGGTCATAGCCATGACCAGCTCCCAAAGATACCAGCAGCATTATTTTTTAAGCCTATTCTAATTAATTTATAGACTTATTGTCTCCTCAACAAGGAGAGATTAATTTGCTTTTAGATTAACAAATGCTGGCCCCTTGTGGATCAATACACCCCTTTCCAGAGAATAACAATGTTACAATTGAAGAGGCTTTCATCCAATTAAAACATATTGCCTTGAAGGTACAGTACATAGCCTTTATTGACAGATAGTCTCATTAGAAGCATACCTAAATGTTGGAAGAGCCCTAAGTTGTCTGACGGTTGCAAAAACAAACTAGCCTTCAACTGTGAAAATGTCTTTTTTTATACCCCTTACAGAAATAATTATATGAAATGTTTTCATCCTCCACACATAAAACTACTCAAGTGATATGCATGCTGCAAGTTTGATTTAAATTTTTAATTGGAACTGACTGCATGCATATGCCATGCATTCATCAAGCAAGTATGGAAACCATGATTTTTATGTTAAATTGGGAAAGACTGCATGCATGTGGCATGCGTGCAAAAAGCAAGTGGTCACTGATAACTGCATACATAAAAGTGACTTGCTCAGGATCACATCATACACAAGTGTAGGTTAATGAGATTCAAACACAGGTCATCATACCTCCAAGTCTCTTGGCTTGTAATTCAGTGCCTTTAGCCACTAAGTTGAACTGTCTGCACACATATGGCTCACTTGTACTTCAATACATACTGTATCTGAATACATCTGTACGCATGCGGCATGCTTGTAGCCACTGTTATACTTTTCAGTTTTCTTCTCTCCCTCATCTAAGTTTCAGAGTTGAACTGTAACACACATACCAATGGAAACACAAACAATTTTCCCACCCTCAATACACAAACTTACCAACAAAACCACTTAATTACTTATCTCTGGCCTGTACTCCTGCTATTGTCTCTACAAAGTTTTGAATGCTTCCACGCAAACAGACTTTAAGGTGCAAACACAAATGTAGCAATAACTTGGCACAGACACACACACACACACACACACACACACACACACACACCACACACCCACATGGCCAGTCACCCCCCTCCCCACCATGCACACACACTGTAGTGAGTATGGCCATACTGCTACAGACAACCCACTAAGCATAGATACTGTATAAGTAGAACGTCTCTTACTTGAGTACTAGGGAGCCAGAGGCAAGAGTCTTTAAGAGATGATGTCCATGGGTCAGAGTGCTGGGACATACCCCCTTGAGATGAATTAAGTTATTATTTATTACTATTTTACACATTATGATGGTGAGTTGGAGAATAATGAAGGCCACTATTCTACTAACAAGGCCCTTGTTAGTCGAGTGGTGGCCTTTATTAATCTCCAACTCTCCATCAATAGTGTATAAAATTGTGATAAAAAATACCCCCATTTGTTTCAATGGTGCACAGCCCTACAGTCTCCTTTGCCCTTTGTCATAATGTGCCTGAGCATGGGGATGTGGAGGGCAGCTTCACTGGGAGGGGGTATAAGCCTGACTATAGTGGTGCTCCAATAGTCTGTGCATATCATACCACTGAACTGTCTGTGAATGCAAGGGACAGCTCTAGAATGTCTGTAACATCTCTAAAACATATAACTTATTTGTTTTGATTGAAAAGTGATATTCAAATCCAGAAAAATTCAAATGTATAAGATTTATCTGTATATACCCTGGAGCAGTGCATCAGATTTGAGCTTGAACCCACAGAGTTACTAATCAGTTTTTTTCCTGGCTGATATTCTGCCACCCCAAAGAATGTTGTCCCATTTTTTCTTCTCAACTCCATTCCATTCAATGCCCATCCCCTATGGGTCTTTTTTTTTTGTACACTTTATTTAATTCAGCAGTACAGAGATATTACAGTAGGTTACATATTTGTATTCGCAGACAGAACATACCTTCTGAAACTTCATCAAACAAATACATTTGGTAATATGTCCACATCATTGCTGCAATTCTAAAATGGAACATTTGAGCTTCAAGTGGAATGTTGGTGTAATTACATTTAGGGAGCCCAAGCTTACAGCAGGTGTTCCCTAGAAGATTGGAAACCAGGATTGGGCCAGTGCCTCTTCAATTGGGGACCACATTTCTAAACATTTTCTCAATTGTCCTCTAACTGTGTATTGTATTCTCTCGTATTTCATGCAATTCAGTAGAGAATTTACCCATTCAGATATCGTATGGCTGGAAGTGAGTCTCCAATGTGTGGCCAAGACTTTCAAACCCATAACATTGCCTAATCTCAATAATGATAGGTGGGGGATTTTATGGTTTGATCCTACTCCCGGTTCACTTGGGGGAAGACCCAACAATATTTCCACTGGATCTAGCCTGGGGGGAATCCCTAGTAGTCGGGAAAGAATTTCTTGTACTCCTGTCCAGAAATTCTGAACTCAGTTACATTGCCAGATCATATGATAAAATGTGCCGTTGTGGACCTGGCATTTAGGGCAAAGTGGGGAGTCATTTGGGTTTATTACATGAGCCAACCAAGGACTATGATATGTTCTGAGGAGAATTTTATATTGACTAGCCTTCTCTCTGTTGTTCACTGAATATTTAAGGCTATTACTTACAATAGTTATCCAATCTCCTCTTGTCAGTCCATCTGGGTGGACGTCAGCTTCCCATTTATCTTTTATGTCTCTCATATTGAAACATAGAAACATAGAATTTGATGGCAGATAAGGACCGCTTGGCCCACCCTGTCTGCCCATTTCCCTACTGATGGATAAGCTGCAGATTCTAGTTAATCAACAGCTTACTTCCTCCTGCCCCCCACTAGAATTGCCTTATACCTGTCCCATGCATTCTTGAATTATCCCATTGTTCCTGACTCCACAACCTCCTCAGGAAGGCTGTTCCATGCATCCACAACTCTCTCTGTGAAAAAATACTTTCTAACATTACCTCTGAGCTGTCCCCCCTCTATCTTCAAATTGTACCCCTTGTTCTTGCACATCTCTTCTTCTGAAAGATACTACCCTCTTGTACCTGGTTAATTCCCTTGAGATACTTGAAAATTTCTATCATGTCCCCCCTCTCCCTCCTTGCCTCAAGGGTATACATGTTAAGCTGCTTTAGTCTCTCCTCGTATGTCTTCTGGTGCAGACCTTGCACCATTTTGGTTGCCCTCCTCTGAACAGCATCCACTCTGTCTATGTCTTTGTGGAGATGGGGTCTCCAGAATTGCCGCCAGTATTCAGATGGGGTCTCACTAACTGTCTGTGAGAGGGATAACAACTTCCTGTTTTCTACTGTTGATGCCTCTCCTATGCATCCCAGTATCCTCCCAGACCTCCTTACTGCCTTCTCACATTGCTTGCCCACCTTTGGGTCATCTGATATAATTACTCCTAGGTCTCTTTCAATTTTTGTTGTTGTTATTAACTCATCCCCCAGTGTGTAGTCTTCCCCTGGGTTTTTGTTTCCTAGATGCATTACCTTGCACTTCTTTGCATTGAATCTGAGCTGCCACATATTTGACCATTCCTCCAACCTTGCCAAGTCCCTTTTCATTCTTTCCACCCCACCTTGTGCATCGACCCTGTTGCAGATCTTTGTGTCATCTGCAAAGAGGCATACCTTTCCTTCCAGGTGCTCTCTGATGTCACTTATGAAGATATTAAAGAGGACCGGTCCCAGTACTGAACCCTGCGGTACCCTGCTAGTTACCCTCCTTTCTTCACTGTGGACTCCGTTTACTATTACCCTTTGTGTCCTGTTGTCCAGCCAGTTTTTTATCCAGGCTACCACCTAGGGACCCACTCCAAGGCTGGCTAACTTGTATATTAATCTTTTGTGTGAGACTGTGTCAAATGCCTTGCTAAAATCTAGGTAGGCCATATCCACAGCCCCACCCTGGTCTACTACTTTGGTCACCCAGTCAAAGAAATCTATTAGGTTCATCTGACATGACCTTCCTGCTGTGATATGATCTGGCAAAGCTCCTATCAGTATGTTATGCAATCTCCTTAATGGTTTAAATGAAGAATCACCAGATTGTCCCCAAAACAACTCCTCCAAAGGAGATGAATGTAACACCCCTTCTCTCAGACCTTCCCCGGCTATTAATTTCTCAAATGCCTCTCTTAATTTAGTATATAGAGGTGGGTGGGAATTGTTATTTTTTTTATTAACCACCAAATCTGCAAAAGTACAGAAGTTGCCTTCCATTAACAAATGTTGTAACAAGGAGACCCCCTTAAGGGACCAGTGCTTTAACATTGGCAAATCCCAAAGTGAGGGTACACCATCCTGTTGGAATAACCGGCAGAGACAGCTCTCCGGGGACAACCCCGCACTTGCCCCAATCATCTGGTGGGCTAGCTTCCAAGCTTTCACCATAGTTCCTCTGCATGGATTAGGAGGGACACTCAATAAATTCACTCCCCCACTTAAAGATAAAATATAATGGTATAATGAGGACCTCTTTGAGTCCTCCATTTTCACCCAGGCCAGTTGTCCTGCAGGTTTTTTTTAAATATCTTGAATATGGGCCACCTGTGCTGCCACCCAGTAAAGTTGCACATTCAGAAGTTCCAAACCTCCCCTCCTCTGAGGTAACCACAAAAGAGATTTTTAAATCCTGGGTCACTTGTTATTCCAAAGTAATTGGATAATAGCCACTTCAATGCTTTTAAAGTATTTTAGAGGGATCTTTAAGGGTACAGACTGGAAAAAATATAAAAATTGAGATAATACAGACATTTTAATCAAATTCAGTCTCCCCAAAAGGGTCAGCGGCAGAGCTTTCCAAGCCAAACAGTCACTTTAATTTTAGAAATCAGGCCCTTCATATTAATGTTGACCAAACAGGAAAGTTTAGATGGAATCTGTATGCCCAAATATTTTAAAGATTTAGATGGGTGAACTTTAGTCTGAGCTATCATAATTGGCCCCCCTTCCCCTAAGGGCATCCACTCACACTTGCTCCAATTTATCTTATGGCCCAAGAGAGGGCCATATCTCTCAAATAACTGGGTCAACTCCACCATCGATTCCTGAGGAGAGCTAATAAAGAGGAGTATATCATCTGTGAAGAATGATAATACATGTTCCACACCTTTCCAATGAAATCCCCTAATGCAAATATCGGATCTGATACTTTGTGCCAATGCTTGAATTGTAAGAACATATATTAAAGGGGAGAGGAGGCAACCCTGCCTTGTTCCCCATGTGATGGTAAAGGGGGGAGGAAATAGTATTGTTGGTAAGAATTTGGTCCTTCATAGTCTTATACAACACCCCTAACCACTTCATCATAAGGTGACTTAGACCAAATTTCCGCAAGACTGCCATCATGAATGGCCATTCTACACAGTCAAAAGCCTTTTCTGCATCTAATGTCAGGAGTTCCCCCGACCTTCCCCTAGGCCACTTGTGTATGATGTTCAAAACATGCCTAATATTATGTTTGCCTTGTCTGCCTTTCACAAAGCTTCCCTGATCTGGGTGAACAAGTTTGGGGAGAAGATCCTTCAGCCTATTCACCAATAATTTAGCCAAGATTTTATAATCAGCATTAAGTAAAGATGTTGGGCAGTAGGATGAACATACAAGAGGATTCTTCCCCACCTTTGGCAAAACTGTAATCGTGGCTACGCATTGCGAGGGTGGTAGTGCTTCCTCCTCCAAAGTTTCCTTTATCATATCTATCATCGACTGCCTCAGTCCCTCCCAGAGCAATTTATAAATCTCTGCTGGGATTCCATCAGGTCTCAGGGTCTTCTCCCTCTTCGTTTTCCATACCACTCCCTTTAACTCCTTCTTTGTTATAGGAGAGTCCAGCTTTCCTAAGTCTTGATCCTCTATCCCAGGAAGAGAAACATCTTTTAAGAAGTCTTCTGGGTTTGCCCCATGTGGAAACTCAGTAGAATACAAGTGTGAATAATATGATTTGAACACATCATTAATTTTTTGTTGATCGTAGGAGACCTCTTCACCTTCCACCTCCACCCCCAAAATTGTTCTCTCCACCCTTTGTTATTGCACCATTCCTGCCAACCATTTACCCACTTTATCTCCTTTGAAGTATGAATAAGATTTAGTCAAAATAAGGACCCTCTCTATATTCTGAGTGGAAATCTGGTTTAACTCATTTTTCAAAGCTTTTAATGCCATAAGTTTAGACTTATCTTACCTTCCCATTAGTTCTTTTTCTAAGGTTTGAATTTGGCTTTCTAAATCATGTTCTTTTTTAGTGTTTAATTTTTTCTTATAAGAGAAATAGGAGATGGACTCACCTCAGATAAATTCCTTGAGTGATTCCCAAATGGTTGTACTATCTGTTACTCCAGGGCAGTTCACTGTAAGAAATTCAGCAACATGCTGCTTTAATTGTTGGAGGAATTTTGGGTCCACCAGGAGACTGGGGTCCATATGCCATAGTGGGTTCATGTTAGGTTTTCCCTTCCCCTCCAAAACCACCTGTAAATGTGCATGGTCCAATATAAGGATCGGTCCATAGGTTGCCTCTACTGCATCTCCAGGCCTAGATTTTGTCAAAAAAAGGTAGTCTAACCTTGTATATACATTATGGGCATGAGAGTAGAATGAATACTCTCTAGTAGAGGGATGACAAAATCTCCAAGCTTCCAGTAATGATCTCCCTTCTGCCATGTGTCAGAGCATTTTAGCATTCCTGGGAACTGGACCTCTCCTCACCCCTGAATGATCTAATTGTGGGTCCCAGTATGTATTGACATCTCCCGCCATAATTATGTCATCAGGGAAGGGTGCCAATGTGGTCTCCAAGTGGGTAAAAAATTCTGGAGAGTCTATGTTTGGCCCATATATTGAAACTAATGTTGATGGGGTACCTGCCATCTCCACCACCACTATGGCATACCTTCCCGAGGGTCTGTCACTGAGGAGAGAATCTTATGGGGGAAACCAGGACTAATCCAAACAGCCACACCATGAGCATTTGAGGTAAAGGGAGATGCCACTAGTGTACCACCCCAAGAGCGGTGTATTCCTTCTAGTTCTTCTTTGGTTAAGTGTAACTCTTGCAAAAAAACAATATCACCTTTCATCTTGTTTTTTATCTGAGTCAGCACCCACTTCCTTTTAATTACTGTTCAAAGCCCATTCACGTTCCATGTGACCAATATTATTTTAGCCATATTTACTATTCATCACATTTAGTATGGCATGTCTGACCCAGCTTTGTACCAAAGAGTCAAAGTTTCCTTCACTGCTGACAAAGTTTTTGTCCTTTTTATAAAACAACTGAACCAAGCTACCTTCCCTATCCCCCCAACATGGTGCAGCCAACTAATTAACAGTAAGTAAGATAAAACAACAGTTCCCTCTCCTCTCTTCTACCCCCCTTTAACAGCTAACTACACTCCTAACCCCCCCTTCTCCCAACATTGGAATTTGAAAGTAAAAACTTCCCTCTACTTTTCATGGATTGAGCATTCATCCCTTGCAACAGTTATAAACCCAAATTACTTAATGCATTATTTCTTTCCCCTTTAAACTTAAAAAAAAATTCTATAGTATGCAGGAGGAAGTGGAGTCTGGTTGGTTATGTCACCTTCCCTACCTCCATTACGGCTGTTTTTAAAAGATAGCAAGGTTCTTTAACCTGAGGAACTGTAAAAAGAAAAGAAAAGTAGAAACCCATTTTCTCATGGAGGTTTTATGGGAGTTCCTGCCCCTACTGCCTTTTGATTGGAGCAGGTCTTCCCATTTTATTTATTTATTTATTTAGCTTTTGTTTACCGGGTAAGTACACTAGACAAGTATTATGCCTATTTTCAGGAATGACCCGGGAGAGTACAGACAGTGATACAGAAATAGGGCAGGGAAAAAATCACACAGCGTTACAAAAAGTGCAGAGAACAAATGAAAGTACATCATGACGGTGTAACAATAGGTAGGAGTATATGCAAGTACATCACACAGTGTTACAGGATAGTGCAAAGAGCAGTGCTCATTTGACATGACAGCATAACAACATAAAGGGATGATTTCAATCATTTTTGCAGGGAAGCAGAAGTCAATAAGGCAGCCTATAACATCGTAGTAGGATGCCACCAGGCAGACAGTAGGTCAGACATGCATTTAGAGACATGTAGATAAAGGCTGAAACCAGCCTTTGTAGGTGTTGCCAATTATGCCCAAATTGAGGAGTACCATGGATTGAAGATAGAAATAGGATATGCAAACAAATTCAGGCAACCTGTATGAGGCAAGAAAGGGTCACCGCAAAGTACATTGGTCTAGGGAGGCTTAGGGCATTCACATACTGAGGCAAGTTTTAAGAAGCCCACAAGGTTTGTGAAAACTCTGGTGGGAGGAGGCCAATCTGACATGTTCTAGAAGGAGTTCCAGAGTCTAGGAGCACTTACGACAAGATCCCTGTCCCCATGAGGGTCGGGTGGGGGGACTTTGAGTGTTCCCGAGGCCTGGGACCCAAGAGGGTAGGAAGAAATGTCTGTTTGTGGTAGACGCTGGGCCAGCCCCGAGGGGATGCCAGTTAGAATCACTTTGCTCGTGAGACATCCTACCCCAAAATCGAGGTACCTGGCTGGAGAGAGCCAGCGGAGATTATTGTAAAGCTCGCAGCGATGGGTGAGACAGGGGGCAGCCAAGGCAAAACAACAGATGCTATTGTAAGTCGTATGCCATCGGGAGAGGTGTGTCATGGAGGAGCGAGCGAATAGGTGCAGACCATAGCTAAGGGAAGAAAGGAGTACACCTCTCGCAAGGGCAAGTCTGGCTGCGGGTGAGAGACTATATTTGGCTTTGTAGGCCAGGCCCAGTTTACAGTTAACCACCCTGCAGACGTTTGAGATGTGACATCCCATGTTAAGTTGGGGGTCGAGCGTGACCCCTAGGTATTTGACTGAGTTCACTACTGGGAGGGAGGAGCCATTGGAACTAGTGATATTTAGCAGTGTTGATGAGGCTTTGATTTTGGCTGCAGAGCCGAATAGCATTGCCTGTGTTTTTTTCAGGTTCAGGACTAGCTTGTGGTTGGTAACCCAGGTCTGGACGTTGTTGAAGTCCTCTGACATGCATTGGTTTAGAGTAGCTGTGTCACGGGAATGGGCCACTATCACCAGGTCGTCTGCATATAGGGTGGCACTACAGCTGGTCGATGCCTTAGGGAGATTATTGATAAATAAGGAGAAAAGAAGGGGGCCCAGTACCGACCCCTGGGGGACACCGGAGGTCACCAGTTGGGGTTCGGAGAGAACTTTGTTGAAACTAGTCCGCTGCATTCTGCCTTGCAGGTAGCTCATAAACCATTTCATGGTGGGCGGGGAGAGGCCAAATGACCTTAGCTGGGAACAGAGCAGCAGGTGATCGACAAGGTCGAAGGCTTTGGACAGGTCAATAAAGATGGCTCCAGAGAGTTTTCCCTGGTCCATGGCAGTTCTGAAGCTTGAGGCGACTGAGACCAAGGCTGTGGTGGTACTATGTCCCTTTCGAAAACCATGCTGAGCTGGGGAAAGCAGCTCATGGAGCTGTATGTACTCCGTGAGCTGATCGGCCACTATCTTTTCTAGGAGCTTGCTGAGGGAAGAGAGGATTGCAATCGGATAATAGTTGTCGGGTATTTTGGGATTGCCCTGTTTCAGGACTGGGACTATCCTTGCCTTTTTCCAGATACCCGGGATGGTCCCTCTACCAAGGGATAAGTTAAGGATGTGAGTTACTGGAGAGGCAATGACTGAGGTGCCGAGCTTTAGAAGCTTGGGCTCCATATTGTCCAGGCCAGGACTAGAGTACTGGGAGAGGTCAGCTAATCGCCTCTGCACCTCCATGACTGACACAGCCCTGAGGTAGAACATCTGGCGGGGGTGGTCGTCCTCCTGCTGGGTGGAGGGGGGAAGGTGAGACGTGCTCTCACCAGACAGGAAAAGAGCAGTGAAGGCAGAGAGGTCTGAGAAATGTGAATTGAGGGAGCTGGCGATGGTATGAGGATTGTCGCAGGAGATCCCATTTATAATCATGTCAGACACCCCTGCACGGGAGGACCCACTGACAAGGGTTTTTATGTTCCTCCAGAACCTCTTTGGGTCACTGGTGGAGCTAAGCAGGGTGGACTTGCAGAAATCACTTTTTGCAGCCCTGATGGCCTTTTTACACTTGTTTCTAAGGTGCCTGTATTTTAGGAAGGTGGCGGTATCACGGGGAATTTTTGAAATGGGCCCCAGCATTTGTCTCGCCCGCAATTGGGCTAGAGATTCCCATGCAGCCAGAGGGTAGCCGATCCTCCACCTACGGGTGACCTTGGGAGCATGCTTGTCTTGTAAGGCCCGAAGGCAGTGAGGAAGTGGGAGGTGGCCACTGCAGGGTCAGTAGCTCCTAGCACCCCTGACCAGTCAGTATGCTTTAGATCCTCCAGGAACTCACCAGGGTTGAACCGGGAGAAGTTTCTAACATGCATGACCTTGTGAGAAAGTTTATGGGAGGGAGTCTTCCACACACAGTAGATTGGAGAGTGGTCCGAGATGGAATCTGCTAGTGTGCCCACTGAGGAGATCCTATCCGGATGATTGGACATGATCCAGTCCAGCAGGGAACTGGAGGATCCATTTGCCGACCACCTGGTTGGTTCCTGGATGAGTTGAGTCAGGGTAAGATTAGTAAGTAGAGACTCAAACTGCTTCACGTTTTCTCCAGCCCAGTTTAAGCTGACATCCCCCACGATAATGAGTTCATTACCCCTGATGCTGGGGCCAATCAAGTCCAGGAGATGGGTCAGCCCAGGGAGTCCACCTCTTGGGGGGTTATACGTACAAACCAGATGCAGTTTCTTGGTGTTCCCAAGTAGGAGTAGTACGTGCAGTACTTCACAGGGGGATGTGAGGGCTTGTCGGTAGGCTACTTGCGAGACCTTTAGGTGGCTCCTATGGTAGATCAAGATACCACCCCGCCTCTTGCTCCCACCCCTGTCCTGTCTTGTGAAATCATACCCAGGGAGAACACAGGCTGAGTCGGGGATTGAGGGTTTGAGCCAGGTCTCCATCAATCCGAGGATGTCAGGTTTATAGAGTTGGACCCATGATGCAAGCTCATCACAGTTAGGCAGCAGACTCCGAATATTTAGATGGGCTATTTTTAGGCCCTTGCCCATGCCCCACACTGAGGGGATTACAGAGGACAGGTTGTCTGGGCCAGGGTTGGATTCAATGTCACCAGCCAGTAGTAGTATAAGGAGGAGAAGCCAGTGGAGATACTGCCTCATAGGAGATAGGCCATGAGAGGGGTATTGGGCTCGGGGGCGCTTAACCCTGATGGTGGGCATTAGGCACCTAAAGTCTAGGCAGCAGATGAGGCAGTAACGGGACTTGCTGGTCGCAAGGACATTTGAGAAGGTGAAGTCAGGTATCTCATAGGAGGAGGGACTCACCCAGTGTCCCCCCAGTGACAGCGGAGGGGTAGTGACCACTTGGGCCAGAGTAAGTCCCAGGATGAGACCTGCTAGTCCCAGCAACTTGTAAGTGGAAAACAACCCACCCTTATCCTCCTCCATGGAAGCGTCTCCACTCCCCTTGGGCGGGAAGGTAGGATGCTTGGTCCGTGTCATGGCTGGGGGCAGAGACCAGCTGCCTGGTATCACCCAGTCAGCAGGGAGATGGGGTGGGACTAGGAAGAGAGTTGGGAAGATTGATTGCTTGATGGTAGGAAGAAAGAAAAGAAAAGGTGGGAGCTAGTAGATCCTTAAGGGCAGCTCCAGTCCAGGCACAGTGTGAGCTCACTCTGAGCACAGATAGGTGGTACAAATACTGGCCACTCTAGACACCCTGGACAGAGCTCAGTAAGACTAAAGGCAGTTGTTTGCACAGGGAATGTGCACGGGTGTACTACGCTGACCAACACTAGGTGCAATTGGCAGGCTTCACTTGATGCTAATGACAGTTGTAAGCTTAGACTATATGCAGTTACACTTGACACTAAGGACAGTTTCAGGCAAAGGACTGTATGCAATTACACTCTACACAGGTCACAGTTAAATACACTAGACAGTAGTTAGCATCGGATTTGTAAGAACCCAGACCACTCAGAACTAGTAGCTAGTACTATACTGGTCTCTTGGTTTACATTAGGGCAGAGCTCACAAGGAACGAATTGGCAGTAGCTAGCATAGGTATAAGGGACACTTGCACTACACTGACCTCACTGGGCACTAGAGGTAGGCTACACTTGGCTCTTATGACAGAATGTAAGCTGAGTACTTAAGGACAATTGTCTCAACACAAGCCTTTCATTTAGGCCAAGAATGGACCAGAATAAATGAACAATTGGTTCGTTATACACCCCACTCCCAACAGACAGTACATCCCCTGGGCAAGGGCTACTTTGTGAGGCCAAATGAGTAGGATTACAAGCAGATTCACAGGTGTTAAGCCCAGGAAAGATGGCAGGTGACAAAAGTAGGCATGTCTCAGGATAGCCCTACACAGGGAGTGTGGAGAGAAGTGTAGCAGGGCTTCTTTGCAGGGGGTAGCAAGCTAAGCCCCTAGGTGTAAAATCAGGACCAGCCCCTATGACTGATAGGATAGAACAGCTTACAGGAGGTGGAGCCTCTGAGTATTTAAAGGGAAGGGAACTGGGTGGGTGGGAGGCAGAAACTTTTCTGGTCTTGATTCAAGCACGAGGAGACCCGCCGGAGCTGTAGAGCCCCGACGCCGATACTCAACTTCATGATTGCTGGTGCTGGGGCCGTCCACAAGCAGGTCACCGCCTCCCCTCCAGCACAATGAAATGCGGCAGTCAATTGAATGAGTGGGATGGGCTCTCCCTTTGAAGGAGACCGAGACAGCATCACCACCTTCGAGGGACCAATGGGATCGGGCGCTTTTGGCGCCAAGTTCAAAATAGGTTGTTTGGGTCCTTTGTTCTGTGCAGTGATGGGGATTACGGTCACGGGTCCAAAAAAAAGTTCTCTCAGCCTCCCTCCTGGCAGCGATTCCCTGGGCAGCAGGACACTCGGCAGCGGTGAGTCGAAAGCTTGGGTTGTTTGTACAAATTGGAGCTTGGTCTGGAGGAAACGATGGGATTTGCAGGTCAGACCCTCTCCTGCACTGGGGCAGGGGCCGAAAATTTTTCTGGTCTTGATTCAGGCACCGAGGAGGCCCGCCGGAGCTGTAGAGCCCCGGCACCTCGATACTCGGCTTCCGCGAAGGATTGCTGGTGCGCGGGGGGGGGCCGTCCACAAGCAGGTCACCCTCGCCTCCCCTCCAGCACAATGAAATGCGGCATTTAAATGGATTTCACAGCATTACCTCAATCGCTCTTACTATATGAGTGATAGAAAAAACCTCCTTGTTAAGTCCCTTTAAAGAAGGATTAAGAAAAAAAGGGAATATTCCAATACAGCCCATACTTCCTCTGTTAGATAATATTACTCAAGTCCCCTAGTGTTATTCCTTTAAACACCCATTTAGTAAATCCTCTTTTCAGTGCCACACTCTTGAGTGCCTTAGAATGTCCATATACTCTAACTTGTATTAAAACGAAGAAATGGGACAAAAAATATGAAATGACCAAGTGCAGGCATAGAATATTATTGCCTCGTGTCCATAAAGAGTCTCATTACTATTTCCCCTTGGTCTCAATCCGCTTTCATAATGACTCTACCATCTTCCAAAGGCCCCAAGAAACAGGCCGAGAGGTTGGGGAAGATGGAGCTCCTGATTCCAGCCCTTATAGGCCCCAGATGGAGTTGTGGATTGGAAAGTCAGCACCCTCCCCCCCATCTATAACAAAACAGTACCTTCAGCATAGGCCTTTAAGTGGAGATCAGGTTGCTTTTTGTTTTTCTAGCTCTCGGACATATTCCAACACCACAGAAGGATCAATGAATGCCTTTGTGTTCCCTCCCAGTGGTCTAACAATCAGCCAGGCAGGGTAGGAGAGTGTAAATAGGCAATTTATTGAGTGCAGCAGCCGCTGAACCTCTGTAAATGCTTGCCTCTGGAGCTGGAGTTGTTGAGAATAATCTGGGTACAAGCTGACTCGCCTTTGCTGCTCCATAATGACACCCATCTTCCTCACCACATGCAAGACCAGCATTCTGTCCTGATAAAGAAGGAATTTTACTATCATGTGCCTTGGCTTTTGATCTGGGGATGATTTTGATCCAGAAGATTGATGTGCTCTTTGAATCTCTAAGTGATTTTCCTGAGGCAGCTGCAAGGTAGTGTTGAACAATGTTTGTAAGAATGTGATGCAATCTTTCCCCTCAAGACCTTCTGGGAGGACAATAATTCTGATGTTGCACTGGCGTTCCTGATTTTCATGGTCATCAATGGCTTGCTTTAGAAACTCAATTTCTTTAAGAGCTTTAGATAAATCAGTGGTTTGAGAGGTAACTGTATCCTCTTGGTCTCTAATGCACTGTTCCATTTCCCCCAGATGTCTCTCATGAGATTCGACCTGCTCTGAGGTAGAGTTAACTGCCTGCTGAAGATGTTGTATTTGGGCTGTGACATTATCGAATCTTGCTTCCATTCTGGTTCCCAGATCATATTTTAAATCTTTTATCAGCCTTTCTAGCTGTTGGTATCCCTCGGCCATTATCAAATTTGGAGTACATTCTGGAGTCTCGCTCCCAGAGGCAGACCCTGAAGACTGTTGGTTTCTAGCCAGATCAGCAACCTGCGCAGCTCCTGGTGAATGTTCTGGCCTAGCCAGACCTTTTGCGGGTGTCATTCACTGTGTCAATTTAAATGGTAATTTAGCTTGTTTTCTCCCCAATTTTTGTGAAGATGACATCAGCGCTTAGAGGTATGATCAGTAGTACTGATAATTAGGGTTTTTGAGCAAAATATAAAGGGGATTGCAAGGGATGGTAGCAGAGCTCCTGATTTAAGCTGCCATCTCACTCTGATGCTAGGTCACACACCCCCATGGGTCTTGAAGCTGTCCAAAGGTGAAGAAACATGAAAAACACATCAATATTTCAGTCCTTCCTCCTTCCCCAATTCCACTGTAAAAAAAATATTTACTTTTACTTACCCGGCCATATGGCCACAACCTGCAGCCTGTCATAGTGTGCCACCAGCCCAGTTTTCAGTCTGTTCCTCCTCTGTCCTTTCACCAGAAGCTGGATACTAGAACCGACCATCACAGGTCCCCAACAAAGTTATCTCACAAACCAAATCCACCCAACCTGGGTTGCTTGCTTCTTGCTTGGTTGCTGCTGTGGCTGCTGCTGCACTGCACTGATCAAGGCCTATGAAGGCCACCCACACTGCTGTCACCACTGTTGCTAAGCCTAGCTTACTGCCGTGGGAGTCTGTGCTGAGTTTTTTTTCAAGTCGAGCCTAGTAGAGTAAGCAGGTAGCCTAGTCTTAAGTTAGCTTCTAGCTCACCCTCTACCGCTTCAGCCACCAGAGACAGAGACTCACTAAGAGTAGACCAGCAAAGTAGACCAACAAAGGTATGCTGCCACAACATTGCTATTGAGAGTTCAGTGCTCACTGACTCCCCCAAACTGTAGTGTGCAATCTGTCCACTCTGTGGTGGGAAAGACAGTGTCACACTTGCAAGACTCATGCGCTCTTTCTTGGCCGGAGCTCATCCACATCACATGTGATTCTGCCGCCACTAATAGGTGGAGCGAGTGGACAACACAATACAGACACAGTCGAGTCTGGAAAGTACCTGCTGTGTGAGCACACACAAGCCAGGTGGGCACTTAGTGTGCAAAAGATTAAATCCAAATTTAAAGCCATTATTGCCACACCATGAGAACAACCAGTGGTTTAAGGCTCTGAGCTGAAAATCTGGAGACCTGGGTTTGAATCCCACAGCCCTATTTGCATACTGTGTGACCCTGAGCAAGCCACGTAACTTCCCTGTGCTCCCAGATTGCACCTGTAAACAAGATTTCAGCTTAGTGTGCCACTCCTGGTTAAACAATTGGAAAAGAAAACCTAGGCACAAATATGGGGGGGGGCAACTGTCCCCCTCTGCCGTACCTAAATGGCACACCCTGCTTAATGGTAGAAATTCATTCTCAGGAGCTAATGTAATGGTTTCCACTGTGTTCTGAGGTACTGTATCACCATGTCTCATGATGTGTCCTGATCATCATGTGGGTTAGTGTCCCACATCATTCCTCATTTTGAGTGTCCATTTCCCTCATTTCAGTGACAAAATATTAAGCATGGTGCATGCTTCCAAGACCCTACTCAGCACAAAGAGCGCTGAACATGGCTATAGTGTATATGCTCAATACAGAATGGCAAAGGGAAAGTAAGTGAGATGAAACAGTTATGGAGAAACACATTTGTAGCACTAAATATGCATAAAGGATTTGCATGGTCCAAAACAAAAAGGATAGGCTTCACAACACAGAGGCACCTCTTCATACATCTGGAATGAGGGATGTTGACTGGCTATATCCTAGGCATTTAATGCAGTCAGCAAACAATTCTTATTAATGGTGATTTAATGACAAATATCAAAAGCCATTAAACAACTTGCAAAAGGATCAGAAATAATGAGCTTACCTAATTTTTATGGGAATGCAAATAAAAATGTATTTTAATTATTTTAATTGCTAGCAGTAGTATAAGAAATAGCAACTGATATATTTTTTAGATGAGATTTGCACTAGCTTAGCTGCTGCTCACATGGTAAGCATGCAGCATGTGAACCTGAAGTGATGTTTAAATGATGTTCATACCATCTTAACTGCTGCACTCATGTCAAGCGTGCAACACGCAAACCTGATGTAATTTTTAGAAGATGTTCACAAAAGCTTACCTGCTGTGCACATGTCAAGCTTACAGCACATGAACCTGATTTGCTTTTTAGACCTGGTTCACTTAGGATCACTTTGTGTATGCAAACTGCATGCACACATTTCATAATTAGGCATGTGACATGTATTCTGCATGTACACAGTACACCTATATTTCTGTAAGTGAATTGATAGTTTATTCAGATTTCACAAAACAACTGTGTAGCTTAACACAGACAATATGCCGTCTTAGTACCTGGCCAGGGCAGAAATTTACCCCATGGATCTCAATGGTCTCTTACTTCAAATACCTCAGAATATGCATAGATGACACCCTCTCTTTTGCTCCTCATATAGACCACATCATAAACTCCATAAATATAAAACTTGGAATTCTATATTGGCACAGACAGGCCATGACCACTGAGGCTCTAAACCTAGTTACCCATAGCTCCATTCTGTCTATCATAGACTATGGCCTAGTCATCTATTATGCTGCTTCTGACACAATGCTTAGTCGTGTGAAACTTATACTTAACAAAACCTGTTGATTAGTACTATGGGCTAAACACCACACCCACACTTGCAGCCTCTACAACTCTATAGGCTGGCTTCCTCTGAACCTTAGAGCCAGGTATCAGGCTTGCTTGATAGATAAAACAAGCACTCCTAGGACTCACCCCTGTGACCACAGCCAGTCTGTTCCAATGCACACAGAACCCAAAAGTTACTAGGAGCTCAGCCAAGGGTGCACTCTAAGTCCCACTTAAATGAACCTCCCTTGCTTAATGATCCAAGCACAGGGTTATAATGTCACAAGACATTATGCTGCATGCATATATCATGCTGCCAAAACAGCGTGATGTATTGCATGCAGCATAAGTCTATGTTTATGTGAAGAGCTCCACCCCCACACCCCCTATGGGGGGCTGAGACCCCCAAACCCCTCAACTAAGATGTCTAACTCTTAGGGGGGGTCTGAAAATATCACACAAAGTGTGAAAAAAGGAAAAATTTCATGTGTCTGGGAATTGAACCCCATCCCAAATGCTCTGCCTGCTTCCATCCCTGCCAGTGGCTCATCCCTTCGAGCCATGGCAGCTGCTCAGCAGAAGCCTGTCCCAACAGAGGTACTATCCTCTGCCTGCAACAGTGAGAGGGTGCAGTACCGCGCACAGAACCATTCAAGGTTTTGCACCCTCTCACTCTTATACTGCACTGTTGTGGTTCTGGGGTTTTCTCATACGCAATTAAGCATATGACATTTTGACCTGGTAGGAACAATCCCTAGCCGGTTGTGGGCCTAACTGGATAAATGACCTACCCACCTCCTCCTTAGAGCTCACTAAAATGTGGCCTTTTAAAAAAGACCTGCATGCCTCCCTGGCCACTGAAATCCAATGCAACTGCCATCCCTTATGCACTGGTTACCCCTCTCCTGCCCTATATCCTCCCCCCACACATATTTCCACCCTAGTGCCTTCTGTTGCCACAGTCCTTTCTCTTCAGCCCACTGGAACAGCCCCAGTTACCTATTACCCCTCAGCCATCTCCCTAACTCTATCCATTCCCCCCATTCCTTTCTTTTCTTTTTTGCCAGTTGTTTACAAAGCCTCCTGGCTGCTTCCTTCACAGTAACAGAGCACTTAGTAACAAACCTGCACTGAATTAGTAACTTGACTAAACGTTTCCCTGTAGTCAGCATATATTTGTATTAGAATAGTACTAAATCCTTCCTGACATTTTAATTTTGTGTAACCTCTGATCACCCTGTATCTGCTATTATGTTATAGGTATTATGTTTCTTGTCTGTACGTGTCTATGTCTTCTGTTAGCACCCTTTGCAAACTGTGTGAGAGGCCTTTTGGCACCATGCAATTCTGCTTAAAGTTGGACCAGCATAACATTCTGTGGTGATTTGCATATGCAGCCCATGATGCTTTGCATTGTGGGGGCATGTGTGATTTTGTATTTTCTTGAAACTTGGCTTCCCAGCCAAATGCCCTTTGGGGTAACCCTTGCCTCAGTGTTTGCGCACAGAGGTTCTTTGTCTTTTAAATTGTTTTTTATTTTAATGGGTTCACACACAATATATCCAAGGCACACTGCCTAAGGGTAGCTGGTCCATTCCACTGGGGTGTCAAACAGACGAGGCATACTGATGAGTCCTGGTAGGACGAAACACGTGTCTATGTCTTCTGTTAGCACCCTTTGCAAACTGTGTGAGAGGCCTTTTGGCACCATGCAATTCTGCTTAAAGTTGGACCAGCATAACATCCTGTGGTGATTTGCATATGCAGCCCATGATGCTTTGCATTGTGAGGGCATGTGTGATTTTAATGGGTTCACCACAATATATCCAAGGCACACTGCCTTAAGGGTAGCTGGTCCATTCCACTGGGGTGTCAAACAGACGAGGCATACTGATGAGTCCTGGTAGGACGAAACACGTGTCTATGTCTTCTGTTAGCACCCTTTGCAAACTGTGTGAGAGGCCTTTCGGCACCATGCAATTCTGCTTAAAGTTGGACCAGCATAACATTCTGTGGTGATTTGCATATGCAGCCCATGATGCTTTGCATTGTGAGGGCATGTGTGATTTTGTATTGTCTGTACTGTCTTGTACTGTGTTTCACTGACATGGAACCTTTGTTAAAAAGTAATTCCAACTCAAATGTATTAATTCAAAACCATAAATAAATAAATAAAATAATTAAATACAATTATAGACTAACAAACAATTATTGAGATTGATATAGTATAATTATGCACAAAGAATTATGTAATGCCCATAACAATTCCCAATGCATGGAGTAGCACGTCACTTCCACATCTACAGAAACCATACATCCATGCATAAAAATGTGTTTTTTATATATAAATGGCAGAAGGCATGTACTGATGCTTCAGCAGTCTTCGTGAAATCAATATTACAGCATGCAGCTGAAGTTGAGGCAGTGATGAAAGTGGAATTGATCCAGAAAGAACAATTAGTAAATCTATTTTCTTCTTCTGCTGTATGAAATTTCAGTAAGTGTTTGCGAGAGACAATTAAATACCAAGATGAGAAGAACAGCGCTGTTAAGAAAAGAAAGTCTGCACGTGATGAAGATTTTAAAACAGGGCATACAGTACATTTGACTGGAACAAGAGAGATAGCTATTTTGTACACTCTAGATCCATTTTAAAGAAAACAAGCATGTATAGGCACTCATCTGCAACCAGTGGCTTGGACTCTGAGAATCAATCCTTTTCCTCTTTTTAGAGGAAGACATACCATGTGCACAACCACCACCCCACCCACGCAGACATGACAGAGCAGCTATCAGCACCATAGCCCCTGGTTTGAGAAGTTCAGGGAACCCACAGCAGAAGAACATGTAGGTATGGCAGGAGACAACAACAAAAAAGAAGAGGCAGATATTACGGACAGGAACCACATCTAGAGAAGAAATGGAGGGGGGTATACAATGTTCTAGTTACCACTGACTGGAGGAAATATACATGTAATTAAAATCTCCATTTAAACACTAACTGATGTGGAAATGTGGTTTTGAAAAAGAGATTTAAGTTTTGTGCCTCCAAAATGGCAAATGAATTTGATGTCCAGGTTGACATACACAAATTTATACATCTATTAAACTTAATCTCTTTTTATTATACAGGAAATAGAGATGACTTTGAACATGAGACCATGGTGGTTTCTACACCAAATAATGAGGAGAGTAAATTTAAAATGCTTTTGCCATTCAAGCCAAAATCTAGATTTGTGCCTCCTATAAACAGCATAGCAGAGACATAATTAAATTTGTGTCAGAAGCATATAAAAAAATGTTCACATAAAAATCAAAGGTCAAGTTATGTGAATTATTCAAGAGCTGAGAGGGATGTAATTCAAAGCTTGCAGGCAAATTCTCTAAATACAGTGAAGCCAGCTGATAAGAACAACTCCAGAGTAATAATAAATACTGATTGGTATGAGGAAGAAATTAAAGGCTGGTGGTAAATTTTTATTGCAAGCTTGATGGTGAGCCAACATAAACTTTGAAAAAAATGAAACTGATGCTTTAGTATTGTCAACAGTAGGTAAGGGTATTATTTTGGTCAAAACTGCTGAACTCTTGATAGGTAAAGCACCATCTACACACTTCCTAAATTACATAAGGATCCATTATTTCCACCAGGTGTTGTTTTATGTCGAGTATAGTCTATTTAACAGAGTCATTAGCTAAAAATGTAGATGCTTATATTCAGTCCTTGGTAAAAGGTTTTGTGTCTTATTTAAAGGACATGATAGACGTTTTGGAAATTTTGAAAGCTATTCATATAGAGGAGGATTGGCATCTGGCAACGTTAGAAATAACTAGCTTCTGTAGGAACATTCCCCACAACAAGGGCATATGGGCCTTAAAGAGAACCCTGTTAAATTCAGACACGTTGTAATAGGGTGTGGAATAACAGATGGACACAACAGTCTGGTATAAAGTTCAGTGCACCATTGGCAAGGTGCAATGTTTATTTGTTCCAACACCAACAGAAAGGAAATAAAGTAAAAGGCTCAAACTGCGAGCAAAATAATGGCTATATAAAGCGAATAACATTCTGTACCATTGTGGCAAACTAAAACATTCAGTTTCTACTTGTGTGATAAGGCCTTATCCACCCTTCTCACTTCCTGGTCAGAAAACACTGACCCTATCTCAAAAAAATGCTGAACAGGTTAGCCCTTTATACCCGCCCACACAGTCATGTGTTCACAGCATCATCATGTTCATATGATTTTGTTTTTAGAGCTCCATTTAATTTATGTAATATAGGGAGCTCATAATAATATACACTACATCAGGTCTGAGCAAACAGAACATATTTTTAGTTAAGTAGAGCCTTAATTTCAAACAGAAAACATTTAATTTAGGTCTAAGGTAAGGTGTTGCAGTATGAAGGTAGACACTAGAGGCTGCTACCGCCCTATAATGAGAGCACACAGCAACTAGGCAAACAACATAGCACACACCCTGATTGCAGGAGTCTGCAGAGTTTCACTTCTTTTGTAAGTTTAACTTAGCCTGCTTTCTTTCTTGACTCTCTGCCTGGTTATTTCTTATTTTAATACAAGAATACCTTGCTAGTTTTTTTTTAAACTTGCAGGGTGGATTCACCAGTGCCATAATTTGCACTTACTAGTGAAAAAAGCTTAATTATGTAGCTCCAGTCAGAACAGCTGAGCAACAGGGAAGCAGCTAAAATCTCCTGAAGTTTTCCCCATTGAAATACAACTTTAGCAGCTTGTACATTTCCCTTTTTTAAAGTACATTCATATTTTTAAATAATAGAGCAGCTTCTGTTGTGCTTAAACTGTTTCCTTGTGGGAGGCAAACATTTGTTTAGCCCCTTCCCGATGGCTTGTAGTTCAGCCATCGACTTGAGAGTTACTCTCACACTCTAAGGGGGGCTGTAACTCGGATAGCCTCTCCCATTTCATGTCATCAGGGGAACAGCATTATTTTATTTAAATAATCCACCGCTTTCAGCAGGTGCACAAGCGGGTTGCTATGCACTTTTACCAGTGCACATGACAAGTACCTAGTTGAGGTTTGTTTGCTGTAAAGCCCAAAATATCAAAAGCTCAACATGCTTAAAGGGATTCTTTCTCAAGACCCATTTCTGATAATATAGCACTAAATGTAGCTACTTCAAAGCTTTTAGCTATGGGTTAAATACCAGTCTGACTTTTAAATTACCACACTTGCCTAATACTGAGAGGTGGCTTCTAAAACCAAACATTCAAATATGTAACAGTGCCAGGAAATTATACAGTGCTGGGCTCTTTTCTATCACCATGTTCTGACTGCACCTAGCCTTATTTGTGGACCACAGGAAAACTGAAAAACAGCAGAGACAGAAAAGCTTTGGGGGGGCATCCAGTGGTGGCTAACCATCTGATCTAAGAGCTATAGTACAGAGAAGGAATATCAAGAAATAACTGTTGCAACAGTAGAGTTTGTAGAATTAGAAGGTCCAACTCAAGGAACAGGCTTACTTTAACCAGTAGAAATCTACTAACATCTTTTCAAAGGTTCTATAACTCAGACAGTACCATTCTATATTTCACCTATAAGGGCTCTGTGCTTAACCTTTGCATTTCTAAGTGTTTTACTTAAAAATGCACTTTATGAACTTTTAATCCCTCTGCATTCAGGCATTTCATAGTTGCCCATTTAATTACTAATTCAATATGCATTAGCCAGAGCTTCTTTCTTGGAGAGGGGGAACATAAATTAAGAATTCAGCCTCCTATCCAGGGGCCACCATCTTACACATCTCCCCACCGAAGAAGGCAACCATCCTATGGTTGTCCGATACTGTCATACCTACCAACCCACTAAGGGTGCAGTGGCAGAAATTATCCCCTTCTCATTCCTGGGAAGAGGATGGAGCTATGGCCTACCCTCTCCATAAGTTCTGTCTCAGGGCCCCTAAACTTTTGGAATTATTTTCTGTAGACATACGTTTTCACGAAACTATTACTAGAACCCTGATACACTTCTATTTTCCTTCTATGATCATTTTCCAAAACCCTGCTTCAATCCAACTTTATCATGGGATTCATCTCAATATTATATGTACACTCTTCAATACACAAGGGTTGTACTATAACCTTCTGCATGTAAGAAGAATGCAGTTCAGAGTAAACTACCACCTAGTACCATATGACCTATATGGGTGAGTCCCCCATTTCCATGGGTGTCATTTCCTGCAGCCCAACCACCTTTGGGTCCTCCCTTTCACCCATCTGTCAGATACTCTGTGATGCACTGTATTGGTTTCTATATAGGCAGCCACATGTCTATACAGCCCAGGCCAGTAATACCTAGAAGTGATGTCTCATAGTATTTCCCCATTATCTGAGGCCTTGGTGTGTTTAGAACAAATAAAGTCCAAAACCTTCCTCCTATGAGACCTGGCTACTACCACCTTTACATCCTCTTTACCAGTGCGGGGATTATGTCTGACGTGGTGAAGAACACCCTGTCTCATTTTGTACCACATTAGCCTAACTCCAATACCATCATTAACTGGTCTCCTCTCCTTAACCTTAATATAATTCCCTATATGAGTAATTTTTGGGTCCCTCAGTTGCAATAGTCCCCAATCTGGCTCTGGAAAACATTTACATTCAATAACATAGGTTTCACAAAAAGTCCCTTCAGCCTTATTGGCCTTTTCCACATTGCTTGGCATCTTCATCCCAGCAGGCACAAGTCCAGAGTCAGTCTTACCTGGGAACTTCTCCTCTTGCGTCTCACTTTCTACCAAATAGCAACCAGGAAAAATCGGTAATGTTGGCAACAATGATGCACCCAGAATGTTCTCTCCCTCTGGGTTCCTTGATTCCTGGTCATCTGCTGCCTTCACCAATTCTACCGAATGGGAATTCTCCAACAGCACCTGGTATCAGTACTCTGCCTCCTGCTGGAACTGGTCCATTTTAAGCCATTCTCCACTAAGCCAGTTTACCAATCATATCAGGTCAGCCACACAATCTTTGTACTCCATTCTAGATATCTCATTCAGGCCACCGACTCCTTCCATGGTCCTTGGAACTTGTCCACATGGGATACTTTTGCAAGTATCCACCGACAACTACGTATGCCTTCCCCAGCCAGATGCAGATGGCAGTTATCCCACTACTGCCACCAAGTGTAACAGGATGTGGAATAACAGACGGACACAACAGTCTGGTATAAAGTTCAATGCACCCTTGGCAAGGTGCAATGTTTATTTGTTCCAACACCAACAGAAAGGAAATAAAGTAAAAGGCTCAAACTGTGAGCAAAATAAAGGCTATATAAAGTGAATACCATTCTGTACCATTGTGGCAAACTTAAACATTCAGTTTCCACTTGTGTGATAAGGTCTTATTGACTCTTCTCACTCCCTGGTTAGAAAGCACTGACCCTGTCTCAAAAAAATTCTGAACAGGTTAGCCCTTTATACCTGCCCAAACAGTCATGTGCCCACAGCATCATCATGTTCATATAATTTAGTTTTTAGTGCTCCATTTCATTTGTATAATATAGGGAGCTCATATTAATATACACTACATCAGGTCTGAGCAAATAGAACATATTTTTATGTTTACTTTCACGCATGTGCAAGAAACATAGTACCATCATCCGAGTTTTCCAGAGGTGTGTCAGCCTCTTCCAATTCCGTCAGTATGTTTGCAGGTGCAGTCACAGTGCTCCAATCACTGCTCCAGCTGTCTATGACAGCTGAAAATGCAGTGGCATACAGTTGAAAGGGAGAGCTCCACTTCAGTGAGCAGAGCCCCCCAACACGCACGCATGCATAGTGCGTGCTGACTTGCTTCCCCATGCACATGCTGTATAGCCGATGGGGTGCCCAATGCCCTAACTCCATGCCCCCAAAAAGCTTTCCTGGTGCCATGCTGGGAGTCAACCCCAGCGTGGCACACATCATGTAGTGCAGGTGCCCAATCCCCGTCGGCTAACCCCAAAACAGCCTTACAGCTGCCACGCTGGGAGCCCACCCAGCATGGCAAAAGCCCATATGGCTGATGGGGGTTTCCAATTCCCCGTTGGCTCCAGCCCCCCCAAGCAGCCTTTCCAGCTGCCATGCTGGGAGCCCACCCCAGTGTGGCAAACGTCCCGCGTCATCTAAGTAATAAAAAAAAAACCTGTAAATTAAAAAATGGTCCCTCACAGTCCCCCTGCCCACATCCACACCCATCCACTGTGCACCCTTCCTCCCCACACTCCCCTCACCCCATGCTTACCTCCAGAGTCCGGTGCAATGATCTTCAGTGGACCGGGAACACATCTGCACTCTTCAAAGCCGACCACGAACTGAGGAAATGCCGTTAAGCTGTATAATGTAATATATTGGTTTTTTTCAACTTTGCTGCATATCTTGAGCATTTTTTGGAATTTTTGCACCATATTTTCAACATGGGGTTTTTGGGACCCTTCTCGTGAATGCTGTCACTGTCATGGCGTTACTCGGGCCTGAAGGGTGATTTCGCAGCCACTGTGTGAAATCACCTTTCAGGAATGATTAATGAAACAACACTGCCAGTGTTCATAAGGTGGGCTCTCAAAAAGCCTATTTTGAAAATTTGGTGGAAAAATTCCTAAAAATGACTGTTTTACAAGCGTGATTGTGCAGTTCCTCGCATGCTCGTAAGTTTGCGAATTTTCAATATTTTCTCCAGATTTTCAACATTGCATTTTATCACACCTCCTTATGAGCAGTACAGTTGTCATTTTCACATCTCTCCACAACGTGTTTCTGCCTCATGTGGCGCGAATGACGCAGTCGGTGTGAAATCAATGTATGGACACATTAAGAAAATCACAGTGACACTGTTCATGAGCAGAAGTCTTAAAATGGCTATGTTGAAAATTCGGTGAAAAAATTCCTAAAAATGACTGTTTTACGAGCGTGAGTTGCAGAGTTCCTACGCATGCTCGTAAGTTCGCAAATTTTCAATATTTGCACTCCAGATTTTCAACATTGCCATTTTACCACACCTCCTTATGAACAGTATAGTTGTCATTTTCACATCTTGCCCACAACGTGTTTCTGCCCATGTAGCTCACAATGGCGCAGTCGGTGTGCGAAATCAATGTTTGGGACAGATTAAGAAAATCACAGTGACACTGGTCATGAGCAGAGGTCTTAAAATGGCTATGTTGAAAATTTGGTTACAAAACTCCATAAAATGACTGTGTTATGAGTGAGCATTGCGCAGTTTCCACGCACCCTGGTAAGTTAATGAATTTGTAATATTTTCAGTCCAGATTTTTGCCAGTGGCATTTTTCCACAACTCCTTATGAACAGTACAGCTGTCATTTTCCACAACATGGCCGAAATGTGTTTTCACACTTTCAGCACAGAAATGTGTTGTTGCTGTGGGAAATCATTGATTGGGACAGATAAAGAAAATCACACTGACACTGTTCATGATTGGAGGTCCCAAAATGCCTGTGTTAACAATCTGCTGTAAAAAAATCCCCAAACTAGTTACATTATGGGTGTGCGTTGCACAGTTTCTATGCACGTTCGTGACTTCACCACTTTTTTTAAGATTTTCACAGCAGATTTTCAACATTGTCCTTTTTTACACCTCCCCATGAACAGTACAGCTGTCATTTTTCACATCCTGTTCGGAATCTGTTTTTGCACCTGTGGTGCCAAATGCCATAGTCGCTGTGCAAAAGCAGTTTTCGGCTAACAAACTGATATTGCCACTGTTCATGAGGTGGGGGTCACAAAAAAAACCATGTTGAAAATTTGGAGTGAAAATACCAATGAATGCCTGAGGCGTTAGGGTTTCCGACCATAACGCCCCAACCTGTAGAGAATGACAAGCATTGGGGTGTGACTTGGGATTCTTGCCTGTCATGCTCATACCATTCCACCCCCAGCCACACCCTGCAGCCAGTGAGAGGCATCAAGGTGTGCCTCGGACTCTTCGGGCCCAAACTTCACCCCATTCTCCTATACCACACCCATCTCACCATATTTTCTGATGGAATGGGGTGCGCATAAGGGCCAAAGACCCCAAGGCACACCGTGACACTTGTCAGTGTCTGCAGGGTAGGGTGTGGTGAAATGGTGTGGTCGTTATGCCTGACGACCCAAAGGCACACCTTAATGTCTGTCACTCTCTGCAGGGTGGTGGTGGGGTTGGCTTCTGTTCAATACTTCGCTGCCATTCCTATTACGCAGTTCTGTAACTTCTCTACACTACCAATGCCAATGCCAGCAAGCAAACATTCGGCATTGACAAATGCTTGTTAGTTAAGGAGAGCTTTAATTTCAAACAGGAAACATTGGACTCTTCGGGCCCAAACTTCACCCCATTCTCCTATACCGCACCCATCTCACTGTATTTCCTGATAGAATGGGGTGCGCATAAGGGCCAAAGACTCCAAGGCACACCGTGACACTTGTCAGTGTCAGTGAGAAAACAGGACCTGCCTGTTCCTTTTGGAAGCTGAGAAATTGGCTATACTGCAGAGAACAAACTAGAACGCATTTGAGGAACTGGTAACTTGGTAAAACATAATATTGTAGGGGACTAGGAAGGTAAGCTACACTTTCTACAGAAAGTTTCATTATTTTCTTATTGGCATTAAGAATTGCAGGATTCCATTAAAGTGTAGTAATTTTATAACCAGAGGGGTTGTAATACAACTGAAGTTGCTTGATTTCTGTGCTAGACACATAGGATTTGGAAGGATATTTGTGCAATATTTTGGAAGTGTCCTGCTGGCTGAACAGTGAGTTTGTTTTTATCCCTGGACTCAGTAGAGTGGTTTGTGTAGGAGCAGTGGTCTAGTACATTGTGGTGTTGGTTGACTTACTATAAAGGGCAGTACTCACCAGGGTGGTGGAGCAGTGGTGTAATTGATTGTTTCTAACAGTCACCAGTGGTTGTGGCAATTCCTTTATAGCCAAGGTTCTGACTTCACTTCCTCAACAGGTCTTGGAGCAGAACTGTCATATTCTTAATTACCCAGCACAGTGCATAAAGCGTAAGTATACACACACACACACACAAAAAAAAAATGTATATTACTCATTGTATATTATAAGGAAGAGGGACATGTGGGGAGTGGTGCAATGCACTGGTTGTGGGGCAGCAATTTTCTGGGAAACATTCTGGAACCTGCATTGCTGCCCTATTTGCAGGCAACTGTCAGCTCTGAGGGAGGAGGTTGCCCACCTCCAGGCTGAACTGGCAAGGACTAAGGAGGACTCCCCCACCCAAAGAGCACCAGTTCCACAACCACTGCCTCAGAGGTTGCCATGTGAAGAGCAGATGGACCACAGTAGGTTCTGGGAGGGTGAGGGTGGTGGAACAGAGGCGTAGCCCCCGGGTTGCACCTCTACACAAATCATATGTCGGTCTGGCAAATCAAGGTTCCTCTATGATGACACCCTCATTGGAGACCAAGAAGAATGCTGGGGACATCCACAAGGGAGACCCACAAAAGAGTGACAAGGGACAACACAAGGGAAAGAAACAGCTTCTGATAGGGGACTCAATTGTTAGGGGTGTAGACCTGGGGAAGGGAGAGGAGAGGGAAGTAAGGTGCCTGCCTGGTGCCATGGCTTGGAGGGACAGGAAGCGAATCCTCAGGATTGCAGAAGCAGCATCACAGGAGAAGAAACTAGATATCATTGTCCACCTTGGGACAAATGACCTAGCTAGGCATGAGATCAGTGCAGTGCAGGATGAATTTGTGGAGTTGGGGAGGGGCCTCAGACAGGTAGCAAGCATGGTAACCTTCTCAGAGGTGCTGCCAGTCCATGGCAGGGGTGAGGCTAGGGTACTGCACACCATGCGGTTTAATGAATGGTTGCAAAACTAGTGCAGAGCACAGGGCTTTGGCTTCATTGGGGACTGGGGGTCCACCTGGAGAGATGAAGGTCTATACTGGCATGATGGTCTGCATCTGTCCAGGAAGGGAAACATGCTCCTAGGTGACAAGTTTAAAGGCTTCCTTGGCAAGCTTTTAAACTAGCCAAGGGGGGAGGTGCTGATAGGAAACAGGAAAGTTCAAGCCTCCCCGCAAGCATGGCAGGTAGTAGGGTAAACACTGAGGTACAGAGCTTGACAGAGGGCAGGACAGAGTAAATGGAAAATGGACAAGGGCAATAAGAGCAGGGATGGGGTAAAAAGGATAAAGCTAACATTAAATGGAGGGCAATGAGTACCAATGCCCGTAGTCTGGGAAACAAGCTTCCAGAGCTAGTAGCCTGATGGAAGTGGAACACTTGGATATTGTGGCAGTCACAGAAACATGGTACATGGAGAACCATGACTGGGATGTCAAAATACCAGGGTACACAATCTACAGAAGGGACAGGGAGGGTAAAAGAGGAGGTGGAGTAGCTCTCTACATAAGGGAAGGGATCAAAGTAACAGAACTAAAAGGTAAAGGGGGAGGACAAGAGGAACTCTGGGTCACATTGGAGACAGGGAATGGCATCACAATCAGCACAGGGGTTGTATACAGACCCCCATCTCAAGGGGAGGAAATGGACAAGAAAATGATAGAGGGCATTCTCAAAATGGCTGAAAAAGGGGAGATACTGTTGATGGGGGACCTGAATATGCCAGATGTTAACTGGGCAACATGGACTGCAGCCACATCCAAGAGCAGGGTCATTCTCGATGCCCTACAGGGAGCATGCCTTAGACAGCTAGTGGTGGAACCCACTCGGGAGGGAGCAATATTTGACCTGGTACTCTCAAATGGAGAGAGGATCACAAACTTAGAAGTCAGTAGACACCTGGGAACAAACAACCACTGCACAGTGTGCTTCACAATAAACACAACCATGGAGATAAGCCATACAAATACAAGGATACTGGACTTTAGAAGGGCTGACTTTAGCAAAATGGGTGAATACCTGAGGAATGCATTAGCAAATGGCCAGAAAGGAGGGTGGAAGAACAATGGAGAAAATCAAACTGCCATCATGGAGGCAACAAGCCTTTGTGTGAAACAAATAAAGAAAACAAAGAGGAATAAAAACCACTATGGCTCTCAAAAGAAGTTTCTAGGAAGGTTAAGGAGAAAAAGGCTGCATCCAAAAGTATAAGGAATCACAGACAGAGCACGACAGGAACTGTATCAATTAAAGCAAAAAGAAGTGGGAAGGTAGTCAGAAAAGCAAAGGCCCAAACCGAGGAAAGGATAGCCAACTCAGTTAAGAAGGGGATAAAACCTTTATAGGTACATTAGGGAACATAGAAAGGTTAAGGGAGGGATAGGAAGATTAATAAAGGAGAGGGGAGGTGGGCAGAGGGAGACAGTGAAAAGGCAGAGATAATGAATGAATACTTTTGCTCAGTATTCAAAAAAGAAGAGGAGGAGTTACCTAAACCAAACAGTAGAAGCACTCTGGATAGTGGGGTTGATACCAGTCCATTTAAAGAAGAAAGAGTACTGAAAGAACTTCTAAAACTCAAGGTGGACAAAGCAATGGGGCCTGACGGGATTCACCCTAGAATCCTAAAAGAGCTAAGGGAGGACCTAGTGACACCACTAACCACACTTTTTAACAAATCATGGGAAGATGGGGTGGTACCTGAGGACTGGAGGAGGGCAGATGTGATTCCTCTCAAAAAGGAGCAAGGCAGAAGCAGGAAACTACAGACCTGTTAGTTTGACCTCAGTGGTGGGGAAAATGATGGAATCACTTCTGAAAGAAAGAATTGTTGAGTACCTAGAGGCCAGCGGGCACTGGACCCAAAGCAGCATGGATTCACAGCAGGAAGGTCATGTCAGACAAATCTAATCGATTTTTTGACTGGGTGACCAAAGTAATAGACCAGGAGGGCTGTGGATATGGCCTACCTAGACTTTAGCAAGGCATTTGACACAGTCTCGCACAAAGATTAATAATCAAGTTAGCCAGCCTGGGAGTGGGTCCCAGGGTGGTAGCCTGGAGAAAACTGGCTGCACAACAGGACACATAAGGTAATAGTGAATGGAACACATTCTGAAGAAAGCGGGGTTACTAGTGGAGTACCTCAGGGCTCAGCATTGGTCCAGTCCTCTTAATGTCTTTATAGGTGACATTGCAGAGGGTCAGGAAGGAAAGGTATGCCTCTTTGTGGATGACACAAAGATCTGTAACAGAGTTGATACACAAGGGGGTAGAAAGGATGAGAAGGGACTTGGCAAGGTTGGAGGAATGGTCAGACATATGGCAACTTAGATTCAATGCAAAGAAGTGCAAAGTAATGCACCTGGGAAATAAAAATCCAGGAGAAGAGTACACAATAGCAGGGAAGGCACTAACAACAACAATAATGGAAAGGGATCTGGGTGTAGTCATATCAGATGACCTAAAGGTGGGTATGCAATGTGAGAAGTCAGTAGGGAAAGCCAGGGGCATACTGGGATGCATAGGGAGGGGCATCACAAGTAGAAAAAGGGAAGTGGTTATCCCTCTATACAGACAGTTGGTGAGACCCCATCTGAGTACTGTGTGCAGTTTTGAGACCTCATCTACGCAAGGACATAGACAGGATGGAAGCAGTCCAGAGGAGGGCAACCAAAATGGTGCAGGGTCTACATCAGAAACCATATGAAGAGAGACTGAGAGAGCTTAATATGTATACCCTTGATGAAAGGAGGATGGGGGACATGATAGAAACTTTTAAGTACCTCAAGGGAATCAACAAAGTCCAGGAGGGTAGCATCTTTCAGAAAAAGAGATGTGTAAGAACAACGGGGCACAATTTAAAGTTAGAGGGGGGATGGCTCAGGGGTAATGTGAGGAAATTATTTTAATGGAGAGAGTGGTGGACGCATGGAACCGCCTTCCTGGAGAGGTTGTGGGGTCTAAAACAGTGGAGGAATTCAAACATGCATGGGACAGACATAAGGCAATTATAGTGGGGGGTTGCAGGAAATAGGCTGTTGGTTAACTAGAATCTGCAGCTTATCCAGTAGGTAGGGAAATGGGCAGACTGGGTGGGCCAAGTGGTCCTTATCTGCCGTCAAAGTCTATGTTTCTATGTTTCTATGTAATTCAGGTCTAAGGTAAAGTGTTGCAGTATGAAGGTAGACACTAGAGGCTGCTGTCACCCTATAATGTGAGTACACAGCAACTAGGCAAACAACAGAGCACATACCTTGCTTGCAGGAATCTGCAGAGTTTTGCTTCTTTCGTAAGTTTAACTTAGTTTGCTTTCTTTCTTGACTCTCTGCCTGGTTATTTCTTACTTTAATACAAGAATGCCTTGATACTAAGCAAAGGAGAGTAGCTGAGGTTTTTTAAACTTGCAGGGGGGATTCATCAGTGCCATAATTCACACTGACTAGTGAGAAAAAGCTTAATTATGCAGCTCCAGTCAGAACAGCTGAGCAAAAGGGAAGCAGCTAAAAATTATTGGAGTTTTCCCCATTGAAATGCAACCTTTAGCAGCCTGTACATTTCCCCTTTTTAAAGTACATTTATATTTTAAAATAATAGAGCAGCTTCTGTTGTGCTTGAACTGTTTCCTTGTGGGAGGCAAACATTTATTTAGCCCCTTCCCTATGGCTTGTATTTCAGCCATCGACTTGAGAGTTACTCTCACACTCTAATGGGGCTGTAACTCAGGATAGCCTCTCCCATTTCATGTCATCAGGGGAATAGCATTATTTTATTTAAATAACCCACCACTTTCAGCAGGAGCACAAGCGGGTTGCTATGTGCTTTTACCTATGCACATGACAAGTACCTATTTGAGGTTTGTTTGGTGTAAAGCCCAAAATATCAAAAGCTCAACATGCTTAAAGGGATTCTTTCTCAAGACCCATTTCTGATAATATAGCACTAAATGTAGCTACTTCAAAGCTTTTAGCTATGGGTTAAATACCAGTCTGACTTTTAAATTACCGCCCTTGTCTAATACTGGGAGGCGACTCCTAAAACCAAACATTCAAATATGTAACAGTGCCAGGAAATCATACAGCACCGGGCTTTTTTCTATCACCATGTTCTGACTGCATCTAGCCTTATTTGTGTACCACAGGAAAACTGAAAAACAGCAGAGACAGAAAAGCTTTGGGGGGGGGGGCATCCAGTGGTGGTCAACCATCTGAACTAAGAGCTAAAGTACAGAGAAGGAATATCAAGAAAGAACTGCTGCAACAGTAGATTTTGTAGAATTAGAAGGTCCAACTCAAGGATCAGGCTTACTTTAACCAGTAGAAATCTACTAACATCTTTTCAAAGGTTTTATAACTCAGATAGTATCATTCTATATTTCACCTACAAGGGCTCTGTGCTTAACCTCTGCATTTCTAAGTGTTTTACTTAATAAGGCACTTTATGCACTTTTAATCCCTCTGCATTCAGGCATTTAATAGCTGCCCATTTAATTACTAACTCAATATACATTAGCCACAGATTCTTTCTTGGGGGGGGTGGAGAAACAGAAATGAAGAATTCAGCCTCCTACCCAGAGGCCACCCTCTTACACACATACACTGAACAAGTACAGTTTTTGATATATATAACTGCTAGTGTGTTGGCTTCTAGCATTTTTCATATTTTTGGGGAAATTGGTACCATCAGATTAAGAAAACTGCTATGGAGGCATCATTTGCTCCCAGTTATGCTAATGTATATCTTGGCACTTGGGAGGATGATATTTCAGGAATCAATCAATCTTCTTTATTTAACTAGATGGAACACTGATGAGGTGAGCTCATTTACAAAGTGGGCCTGGACAAAGGTACAATGATGATCATAACAAAACATAGTTATACTGTGTCAAAGAAAAAACAAAAATGGGAATAAAAAGATGATACAAAGATGATAGTGGGCCAGCAGGGTAAGGCATACGAGGAGAAGTTGAGGGCACTGAACATGTACTCCCTGGAAGACAGGAGAGAGATGATTGTGACCTTCAAGTAATTGAAACAGATAAATAAGGTTGGTAAGGATAGTCTCTTTATGCTGAGTGGCAACCATAACACTGGGGCACAGTCTTAAGCTGGAGGGTGGGAGGTCTAGGAGGGAGATCTGGAACCACTTCTTCAAAGTGAGGGTGGTGGACACTTGGAATGCACTGCTAGAAGAGGTCATCTCATTGAAGAGTGAGCAGCTTTAAGAGAGGCTGGGATAGGCATAGAGGGAAAGTAAGGATCATGGGTAAGGAGGATGGGAGGTGTGGGAGGGAGGGTGGGGACATTGGCTCAAGCCATAGATCCTGCAATACGAGCAGACTCGATAGACCAAATTGCCTTCTTCTGCTGGCGTCTTCATATGTTCATATGTAAAAAGCAAAAAGTATGCACTTGTATGTGGCGGAATAATACAAAGAAAGGGGAGAAATATACAATATACAGAGTATACAATATGTACATAATTCTGTGTTGCCTGACAATGGATCATAGTGCATACAGAGAACAAACAAGTTGTTTGCAAAAATACGGTCAACTTAAAACCATGACAATATTACCATAGAGCTATATAAGGATATTGCTCAGTTTGGGAAAGGTACTGGTAAGGGTTGCATAGATAGAAAGAAGGAGGGAGGCAGGGACAATGGGGTGAGATGAGAGGCAGAGGTGAGAGGAAGATGGAAGGGGAATGGGTGGGATTAGTTTCAACTCATTACACACGCTTAATAGAGCATGTAAAAATAAAAAAAAAGGACAACAATCAAGGAAAGCAGTTGCAGGAGCCACTTCTGTGGCGTCTTAATAAGGATTTGAAAGTTGGCATTTTTTTAAGGGATGAGAGCTTCAAGGATTTCTATAGAGTGTTCCAGAGAGCTGGTAAGGAATGGCTTAATGTGGAGGCCCTGAAGCAAGTTTTAATTTGAGGAATGTTGAGGAATAGGTAGGAATGACTCCTAAGTGAGTTGGTACCAGGGGGATATGTCAGCAGGCTGGAGATATGTTGGTAGCTTACCGGTTAGAGCTCTGTAGGTCCACGTGGCTGTATTTCTGAGTCTTCTGGTTTTTAATGATTGCCAACCCAGCATAGCATGTATTGTACAGTAGCGCATCCTGAAGGGGGCACCGGTGATAAATCTTAGGGCTTTATCATATAATGTGTCAAGGTTCGCTAGAATAGAGCTAGGGCCCTGACTACAGTATATAGTATATTTGCATAATCCAAGAGTGGTAGAAATGTGGAATGCACAAGTCTTAACCTGACTTCATAAGTTAGGAGGTGTTTGATTCTAAAGAACAACCCTAGGTGCTGTTTCAAATTCTTACTGAGTTCCTCAATGTGGACTATGTAAGAAACTTTATGATAGAGCCAAAAGCCAAGATATTTGAATTTTTCTATAGTTACGATAGGCTCCCCCAGGAGGGATGTTATTTGTGGCCGGGTTCCTAGGAAGGGGAGGAGTCTGAGATTACTTTGGGAGCAAGGATTATGGCTTTTGCTTTCTTTGCATAAAGCAGGAGTTTGCAACTCAGGAGGTTATGCTGGAAGGGGTTAAATTCACATTGCAATGTACTGCATGCTAGTACAAGGGTAGGCTGGTCAGTGTAAATAACAGTGTCATTGGCAAACAAGTGCACACTTGCTTGACCAATGCCTGTAACAATATTGTTAATATATATCACAATAAGAAGTGGCCGAAGATGGAACCTTGAGGGACACCTCTGGGTAGTGTCTTAAGTGGGGACAGGTCCCCTTGTGCCTTAATTTGCTGTTTTCTGCCATTGAGGTAACATGTGAACCAATTGATGACAACAGCATCTAGTCCAAAATCTTGAAGGACAGACAACAGTAGATCTTGGTTGACTGTGTCAAAGACCTTACTCAGGTTGAGAAATAAGGCCCTGACAAAGTGTTTGGTGTTGAGTGCCAGGAACCATTCATTGATTACTTTGGCTAAAGTGAATATTGTGCTATGGCTTTTCCTGAACCCTGATTGGCTAGGGTTTAGAAACTGTACTGAGTCTAGACAATTCCTTAACTGGGTATTTATGACTTTTTTGAGCAGTTTTGAAACAATGGGCAGTGAGGAAATTGGCCTATAATTTTACCAGGTCACTGGGGTCACTGGACTTGAAAAGTGGGACTACGTATGCCACTTTTCATAATGAAGGGAGTTCACCGTGGGCTAGTGACATGCTAAATAAATGGACAAAAGGTGCAGTTAGGTCATGATGGGATTTTCATCTGGTAGCAATAACCTTTTTTCCATGATATTCAATCATGTTGTTGCTTTATCATGACATACAGTACAAGTCACAGTTAACTGTTTCACTAACCCATTGGTTTAGCATATTCAGTGGGTTTCTCAATGGCTTAACTATGCTTTTCAGGGAATTGATAAAAGTCCCATTTTGGTTTGCTAACAGTTTCTATTTAGCTGCAACTTATAGTGAAATGCATAGATTGAAGTCTGCTAAAGCATTTCATAACATTTTAAGTGTACTGTACCGGGCTTCCCAGCCCAAAGAAAGGAAATAATGTGCTATAAAGAATAGTTGGTGCAGCAGTTTGATATACTCTGGAAATCCTGGGCCAATAAAAAAGAGTGGCACCAAACTCCAGCACCTTCTTAAAACTATAAAAAAAAACAGAGATATACATTATTATTTACCAAACAGTCCCACACTTGCAGTTAGTGCAGGCATACAGAAAATGGAACTCCATAGGTTGACTTCAAAATGAATGGCTCACCTGTGACTGAAAAATCAGATGAAAATCCCACCACCATAAAGATAAGCCTCCGATTAGAGGTTTAACACTGAAAAATAATTTTTAAAGACCCTTTGGTATCACTGCTCACCTTTTTAAATACTCCTGAATGTAAGGAATGGCTGTTTGGCACTGTGTCATTATAAGCTACTGGCCTTAGAGGCTCTAAAAAGTATAACACACTCTAATGGGGCAGCACAGCTATTCCTTATATACAGTACCAGAATATTTAAAAAGTTAGTGATGCTAATAAATAGGCATTGAAAAAAAAACATTTGGGGCATGAATTGCTTATTTCACTTTCAGTTCTGGTCTCTTTTATGTACTTGCACTTTCACTGGCCAGACAGGGAAAATTGGGTGTATTTGCCCTGGCCCAATGCAAGGGGCAACACTGTATGCCTCAGCCAGTAAAACAATTTCAAGATATAGTTCTCTAGAACTCTATAAAAACAAGTACACAGAGAACCATGACTGGGATGTTAACATATCAGGGTGCACAGCCTATAGGAGAGACAGGCAGGGTAGAAGAGGGGGAGGAGTAGCTCTCTATGTAAGGGAAGGGATAAAATCAATGGAACAAAAGAGTAAACAGGGAGGAAAGGAGGCACTGTGGGTCACCTTAGAGACTGGAAATAGCACCACAATTCACACAGGGATTGTATACAGACCCCCATGTCAGGGGGAAGGAATGGACAAGGATATGATAGAAGGCATACTTAGGATGGCAGAGAAGGGGAGGTACTGTTGATGGAGGGCCTGAATATGCCAGATGTTAACTGGAGCACCTTTGCTGCAGCCACATCCAAGAGCAGGGCCATTCTTGATGCCCTACAGGGGCATGCCTCAGACACCTAGTGTTGGAACCCACTTGGGAGGAGCAATCTTAGACCTCATACTCTCAAATGGGGACAGTGACAGGATCTCAGATCTAGAAGTGAGTAGCCATCAGGGAACAAGTGACCACCAAACAGGGTGGTGCATGATAAACTCAGCTGCAGAGTCAAGTCATACAAAAGTGAGAGTACTGGACTTCAGGAGGGCTGACTTTGGCAAAATGGGAGAGTGCCTTAGAAAAACACTAGCAAACATGCAAGAAGGAGGGGTGGAGCAACAATGGGGAAACATCAAAACTGCCATCACAGAGACAACAAGCCTTTGTGTGAAGCAAATAAACAAATCAAAATGAAAGAAAAAGCCATTATGGTTCTCAAAAGATGTGGCAGGAAAGGTTAGGGAGAAAAAGATAGCATTTAGGAAGTATAAGAAAACACAGAAGGAGCAAGACAGAGAATTGTACCAGTTAAGGCAGAAGGAAGCAGGGAAGGCAGTCAGAATAACAAAGGCCCAAACTGAGGAAAATATAACCAACTCAGTTAAGAAGGGGGATAAAACCTTTTATAGGTACATTAGGGAGCTTAGAAAGACAAAGGGAGGGATAGTAAGGCTGAATAGAATGGACGGTGGGTGGGCAGAGAGGGACAGTGAAAAAGAATGGATAATGAATGATTTTTTCTGCTCAGTATTTACAAAAGAGGAGGAGGGGAGGTACCTAATCCAATTAACAGAAGTGCTCTGGATAGGGAGGTCGATCCAAGTCCTTTCACAGAAGAAAGAGTTCTGAAAAAAAATCCTAAAACTGAAGGTGGACAAAGCCATGGGGCCTAATGGGATTCACTCCAGAATTCTAAAAGAAATAAGGGGAGAACTAGTGACACCACTGACTACCCTTTTTAACAAATCATGGGAGGATGGTGTGGTACCTGAGGACTGGAGGAGGGCAGATGTGATTCCTCTTCAGAAAAAGTGGGAGCAAGACACAGGCAGGAAACTACTGACCTGTCAGTTTGATCTCTGCGGTAGGGAAAGTGATGAAATCACTACTGAAGGAAAGAATTGTTGAGTACCTAGAGGCCAGCAGGGCACAGGGCCCAAGATAGCATGGGTTCACAGTGGGAAGGTCATGTCAGAGGAATCTAATCAATTTCTTTGACTGGGTGACCAAAGTAATAGACCAGGGAGGGGCTATTGGCATAACCTTCCTAGACTTTAGCAAGGCATTTGACACAGTCCCACACAAAAGATTAATAAACAAATTAGCCAGCTTGCGAGTGGGTCCCAGGGTGGTAGCCTGGGTAAAACATTGGCTGGACAACAGGACACAGAAGGTAATAGTAAATGGAGTCCACTCTGAAGAAAGGGGGTTACTAGTGGGGTACCGTTGGGTTCAGTACTGGGTCCAGTCCTTTTTAATGTCTTTATAAGTGACATTACAGAGGGACTGGAAGGAAAAGTATGCCTCTTTGCAGATGACACAAAGATCTGCAACAGGGTTGATACACAAGGAGGCATGGAAAGGATGAGAAGGGACTTGGCAAGGTTGGAGGAATGGTTGGAAATATGGCAGGTTGGATTCAATGCAAAGAAGTGCAACATAATGCACCTGGGAAACAAAAACCCAGGGGAAGAGTACACAATGGGGGGGAGGTAGTAACAACAAAAATGGAAAGGGACCTGGGGGTAATCATATCAGATGACCTTAAGGTTAACAATCAATGTGAGAAGGCAGTAAGGAGGGCTGGGGGATACTGGGATGTATAGGGAGAGGCATTACCAGCAGAAAACAGGAAGTTGTCATCCCTCTGTACAGACAGTTGGTAAGACCCCATCTGGAATACTGTGTTCAGTTCTGGAGACCCCATTTCCGTGAGGACATAGACAGAATGGAGGCAATTAAAATGGTGCAGGGTCTGCAAGAGAAGCCATACGAGGAGAGACTAAAGGACCTTAACATGTATACCCTTGAGGAAAGGAGGGAGAGGAGGGACATGATAGAAACTTTTAAGTACTGTACCTCAGTTGAATCAACAAAGTCCAAGAGGGTAGCATCTTTCAGAAAAAGGGATGTGCAAGAACAAGGGGGCACAATTTGAAGATAGAGGGGGGAATGGCTCAGGGGCAATGTGAGGAAGTATTTTTTCACAGACAGGGAGATGGACTCATAGAACAGCCTTCCTGAGGAGGTTGTGGGGTCTAAAACTGTGGGAGAATTCAAGAATGCACTGGACAGACATAAGGCATTTCTTGTAGGGGGTAGAAAGAAATTAGGGAAATGGGCAGACAAGGTGGGTCAAGGAGTCCTTATCTGCCATCAAAGTCTATGTTTCTATATAAGAGGGATCACAGAGCAAGCCATGATCAGGACAGTACTGTGCAATAACTATCCTACTTGTGTCAGCTTTTGTTTGTCTCCCAAAATGCTTTACATGTCACCTTTTAAATAAATGTAGTTTATTGGCATAAAATGTATTATTACTCTTCTTACCAATAAGTACAGTACCATAGAAAGTGGCAATAAAGGGACAATCTGCAGATAAACATTACAGTAGTACACTGTAGTGTACTGTACCAATGCAGTGAGTGGGAAACCAATGCAGTGAATATGCATTAGAAAAACACTGTTAGGGATCTTCAGGAAATACCCAAACGTGTTGCATATGCACTTCTTGTGAGTTCCTTACTGGTTACAAAACAGTTGAGAATTAAAACTATTAGCATGGATACTTCATTTGTTGCACTAATAATAAAAATGTAAAAGCTGTGTGCTGAAGGAGCAGCATAATGTGACTTGTACTGCATTAATAGCAAGGGATGGAACTTTAGATAAGTTATGGCATTTTATTAGGTTCTTGGAAACTACAAATGAGAATTTAGAATTTACATTTAAGAGTGATTTGCAAAAGACTTGATATTTTATAGAAAAAAGATGGTCAGAGGGGTATTAAAACCGTGACAACACAATGAAACAGCATGCAAGGGAGCAAATGAAACTTGGGAAACTGAAGTGGTTTAACTGCAAAGTAAATAATTTAATTCTTATATATAAGAGTGATCACACAGAGTTACAAACTACCCCAGTCCTTCACCTCCTTTCATCAGGCTTCGCCAAATTATTTTTTTTTCTAACTGAAATTTTTAGTTACAGGTTTGAGGGATGGCAATGAGTACAGTGATGGTTCTTTCCTATGCCAATCTATTTATGGATTGGAGGGAGGAGAGGTCCATGTTCATTCCCAATTCCAACCCATTTCTTGGCAGCATTAAATTGTGGGGGCACTTTATCAAGAAATGTCATATTACAAGTGCTTAACCTGATATAATTTTGTATCTATTAGGTAAATACAAAATAAACGATAAGCAAGGTGCTTCAATATACAAATGTACAGATGAAATAATATCAGTGAAGGTAATAAAGTGATTTTTCTTGTAAAGCACAATTCATGAAATGATAACTAAAGGACAAGCTTTCTCAAAAAAATATTTTATTATTTATTATCAATTTTCTCTTTGGTGAAGGACCCTTGAGATTTATTTATTTATTTATTTTTTTGTATTTATTCCTCCTCTCCTCCCCTCAGCTCTTGTCTCCTCGGGAGCACCAAGGAGTCATCCCTCTGCAGTTTGCCTTTACCTGGACAGTCTTCCTTCACCCATGTAGCCTCGGTTTACCCCCCAGGTGGGGATGAGGTGGGCCCTAACACCCCAAACAGTCAGTAGCGTCAGTCGGGAGGGTGCCAGCTGGGCAGCTGCAGATCGAGGGCAAGCTCCGGTGCCTTGTCTCCGCCAGAGCTGAAGGGCATTTTCCCCTGTTTCTTGGGGAGTGACTAGCGCTCTGACATCAAGGCATGGAACTGACATCTGCCATTACCCTGTCCCTTCTCTACATCATCAGCACTTGCTGCAACTCCAGCCTCCACCAGAGGGTACCCGAGCACTGACTAGGGACCCCTGTTCCCCATGGGAGAGGAGAGCTGTCCACTGGATGCTCAGTCCTCTCCCACCCCTGCTGACCCACAGCAACCCAGGCTAGTTCCTGAACCTGAGTCACCGGCGAGGTGCAAAGTGTGGCATCCAGCACCTCAACCCTCAGCACCACTGGGCCGGGCACCCTTGAGATTTATGATGTCATATATATACTTTCAAACTGCAAAAGAATAACTCAAAAGAAACAAAAAAAGTAAAACAATAAGGTATTATTTAATTTTTGAATGGCTGTTAATTACATGAATTTTATGAGATCATAACATGAATAGATGAATAAGTATATGTGTGTTTTCAGATAAAAAATGAGGTATTGAACAAGAATTGAGCAATACAGATAATATTAGCTCAAGGTGGGCAACGTACATTTTTTTTTACTACATGAAAGTTTTTTATTGAAATAACATTTATTGTCACCTTTTCTTATATGTAAGAGGGCCTATATGGATTGAAAGAAATGAATATTAAACTGCATTTATTTATAATGAATGCTAAGCCAAAGAAACAGTTATGATCAGATAATTAAGCAATGCAAGACTGTCATTGAGTAAATCATATAAGCAAATAAGTATAATAAGAGTGTAATAAATATGTCGACTACGATAGACAGTCTGTTTTTTAATATAAATATATATATTTATGCCTCCATTCCACATGGTTGAAAACAAGAAAGTTATTGAAGTTTATGAAAACAAATCTGATAAAATTAAAAAACTTGTTTTATTTTAAATAGATCATGATGAAACAGTAAGTTAACTGTGAAATGTTGATTTGAATTTTGGTTTCCCATAAGCAGAAACAAATATTCAAAACTGATATATAATAAAAGATCGTTCATTTTGAAATATACTCCGGTGAGTGGGTCTAATTTCTCCAATTCTGTTAGCAAGGCACTTTATTGATGACATCCTTGTCATCTGGTATAGGTCATAACAGTTGGTACATGATTTTGATACACCAGATTACTACTAATTCTATTAGTCTCAGTTTTACTTACAGAACTGACCCATGCCAGATAGACATGCTCGATCTCTGTCTGGCAGCCACAAACAAGCCAACAAAACCTTTCGTTAATCATTGTTTGGAAACACATTGCTTAGAGTGGAAAGTAAGCATCCACCACATCTAAAAAGTATCATTTCCCATAGATAATGTCTTCCAATTCCTAGAAATTGCACAGATCTAGTTATATTGAACAGCAAGCAGATAAGCTCATGAAGAGGTTTCTTAACAGGAGATATTAGGAAGACCTTTTAATTGTAACACAAGGTAGAGCTAGAGTTATACCAAGATGGGAACTTTTAATTCTAAAAGCTCATTCAAACAACCAGAATGATGAAATATACTTCATCACTAAGTACAAATGTATAGCACATCATGTGGCAGGAATTGTATCCAAACATTAGAATATATTTAGGACTGATCCTGATCTTGCAACAATTCTGAAAGTAAGACCAAAAGTTGTCCATAAATGTGGTAAAAACATTAAAGGGACGCTGTCAGCCTTTTTTGCATCATATTATTTCTAGTTAAACCCCATATTTTATGATTGCTTGCATTCTCCAATATTCATTGATGATGATGTTTGTTTTGTCTCTTTGCTTGTTTAGTAGAACTGGAAAGCATGCTAATGTATATATATAAATAACTTTGTTTTGTTTTGGATCCCATAACTATTCTTACTGAATACTTCTTGAACATTAGAAACACCTCTAAACAGTGCAGCCACTCATGGTGTGATAGTCTCCTAACCTCCCACTGCATCATGAGTTGCTAGAGTGTGTTGGGGATGTTCCCAAGTCCAGGAAAGATGCAGTGGGAGTTGATCAAGGAATGTAAACAAACCTGTTTTTGTGTGGTAACACCAGTATAGTGGGCAGTCTGTTTTTCACTTTCTAAAAGAAAAAAAAATAATCAGAATCAAACTACCAGCTAAATCAACAATCTTTACAGAATGTTAGCAATCTAAAAATGTGTCTTTTAAACTAAGGGCACTATGAGGCCTAAGAGGGTTGACAGTGTCCCTTTAAAGGCATGGTCATACACAGTCTATTTCAGGATACAAATCCAGTCTCACACTTTTCTTGGTTAGGTGCCCCCCTGAAAGGCTGCCACCCACACAGATGATTTATTGTGTGTCAATTCTGCATGAAGTGCAATATCTCTGTACACCTCTCAGAAAAACCTATGTGGAAATCAACAAGCTCATTGCATGTTCCATACCATTTATGGTATATGCTATTCAGTGTCCTTACCAAAAAGCTTTATGTGGGAAGGACCATACAGCCACCTCATGAAAGATTATATCTAGGAGAATGCCCACTCTTGTTTGAACAATCCTGGACATCCCTTTCAGCTCCTATTTCCAGCTATAACACAGCAGTTACCCCCAGTGCGTGTTCTTTGCTGGCATTGACCACATCCCTTCAAACCCCAGAGGCGGGGATAGAGTGGGTGCAGTGTTACTATTAATGCAGCATTTGATAATGGTTTTATTGAGATGAAGACTATGGAATTTTTGATTACTAAAATTCCAGTGAGGGTGACTTTTTATACCCTGCCAAAAGTCTACAAGACAATTGACAACCCCTCAAGCCCTATTGTAGTAGTATAGGGTCTCTGACTGAGCTGCTATCTAACAACTGTGATTTTGTTTCTTAAACCTTATGTTGAAAAATGGCCATCCTATCTTAGGGATACAAAAGATGTCTTGAATCTAATAGGCAATGTGAAACTTAATGATAACATGCTCCTTGTCATTATGGACATTGAGGCTTTATACACTGCCATGCCTCACAAAGGCACTCTAGATGCAGCAGCACATTTCCTAAATCAAAGGAGTTCAGAAACAAATCTTCCAGCATGCTTTCTTATTAAGCTACTTGCATATGTTTTAAAAAGTTATGCTTTCTTTTTTGTTTGATAGAGATTTGTAAAGTAAAGTAAAGAAAACAGCAATGGGAGCCACATGTCCCCCTCTGTGGCAAGCATTTTTTATTTATTTATTGAAATCTCAGAATTACAACCTTTGAGCCAGCGCTCATTTACAAAGGCTCCACATCATATAGGAAGAAGACAAGGACAATAACAGGGTTCAGTAAAACAATGTGAGCTTTGGTTACGGAGTACAACAGTGAGGGCAAGGAAAATACTAAACAAGTGCTACAAGGTTACATCAAATTGTAAGATCACAGATCAAGATAACAAGTTCAAATAATTCAGAGTATACATTGCTACCATATTTCCATACAAAGAATATGCAGACAAGGGATGACCAAGTCAGAAGTAATGGCAGAGACCTGAAGAGAGGTAGTGGTGGGGCAAATAAGCAGGGTGAGGTGGTAGAACAGCCCAAGAGGGGCTTTGTCATGGAAAGCTTGTATGACCAAGAAATCATAAGATGGTGCAGAGGGGAACAGGTGGAAGGACTGAGTGGGGAAAGCCACAAAAAGAGATGGGGAACTGCCAAGAGGCAGGATATGCAGAAGAAAAGGAGGAAAATCAGTGCAGGAAACAAGGGAGGTGGGAAGTAGTTGGAAATAAGAAGGAAATCTAGGGGAAAAGAGGAAGGGGAGGAGCAGGAGAGGAGACTTGGTAAGGGGGCAGGGTCGCAGAGCAGCTTAGAAGAAGCCAAAGATGGTAGTCTGAAAACCATAATGGGAGTGCTGGGAGTTGGGGGGAAGGCTAGGAGAGGGAAGGGCTGACAGAAGGAGGGTGGAACAGGAGAGGAGATGGTAGGGGCATTAGATAATTAGAAAGGTAGCAGAGAGTCTGGTAACTTAGGGCCGACAGTCACAACTGCTCTGTTTTAGGGAAAGCTGTCTAAATCTGGTTTTGAAGGGTCCCAACCTAGGGGCAGCCAAAAAGCTAGGTGGGAGGCTATTCAACCAGCTGGGAGCCCGGTACATAAATGTTCACCGGGCTTGGGCAGTACAACAGCAGGAGATTTGGAAATGGGATGGGAGGTGTTTCTGGTATGGCATAGATTTGTGGTCCTATATAGAAGCGGTAGAAGTGATGAGGTGGCTAGCCCCAGACTAATCTTTTTAGCAAACAGGCAAGTTTGGTAAACAACTCTGAAGGTTAAGCCAGTTTGCTGTCTTATAGAGTTTGCAGGTGTGCATGTAGGGGGTGGGCCCCAGTGACAAGGCAGCACACCCAGTTGAGGGCAACATTTAGTCACTTAAGAGAGGAGTTAGTGGCTGCTCCATAAGTAATGAGCCCAAAGTCAATAATGGAAAGGATAGAGCTCGTAATGGCTAATGAAGCACCTCTAGGGTTAGGCAGGGCCTATGTCTGTAAAGAAGGACAAGTCTAATGCAGACATTCTTGAATATTATATTGATATGTTCCTGATAGGAAAGATGGCTATTGAGGGTAATCCCAAGGTATTTAAAACTGTGCACTTGTTCCAGGGGGAGCTGAGATTGTTTGAGATGTGCAGTTGGGCCTTTTTAAATTTGCTGTGTGGGCTGTTGAAAAGCATAACTTTGGTTTTCTTATAGATCAGGATGAGTTTATGATTGGAGAACCAGGCTTCAACCACGGAGAAACTGTTTTGAAGATTATTGGCGAGGGGGAGGGGTTAGGCTGGGAGGTGAAGAGCACAGCATCATCTGCATAAAGGAGTAGGTTGGTGGGACAAACCTTTGGTAGGGAGTTAAGAAAGAGGCTGAAAAGGAGAGGGCCAATGATTGAGCCCTGGGGAACACTGGAGGTGACAGGTTGACTAAGTGAGAGAATATAATGTATCTTTACCCTTTGGGTTCTGCCACAAAGGTAGCTTCTGAACCAGCCCGTGACTTCTTGAGAGAGAGAGAGAGACCAAGGGTGGGTAGGGAGTAGGAATTTCAATAGTAGAGAGTGATTCACCATATCAAAAGCATTTGTGAGGTCTATGTAGATAGACCCCACCAGGTGACCATGATCTAAAGCCTTGTGAATTAAATTGGTACATTCTAGAAGGGCAGTAATGGTGCTATGCCCCTTTCTGAAGCTGTGTTGCTCAGCACATTGGATATTATAAGCGTCAAGCTATTCAGTCAATTGATTGGCAACAATACACCCCAGAGCTTTGGAGAGTGGGGGCAGGATGGGGATGGGATGGTAATTTGAGTGTAAGGCCCTGTCACCACTTTTGTGAACAGGCATTACCAGTGCCGCTTTCCAAATCAAGGGGAATTGACTAAGTTGGAGGGCTAGATTGAGGATTTTGGTGAGGGGTACCAGGACTGCATCTAAGGTGAGATGGAGCAGCTAAAGAACAAATGTGTCACCACTGAATCTTGAGTTGGTGAGAGCCCTTAGTAGATATTTTTTGGCAGTCACAATGGTTACTGTCTTGAAGTAGAAAGGGGGGTGTCAGGGGGTGGGTCGAGGTTTAGAGCACTACTTTGATGGGGAGGGTCAGTAAAAAAGTTAGGAGGAAGTATGCCACTCAGATCCGTGAATGCAGTATTGAAGATGTTTACAATTTCTTTGGGATCCTGAGTGGTAGCACCATTAAAATTGAGTAGTGAGGTAGGGGATTTGCTGGGTTTCCCAGTGAGATTTTTTGTGTTCTCCCAGAACTGTTTGTTACTGCCCCAGGAGTTCGAGAACTGGTCTTTGAAGTGGTTAATTTTGGCAGTACATACTACGCACGTGCATGCATTTATTTTTTTATCATATAAGATTTTATTAGTTTTCCAAGTACATCCAACCAAGGTAGAGGCACTCAGGCGTGCCTCATACATGTGAACATAAATACCACAAGCATGTTTATGAGCAAGAATACCATACACACATGATTGGGATATCTCGTGGCAACATCTGCCAGGAAGTTTACATCTTCCTTGCTATCCCCTTTATACGTCACATTGCCTTACATTAAGTTCATACAACTATGAACCATACCTATATATACCAGGCAGTATTTAAGGTTAGTACCATAGCCAACCAGGGAAATCTCCAGGGACTAACTGCTCATAGAATGAACTTAAATGACCTGGACCAGGGTCTTCATATTTCTCCTTATTAGTCTGACCATCCAAATCTTCTCAGAATGTAGATCTGAAGCATATAATGCCAAGGTAGGAAGTAAGGACAGATTGACAGTGGCCTGGAAAATGTGAGGAGACTGCACAATCTACACCTGACACTGGGCATCCATTGCTTGAGTAAGAGAAAGATATGAAGGCAAGACTATTAAAGGAGGGGAAGAGACATCATAGTTTAAACTATCGGCGGGTTTTGGGGGGGTGGAACCGCACAAATATGTGAGTGCAAATACGCGTCCCATTTCTTATGAAATCTGGAGAGATGACCTTTCCCAATTGCAGAGAGCATTTCAAAAGTGATCGTAGGAGTGTAGGCAGCCTCCATTTCATCAGTATAGACCTCTTGGCTTCCATGATAGCCACCAACACCCAGGCCTCAGAGGACGCAGACAGTGCGCCCAGGGTAGAGACATCTCCCAGCACTAGGGTCTGCTGAGCAGTTGACAAGGGTCTACTGACAATTTTAGAGTAGTCCTCCAACACCTGCTGCCAGAACCCCTGAATTTCTGGGCAAGTCCATAGAATATGAAGTAAGTGGGCAGGGGAGGCATTGCACGTCCAGCACTTACCATGTTTCTTAATGTTCAATTTATGAAGCACTGCAGGTGTCTTGTACCACCTGAGAAGAATCTTCAACTGAATCAGTTGACTTTTGGCATCCTCATATGCCAAGTGGGCAGCTTTCAAGCAGTCACTCCAATGCTGCTGGGAAAGGGGACACTGAAGTTTAGCTTCCCAGGCTGCTCAGCTAGACAGCATAGTGTAGGGTTGGGCATCCCTTATTACCCTGTGCAAGGTTCCCATCAAGCCTCTACTCTTGCTGGGCTCATGAAGGGTGGGCAGGGATTTCCACCTCCCTGTATCCATAGATGCTGTCAAAAGAGATGCAGTTATGCTCCAGATTTGGAGATACCTCCAGAAATCCTGGTGTTTTATTTCATATTTCTCTTGCAGCTGTTCAAAGGACATAACTGTCGCACCATCAGGGAGGAGGAGGAGGAGGAGGAGATCCCTCACCACCTGTATACCACTAGTGGTCCAGTGTTTCCAGTAGACAGGTATACGGTCCACCGTTATGAGTTGATTATTCCACAGAGGGGCATATGAAATTGGGGGAAGGTATGTTCCTCTTGCAGTACCAGTGAGGCCATTGCCCCTTGCCAAGCCCTACAGGTTTCTGTTATAATAGGAGTGAGCATGCCTCCTGCTGGCCTTTTATTGGTAAGCAGAGAAAAGAGTAAGTTATTGGGTAGGAGGGCTGCTTCTAATCAAACCCATTGAGGAGGAGGGGACAAGGGGGCAGCAAACCAGTGGGTAGCCTGGGCCATGCGAAAGGCTAGGTGGTATCCCATAAACCATGGGAGTCCCAGCCCTCCCCTGGTCCAGTGTGCCCATAGTTTGGCATGGCTCCAGTGTGCCTTTTTGCCTTCCCACAAGAAGGAGGAGATTAGTTTATCCAGTTGCTGGAAGGGCCTAGGGGTTAAGGGGGTGGGAATGTTGCTAAGGAGGTACGAAACCCTAGAAAAAATGAACATCTGGATAGCCTCTGTCTTAGCCTTCAGGGAGAGCTGCAACCTTCTCCATCTCTGAACCTCAGCCATAATGGCTGTAATTAGGGGGGAAAAGTTGGCCTTTTCTAGATCTCACCAGGCAGAAGGGATAAAGATCCCAAGGTATGAAAATCCCTGGGGTGCCCAGGTAATGTCCATATTTCATAGACAGTCTCTACTACACTTTGCATTTGGGGGGGATAAGATTGTCTTCTTTTGGTTATTTACCAGTCCAGAGAGGGAGGCAAACCCCTGCAGCAGCTGGAGAATTGTAGGGATTGAACATTCTGGGTTAGACAGGGTAAGCAACATATCATCCACATAGGCATTTACCAGGAAGCAGTGCTTTTTCACTGGGATCCCAGTAATGTCTGGGGAGTTTAGTAGCTTCTGTATCAGGGAGTCCAGTGCCAAAATAAAAAGAAGGGGGGAGAAAGGGCAGCCTTGTCTAGTGCCCCACTGTAGAGGGAAGGGCTGGGATACATCTCAGTGGGTTACAATTTTCGCTGTAGGCAGGTTATAGAGAGTGGAGACTCAGGAACAAAACCCTGGTCCAAAACCCGTAAAGAGGTAATACCACACAGAGATATCCCCACTTTAAAGAATCAAAAGCCTTGGCAAAATCTATGGCCAAGGCTGTCATAGCAGTGTCCGAGTGCAAGGCTAGCCACTTTAAGTTAAGGACTAATCGGAGATTGTCTGTCCCCGATTTCCCCTTAGAAAAACCAGCCTGTGAGGGGTGTATCATGGTTGGTAGAAGCGGGGTGAGTCTGTTTGACAGGACTTTAGCTAGCAATTTGGTGTCCACCGACAGCAAAGAAATGGGCTGAAAATTGGCACAATCCATTGCATCCGAAGATTTCTTAGGAATTAAGGTCACCAGGGCCTCCCGCATTGTAGGAGGGAGAACTGTGGATGCCTGAGCTTCTTGCAGAGCCTGTAGGAGTGGAACAACGATTTCTGTTTGTAGTAGTTGATATAACTCCACTGACATACCATCTGGGCCTGGTGCTTTTCCTTTGGCCAGCTGGGACAACGCAGAGCGAAGTTCCTCTGCAGTAACTGGGGCATCTAGAGTCACTCTTTGCTCCGGAGAAATTTTAGAGAGAGAGACCCAATCACACAGCTTGGATAGCCGGGTGGTGAGCTCTGCATCTGATAGCTGGGCTTTAGATCGGTAAAGCTCCTGGTAAAAATTCTGCATTACCTTGTTAATGGCCTTGGGTGAAGACACTACTCTGCCCTGCAGGTTTTTCTGAGCTAGGATTCTTGAGGATGCTTGCTGCTTGCAAAGGTAATATGCAAGGAGTTTGCTACCGTTGTCCCCTTCCTCCCAGGATTTGTGTTTGGCTTGGATTAACTGCCAAGTGGCCTTCTCATTGAGCAAGGTATTTAGTTGGTATTTTATACCAGTGATAGCGGACAGGAGAAGGGAGTTAAATGGATCTTGAGATTTTGCTTTAAACTGTCTCTCCAGAGCCGCAAGTTCTGTCTGCAGTGAAGAAATAGTCTTTGTTCTGGCCTTGTTCTTGGCGGCCGTGAAAGATATAATTCTTCCTCGCAGGACAGCTTTTAATGCCTCCCATACTACCAAAGCTGTAGTTTCTCCGGGATGTTAAGAGCGAAGTAATTTTCAGCTTCCTTTTTGATATAGGCTTGAAAGGTTTTGTCTTGCAGCAAGGTGGGATTACATCACCATCTTGTGGTAGGAGCACCCTAACCCAATGGGGAGTACAAGAGAGAGATTGACGCATGGTCTGAAATTAATATGCTGCCTATAGAGGCGTTGATTACCCCTTGGTCAGCCGCATAGTTTGTGAGCCAGAAGTCCAGTCTGCTATGCATATGGTGTGCTGCCGAGTAAAAAGAATAATCTCACCCCTGAGGGTTGGCCCACCTCGAGGAGTCACAGATGCTCCATTCTGTCATCAAGTCAGTAAGACTGGCTAAAGCCTTGGGATGGGCTTGTGGGGTGGGTAGGGACTTATCAAGGAAAATGTCTAGGACAAAGTTGTGATCCCCTCTGAGTAAAATAGGGATGTCAGAGAAGCAACTCATCAAGTCCAAGAAGGCTTGGCTGAGGTCTGAGTATATCTCCCCAACATCAGTGTTGTGGCCATAGATATTGGCCACCAGTAGTCTGCCTCCCAGATATGATATCCGAGTTGCTATCCAGCACCCTTGTACATCTGAGCACTTATCTTCTACCACCCATGGTGTAGATTTCCTTATTAAAATGGCCACTCCCCTGGATTTGGTTGTGGCACAACTGGAAATCACTGTCCCCACCCATAGCTTCTTCAGCCATTGTATGGTCCGGCTGGTAAGGTGCTTCTCCTGGAGAAGGGTCACATCCGCCCCCATAGAATTCAGGTATTGTAGGACTTTAGTTCTTTTAGCTGGATGATTAAGCCCCTTCACATTCCAGGAGATGCACCTCCAGCCATGACCTGGCTGGGGTTTTGCAGAGGCTGTCATACCACCAGCTGTTAGTAAAAATTAAGATTAGGTAGGTACTCACCCTGATGTCACCCTGGGGGTATCAGGCACAGTGGCCAAGAGCTCGGGGTAAAAGAAAGTACCTGTCTGATGACTGTATACAACAGGTGGTGACTGTGATAGCAATGTAGTAAGGTTCAGAGTGTAAACAGTTATTGTTCCACCTGAGTCCCACCTGGTTGGGGACAGAGTAAAAAGAAAACACAAACACAAGCTCTATTATATTGTATAACAATCTTAAGATTGCAATGCTCAGAACTGTAACAGTGAAATCTAAGATCTTATTAGAGCACTCTAAAACACAACAGTTACTGATGTTGAAGTAAACGTGCAAAAGAAGTCATCCAGAATGGATGTGCCTCATGCCACACTGCTTCAGACACCAGAGATATCAAGGGAGAGGTTACACCAATATGACAGTAACCTGTCCCAACCTGGCCTTGTGGATCTCTGTGACTAATTGGGATCCGGAGAGTCCAGGTGAGAAAGAGAGGCCTGTCCTAATGATAGGGCAACCGCCAACTACCTATCCACTGGGGAAAAGAAAGAGGAGTGGGGGGAAGGGGTCTTGGGGAAGAGGATGGAAAGAAGAAAGGGGGAAATGGAGAGGGAAGGGAGGGAGGTTCTGAGGCTAGCACTAGTTTATCGATACCTTAGAGGTTTGTAGGGAAACCATCCAAATAGGAATGCTGCTTGGGGAAGGCAGGTGGCATGTGTCTAGCATTCCACTCAGCCATTTTCCCGAGGCCCGGCAGTCGGGCCAAAGAATTGCCTGCCCAGGTCCTCATGCCCCTGCATAGTAAACCAACTGCTATCGAAGGCCTGAGTAATATTGAAAAGGGGGCAGGGAATGCACATGGGAAGTGTTGAAAAGAGATAGGGAGCACTCATGGAGGGGGGGTCTACACTGCTCTGCACCCCGGAACCTATACATAACATCATCTGAACTGGAGGGGGACGTAGGAGTGCAACAGCAAGATAGGGTATCCGCTGCTACTCCATTACCCACATAACCTGCTCAAAGGAAATAAAAAGAGAGTCACAAGTTAATTCAGCCAGCGAAGCCAAAAGTCCGTCCAGCCTTCTGCTCCCGATGATGAGGATTGCTCTTTGGACTTAGGAGTGGAGCTGCAAAAGGGCAAGTTAAGCACCTCCACATAAGATTTAGTCCAAAGCTTCAGGAGGCCTGCCTCTACAACAGCTTCTTGCTTATTATCTTCCACTTCAGCCGCCCAGTCCAAAACCTCTATACCCTCCGTGGATTCCTCGACATCCTCCATCCATGAAATTGGAGCTGCTTTTATTGCAGCTGCTTTGGCTTCTGCTCTAGGGAGCTTGGCAGGAGGGGATGCTACCACGTTACCTGAAACAAACTGATGAGCGCTCCTAGCCTATTGTCGTTGTCAACCTGGTGTGGACAGGATTGCTCGCTCACATTGCCCCTTGTTATCACCTCTTTTGTCTTGGTATACACCTCGACCTGGGGGGGAGCTTGCCTTGGGGCGTTTGTCTGCCTGTTGTGATTCAGCTGGTGGAAATAAGGGGTCTCCTTTGTAACCGTGCTTGATTGATCAAGATTACCACCTCCCTGGGATCTGTTTCCCCTTTTGTCTGGTCCCTTTGGCGGATTTTCTCTTGTGGTCCAGAGGTGTCTGGGGAGTGTGGATCTAGGTAGCAGGTCTGGCCATTGACTATTTACCCAGACATCTGCTTCCCTGGGCAATTCAGCCAAAAATGTTCTGCCATCCTTAGACAGCTGCAGGGCAGTCAGCCTCCTGAACCTGCACTGGAAAGAGTTAGCTGCCAGGCTCTTCTTTAATGGTCCATATGCCTTTCTCTTCATTGCCACCTCCTGTGAGAAGTCCCAATAGAAGGAAATTATGTTGCCTTTCTAGGTGATCTCCCCAACTCCCTGGTAACCCGCAAAAACCTTTCTTTAACTGAATACTTCAATAAGTACGCAATGATCATTCTAGGCCCATTTGCACCATCAGGCCTGCCCACTACATGATGTGCTCTCTCCACCCCCACAGGTTCCTTCCACCTCTCACCTAGGAGCCGAGATAACCGGTCATTCAGAAATTTCTCCATATTCGGCCCTTCAGCCCCCTCCGGCACCCCTAGGATCTTAATATTATTTCTCCTGCTCCTGTTTTCTTGGTCCTCTGCCATTTGCCACAGCCTGGAGAGTTTGTCTTCATGGTCTTTAAGCCTTTGCAGCACCATGAGGTGCTGTCTCTCCAGTGGTTGAGAACATTTTGTTGATCTTCCAGTTTACAGATATCAGCAACATTTCCAGCCACAGTTGCCCCTATGCTGTCCACTCTCACCAGGAGCACCTCCAACATCTTGATGATGTTGGTTAAAGCCTCTCCAAATGGGGTTTGTTCCTGAGAGGGCAGTGGGAGTTGAGTAGCCTGCCCCATTGTGGTGTCTCCTGTGGCCTCCATCCTTACAACCATGACTCCAGTGTGAATAGGAACCAAAACTCTCCTTGTCAGTAGCTTACCCAACAGATCACGAGCATCTAGCACACCTGAGCCCTGCCCCGCTAGTTCCAATGGGTGATGTAGATTTACAATACTGCCGCTCCCCCGCGCTCTGGCCTATGCAGCCTTTCACCTCATACTACTCTGAACTATTCTCAGTTGATTTTCATTCAGCCAACATGTTTCCCCATGATTAAACAGCTGTGCTAGCCTCAGTTAGGGTAAAACTGGGATCCCCAGTGAATATTTTTATAGCTCAATCAAGCATTCCGGCAGATCGTCAGGAAAATAGCACCAGGTCGGGACAGAGCCGAGAGATCACAAAGCCATCACTCCAGGGTCCAAGCCACACCCCCCCATGTGCATGCATTTCTGATTTCTCTGTAGCATTGCATATCCCTAGCAGTTGTGGTAGCCTGATCCACACGCCAAATGGGGTCACGGCTGGCCATTTGTTCAAGGAGTGATGGGGTGATCCAGGGATTGCAAGACCCTTTGCATTTAGATTTTTTAAAGGGGGCAAAAGAAAATCACAAGCTTTATTGAAGAGGGAGATAAGTGCCATAATACAAGGTCAACACTGGCAGCGGAATTGATGGGGGACCAGTCACAGTGGTGAAGGTGCTTTTGGAGATGTATAAGCTGTCCACATCTCAGGATGCATTGGCAGGTCATCTTATTGAGGGGTTTTAGGTGCTGAGTAGACCAGAAGCAAGATATAGCGGAGTGGTCACTAAGGGAGTCTGACCTCACCTTAGTTTCCAGGATCCTGTGAGGGGAGTTAGTGAGAAGGATGTCAAGTAAAGTATAGGACCTGGTTCTATAGCTGAACCTGGTTGGGGCTGGAATCATTTAAGAAGGGTTAACTGTGATAGCAGCATCCTCATAAGGACCGGCCTCAGGCACAAGCCAGTTGACATTAAAATCACCTAGCACAATAACCTCTGAGAGCTTGGGAAGCTTAGTAATATATTCAAGTACTGAGTCAAACCCAGCAGCAATGTTTTTAGGTGGGATATAAACTGAGAATGAAGAGAGGCTTTCCTTGGCTACCCAGGGTTAATTTAATGGTGAGGACCTGAGCACTATTCCCAGTGGACAGTGGTGGGAGGGCATGCCCCTTGAGTGTGTCAGATGAATAAATAACACAACCACACCCTTTTTCTGAAGCCTGTCTGACCCGAAGAGGGTGTAACCAGACAAGGTTGCAGCAGCATTTGGAGTTTATGTAGGAAAATAGGAGGAGGATGTAGTTTTTAATTATAAGTAAAAAATCTATACTTACGAAAAATTATTTCATGGAAGTAATATATTGACAATGTACTTCTGACTGGGGGAGTGAACAACAAGAAATCGATCATTTTATTGATTTTGTATGAATCCAACCCACACCTAAAATTTACATGCAGCTGTGATAAAGAATCTGTTTTTTATCTGGATTTGCCCCTCTCAAAAGACCCGCAGAGTAAGACAGACATGGCATTTTTTAGGGAGGACACAGATGGCAATACATTTCTTTTAGCCTCTAGCTGCCATCCATGCCATGTTGCCACTAACACACCAATGGGCCACTTTTTAAGAATTAGATGGAACTGTAGCAGTGAAGACAAGTTTGAAAATGCAGCAGATGATTTCTCTAAGAGACTCCTAGAAAGGGGTTACATTGCTAAGAAAGTAATAGATGCTAGAGGTTTTGCTTAATGTCTGGAAAGAACTGAGCTCCTGAAAAATAAGCAGAGAGGACACAACACAGACAGTAGATATAATTTTGTTACCTCCTATTCAAAGCAAGCAGGCCTCTTACAGAAAATAATAAATAAACATAAGCAGGTCCTGTCAGCAGATCCTGGACTTAAGAATATTACATTAGAACTACCCAGGATGTCTCACAGAAGAGCACTAACTTTAAAAGACATGCTGGTTCACAGCCACTTCATAGATAAACAACTGACCACATGGCTACATAATAACAGAAGCTGTTACCAATGTAGGAATTGCATGTATTGTAAATACCGTATGTGAAAGCTGGTAAAGAGTTCAGTACTGTAAATGTGGAAAAAATGTTTGAGAGCTGTCAGTGTACAGTTCTACATGCAATACAGCTGGTATTATTTATTTAGCTGCATGTTCTTGTAATCCATACTATGTTGGCAAAACAACCAAGTGTTTTAAGATTTGCATGGGGGGGCATATAAGAGCAATCAATAGAAAAGATGAAACGTATGCTACAACTGCACACATCATTGAGGTAAAATATAGTAGAAACCATACCTTCACTTTTATGGCAATAGATAAAGTGAGTCAGAATCCCAGGGGAGGAAATTTCAACAAGTAAATTTTAAAATGGGAAACTTTGAGGATTTTACAGCTTAAATCCAATAAGAAGCCAGCTTTGCACACAGTCTTTGACTTACGTCCTTATCTGAAACAATGATAAATTATAGTTGCTTAATAAATGCAATACCTTTCACATTCTCATTTTATTCTGTTTATGGGATTTAAAATCCTTATTTAATATCTAATATTATTCTATGAACTGGTTTTTGACTGACATCACTATGACTCTCTACTTGTCTGTGTTATTAACTATGTCCTCACATCATGTACATTTTAAATGGAGACAATGGAGTATTTTATGACTAGTGTTGTTTCTTTTGTTCACTCCCCCCCCGCCTGTGTTTCGTCCTTTTCCAATCTTTCCTTGTACTGCGCTTGTCCACAGTCTTATATTGCTATGTATGTGAATGTTCACTATGGAATTGTTCTGCATCATTGCTTCTAGTAATAAGTGATTTCTCTTTGTTAGTTTTCAACCAATGAGGGCAGAGATGTTTGTTAATGATGTCAGTATGCAGTTGCTATTTATATATGTATGTAATGTTTGTTCCTCAACCTTTGATAGAGGACAGTATTGTCTGAAACATGTCAGGCGGGATGTGTGCAGGGGTGTTTTCTACACTCCTGGTTTGTGTCAATAAAGTGACATTTTAATTTTCAACTGCTAAAGCTGTTGCATCCTTCCATTAGAGGTGGTGAGTGCACAAATAGTGATGAACTGGTTAACTTTTTTCATGAGCACCACTGACCTTTGTGCACACTTTTTCTAGTTTTGTATTTTTCTGCCTTTAAGTGATACACTCAGGTTACAACTATAACTTTGTACCATGTAAAACCTCAACATTTGGAATGCCACTGATAATAGCCATCTACAAAATGTCTTTAGAAGCAACACTGGACACAAAAAAGACTAAATCCATGTTGTTTCACCATAGCTGATTTGACACAGACCCCCCTCCCCCCCCCCGGTTATCAAAACATCCACTATCATTCAGCTTGAAAATGTTACCTTCTTTAAATACCCAGGTGTAGTACTTGACAAGCATCTGTCCTTGGATGAGCACATAACCTGTGTCACTAAGGCTACTAATCAGAAACTAGGCCTTCTATATTGCACTGCTCCCTACCTCTCAAGTAGTGCAAGAAGCACTATTGCTTCTGCCACCCTTCTCCCAGGCCTCTTCTACAGTGCCTCTATAATCCACTCCTCTAAGACTACACTCCTGAACAAACTCAAAATGGCCTATCACAGAATTGCCCAATATGCTATTAAGACCCCAGCTCACGCCCATCATTGTGAAGTGCCGAACAGTTTGGGTTGACCAACTTTCATGGCGAGACTTAACTTCCCAGTATGTTTTACCACCTTCAAGCTAATACACTTCCCACCTCCTCTGAGTATATCTAACCTACTAACCCTGAAACTCTTACCACGAACACTCAGGTCTTCATACATCCCAATGCTGGGTCTGCTCAAGACTCGCCTAGCTGTTGGAAGAAGTTCTTTCTCCTTCACAGCACCACAAAAGTGGAATGACCTCCCACACTCACTACTCTCATGCAAGACCATTACTGTCTTCCAAAGACAATATAGGGAAATATTTTACAAACCTCCTGTCTTTAATGGGAACTGTACCTAACCTTCTCTAAACTTCTCCACCTGATGCCTATACTGATGTATATAGTGGTGTGTACAATCAATGTCTAGGGCTATGAGTCTGTACACAGCCAATTGTCTATACTCTGCACTTACAGTATGTACTACAGTATGTACTAATTGGCTCTACTATGATTATATTGTATGCTTGTATCAACCTTACTGTTTGTTCATCTATGTTGCAATTGACATCTGTAATGTGTAATGTCTCCCAATGAATGGGATGGCTAGTTTAATCCATGAATTTATGTAACTCTCCAATGATATTTGTGCATAATTATCTGTATCTGTACTGTTGTCTTAATGCGGGAACATTTGGTTCCCTTGGTTACCCCGAGAAGGGACTTGACTGTCTCAGAGGGCCAACCCAGTCATCAAAATTTAAATAAATAAATAAACACTGAATTTGTGCTTCAGAGCTTCAATGGAAACATCAATGGAAAACCCACTGGAGGATGTCAATCAGCTCCTCACTACAGTGGCTGCAGCAAATCCATTTTTAATAGAAGACAATGGAACTAAACAGTCTTTACCAGAAGCTAAAGCTTAAATGCAAGTGTTTAGAGGACTCGAAAAACTGACCTATCAGTTACGATGGATTTATTGGAACATTGTGAATCTGGAAGCATATGAATAGGAGGACTGGAGGAAGGCAGATGTGATTCCCCTTCACAAAAGTGGGAGCAAGGCAAAGGCAGGAAACTACAGACCTGTTAGTTTGACCTCAGTGGTAAGGAAAATGATGGAATCACTTCTGAAAGAAAGAACTGTTGAGTACCTAGAGGCCAGCAGGGCACAGGACCCAAGGTAGCATGGATTCACAGTGGGAAGGTCATGTCAGATGAATCTAATAGATTTCTATGACTGGGTGATCAAAGTTGTAGACCAGGGAGGGGCTATGGACATGGCCTACCTAGACATTAGCAAGGCATTTGACAAAGTCCCACATAAAATATTAATAAACAACTTAGCAGTCTTGGAGTGGGTCCCAGGATGGTAGCCTGGGTAAAACATCAGCTGGACAACAGGACATAGAGGGCAACAGTAAATAAAGTCCACTCTGAAGAAAGGTGAGGTACTAGTGGGGTACCACAGGTTCAGTTCTGGGACAGGTCCTCTTTAATGTCTTTATAAGTGACATTGCAGAGGGACTAGAAGGTAAAATATGCCTCTTTGTAGATGACGCAAAGATCTGCAACAGGGTTGGTACACAAAGGGGAAGGGAAAGGATGAGAAGGGACTTGGCAAGGTTGGAGGAATGGTCAAAACATATGGCAGCTTAGATTCTATGCAAAGAAGTGCAAAGTAATGCACCTGGAAACAAAAACCCAGATAAAGAGTACACAATGGGGGGGGGAGATACTAACAACAACAAAAATGTAAAGTGACTTGGGGGTAGTCATATAAGATGACCTAAAGGTTGGCAGGCAATGTGAGAAGGCAGTAAGGAGGACTGGGAAGATACTGGGATGCATATAGAGAAACATCACCAGTAGAAAACAAGAAGTTGTCATCCCTCTGTACAGACAGTTGATAAGACCCCTTCTGCAGTACTGCATGCAGTTCTGGAGACCCCATCTCAGCAAGAACATAGGCAGGATGGAGGCAGTCTAGACGAGGGCAACCAAAATGGTGCAGGGTCTGCACCAGAAACCATACAATGAGAGACTAAAGAAGCTTAATATGTATACCCTCAAGGAAAGGAGGGAGAGGGGTACATGATAAAAACCTTCAAGTACCTCAAGGGAATCAACAAAGACCAAGAGGGTATCATCTTTCAGAAATAGAGATGTGCAAGAACAAGGGGGCACAGTTTGAAGATGGGGGGCAGCTCAGAAGCAACGTGAGGAAGTATTTTTACACAAAGTGGGTGGTGGACACATGGAATGGCCTTCTTGAAGAGGTCATGGGGCCAAAAAACAGTGGGGGAATTCAAGAATCCATGGGACATACATACAGAAAGGCAATTAAAGTAGGGGTAGGAGGAAGTAGGCTGTTGATTAACTAGGATCTGCAGTTTATCCAATAGGTAGGAAATGGGCAGAGTGTGTAGGCCAAGTGGTCCTTATCTGCCATTAAAGTCTATGTTTCTATGTTTCTATGTAACAGTTTTCCAGGATCCCAAGGGGACTACAACTCATTAAGAAGCCAACATATGATATGGAAAACATTGCTTTTATAATAGAATGGGAAGTGATTTTAACCAATGTCAGTTTTAAATTAATAACATCTGTAATAAAATTCAGCATGGAAAAGGAAGAAAAACTGAGGGAAGATCTTAAGGTGCAAGGAAAAATAAGTTTTGAAGTTTAAAAACCGTGTGGACTTTGATAGACTGAATAAAAACCTAAAAAATCCATTCAGAAACTTGACAATGAATAAAAAGCTTTTAAACAGACTAACTTTATAAGAGAGAAGGGGGACTATGAGAATGGCATGGTTTTTAGTTGAAAGAAAAATAATCCAAAAAGCATTTCAAAAAGGAACAAGAATGTTTCATTTGATTTCAGTATGGATGTAAGTGAATAAGAAAATGAAGACAGAAACAAAGGCTCATTTCTCTACAGCGACCAAGTGGGAGCTAGACCACTATTACAACAGCAATAAATTCTCCCCCCCTTCCCTGCCCTTGCAGCCATGAAGGAATCTGAGACTACACAACTCCACATGATAATTTTTCACAGAAAGAGGAAGAGGACAAGAAAGGGGAGACAAAGGAGTACACCATGGCCATGGAGTGTACAATACCAACAACAGAGTGAGAACGTACAGGTGGAGATCATACTGGAGCTGCAAGAGGTGAGTAACAATAATGAAATAATTTACAGATTATCAATCTGTTGTCTCACACCCTTACAGACTCAGACATTAGTCTTTTAAAGAAGGCACTCAGTTTTGTACCTTTCACCCCTATTGACAGGGTACAGACTCTTGGTGCTCTGAGTCTAAGCTGTAGACAATTGAATTTAAAAGTATTTTTTTCATAAGAGACATTATGATAATAACATTATGGACTCTATAAACTCACAATCTACCTTTTGACCAAATTCTATCTTTTGACCCCTGTATTGTGCAGCAGTTACTACTTTTAAGGAACTAATTGAAAAGGACTTGGAAAATATGTTTAAAGCCCCCCCCAGATATTCTTTTAATAATCTTTCTAATAGTGAATGATAAGCAATTTTAAAAAACAAATGGACAGCAATTTGATTGTAACATAAGCAGACCAGGAAAGGGGGGGGGGGGAGTTGTCTTACAAAACAAACAAGTCTGTGTGGCAGAGGTAATGAAACAACTGAAAGATCAGCATTTTTGCAAAAAAATTAACCAAGACCCAACTGTGGATTTTAAATACAGTATTAACAAGAGTATTAATGTAGCATTTGATAATGGTTTTATTGATATGAAGACTAATGACATTTTTATTACTAAAAATCCAGAGAAGGCAACTTTTTACACACTGCCTAAAATCCACAAGAAACTTGACAATCCCAAATGATGCCTATTGTGAGAAGTATAGGGTCTCTGACTGAGTCCCTATCTAAGTACTGTGATTTTTCCTTAGACCCTAAGTTGAGAAATTACCATCCTATCTTAGGGATATGAAAGATGTCTTGAATCTAATAGACAATGTGAAATGTGATGATAACATGCTCCTCATCACTGTGGACACTGAGGCTTTATACACTAATATGCCTCACAAAGGTGCTCTTGATGCAGCAGCACATTACCTAGATAAAAAGCCCAGAAGCAAATCCTGCAACAGACTTTCTTATTAAACTACTTGAATATGTTTTAAAAAGTAATTTTTTTTTGTTTGATAGAGATTTGTACCTACAAGTAAAGGGAATAGTGATGGAGGACATATGTGTCCCCTCTGCAGCCAACATTTATGTAGTGAAATGGGAGGAGGATGTAGTTTTGAATATTAGTAAAAATTTGTACTTGCAAAAAAATATTGTATGGAAACGATATACTGACGATGTACTTCTGATTGGGGGAGTGAACAACAAGAACTAGATGATTTTATTTGATTTTTGCATGACTCCAACCCACACATGAAATTTGCGTACAGCTGTGATAAAGAATTGCTGTTTCTTATTTGGATTTGCCCCTGTCTAAAGACCCATATGGTAAGATTAATATGCCGATTGTTTTGGAAGGACATGGATGGCAATACGTTACTTTTGGCCTTCAGCTGCCATCCACGCTATGTTGCTACTAACATACCAAAAGGCCACTTTTTAAGAATTAGATAGAACTGTAGCAGTGAAGACAAGTTTGAAAAAGGAGCAGACAATATATCTAAGAGACTCCTAGAAAGGAGTTACAGTGCTAAGAAAGTAGTGGACACTAGAGATTTTTCTAAACATCAGGAAAGAACTGAACTCCTGAAAGATAAGCAGAGGGGAGACAATGCAGACAGTATATTTAATTTTGTTACCTCCTACTTGATGCAAGTGGGCCATTTAGAAAAAAGTAATAAATAAACATTGGCAGGCCCTTTTTACAGATCCAGGATTTAGAAATATCACATTAGAGCCACCCAGGATGTCTTACAGAAGAGCACTAACTTTAAAAGACATGTTGGTTCACAGCCACTTCATAGATAAACAACCGACCACATGGCTACATAATAACAGAAGCTGTTACCAATGTAGGAATTGCATGTACTGTAAATATGTAAAAGTTGGTAGAGAGTTCAGTACAGTAAATGTTGAAAAACTGTTTGAGATCTGCCAATGTACTAAATGCAGTACAGTAAGCATTATTTATTTAGCTACATGTTCTTGTAATGCATACTATGTTGGCAAAACAACCAAGAGTTTTAAGATTTGCATGGGGGAGCATATAGCAGTGATTAATCAAAAAGACCAAATGTATGCTACAGCTGCACACATCATAGAGGAAAAATATAGTATAAAACATGGCCCAAATATTCAAAAGGGTTGTGCCATGCGCAACAGAGATGCTCCAGCACAAGTCCGAAAATGCGCCATTCTGCGTTATTCAGTGGGAGGCAGCTGCGCCACTCAAAAAGCAATGCGCAAGAGCGCAATGGTAAGGAATGCATGTGCAACCACAGGGGGAAGAACCATGAATAAATGTTGCAGTGCGATATTCAACAGCATGAGCCATGCTCAATAGGGGAGAAAGCAGAAGTTGCGTGATAGCGGAAATGATCCAAAATAAAAAGGAACAAGAGAGAGAGAGGCACAAGAACGCTGTAGGGAAGCCAGAGGTGGGAGCAAGGTGATACCAACAGAAAAGAGGGTAGCAGTGAGTGGGACTGGAAAGGAGCAGCACAGAGCACACCTATGAACAAACAGCAACAGGACAGGAGTGGGGAGCCTGTGCCACTGTGCAGGAGAGACAGGGGAAGTACCACAGTGGACTGAGGGCAGTGGCAGTGAGCAGGACAGCCAAAGGTTGGAAGTGTACCCAGTGCAGGGGGACCATCACAAAGGACAGCGGGGGGAATGGGATAACAGCTGCCGGGGGGGGAACACCAGCCAGGGACATGGCCAGTGCCACCTTTCAGATGGAGGCAGTAATGAGGGGTGTGAGAAGGCAGGCAGCGGGCGGGGCGGGGCCGTGGAAGGGCTCGTCGGTGGTATGCCCCTAACAGGCAGTACCAAGCCCACACCAGCTTCAAGCACTACATTGACACAGAGATTGTGGGCCAGTACCACCTGAACTGGGCAATCCTGAGGCGGCTCTGTGAGCTGTGCAGTGATGAAATGCAGGCACTCACACGGCGGAGCCATGCTCTGTCAGTGGAGACAAAGGTAACAGCTGTCATGTGTCTGCTCACCATGGGCACCTTCCAGAGACCAACAGGGGACACAACAGACATAACTCAGTCGGCTGCGTCATGCCTACTCACACAATTCCTCAGCGCACTGCTGCCACATGCTGTGGAGTACATGCATTTCCCCAGCACACCGGCGGAGCGCACAGCACACATACAAGAGTTCCACAGGGTAGCACATATGCCTGGCATGCTCGGGGCCATTGACTGCACCCATGTGGCCATCTGCATGCCACCTGGCCTGGAAGGTGCCACTTACATCAACCGGAAGGACTATGCCAGCATCAACTGCCAGGTGGTGTGCGATGCTAGGGGGCGCATAATCAATGTCTGCCCTGGGGGAGCACATGATGCCTTCATCTGGCACCAGTCTGCACTGTGCCACAGGTTCGAGAGTGGGGACATCCCCACTGGCCACCTTGTGGGTGAGTATGCAAATCACTCAGGATGACATGGATCTTGGGGGTGGGCATAGTCAGAGGTGCCATGGGTACTGGCCTTGACGGCCCGTGGCAGAGCGATGCTGACTACCATACTAAAGTTCACCCTCTACACACAGGTGACAGTGGCTATCCACCCCGTCCCTGGCTGCTCACACCATACCGGTGTCCCGTGACCCCATCGCAGCAATGGTACAATGATGCACATGCCACCACACACAATGTCATAGAGCAGGTGTTCGGGATGCTGAAGGCATGTTTTTGTTGCCTGGACACATCTGGTGGTGCCCTAGAGTACAGCCCCTCGAAGGCCTGGGGGCTGTTCCTGGCCTGTTGCATTCTGCACAACATGGCCAACGACTGTGGGATAGCTGTAGAGGTCGAAGAGGGGGGACAGCGATGGGGACGATGAGGATGCCGGTGCAGACGGTGATGGGCAGCCCCCCCTTGGGCGAAGGAACCCCTGACTGATCCGGATGTCACAGCTGCACTGGGACACCATCACAGAGGAGCACTTCAACCAACCCAGGTAAGTCATGGGGCCATGTGCAACCACCAATGGCTAGGGCACAACCCCCAAACTGACATGGACAAACCCCAGGGGCACATGGTGGCAAGGGAATTGGCAGAGCGTGGAACAGAACATGCCGTCGGGGATGGGCAAGGCCTAACACGGCACGCAGTCATGCACACACACACACACCCCACAAGACATGCACAAGGGGTGGGAAGCACGCCGACCCCAACCGCCACCCCTAGCCACACACAGGTCCATAGTCAACCACATCCAGTGCCCTTCATTGTGCGTGTTTCAGACACTGGACACCATTGCACAGTGGTGGGCAGCACAATGCAGGCCTCATCATGCACATGCCACAGCAGCCAGCAGCCGGGAGGGTGTCACATGGACTGTGTGTGTGTGTGTGTGTGTGTGTGTGTGTGTGTGTGTGTGTGTGCAGGGTCGGGTACCCCACCCGTGCATTGTATGTTGAACAACACACTGCACACAGGGCAGTGTCAGACAGTAGCCATGGTGGGAGACAGGTCAGTCACATGGCACAGTGCCACACAGCCACCACGGATGCGTGGGTGGCCCCGCTGAGACCTGCCAGCCATGACAGGTTGACCATTGGCCTCATGGGGTGACACCGATGGCCCTGCTGGACATCACCCCTTGATGATGGGCACTGCACCCCAGAGCCATGCCGGAGAATGGCCCCACGTGGTGCACTGATGCGCCCCCTGACACTGTCCCTCTGTCGCCATTGGCCGACTGGTGACACTGCCCCTCTGGCCGCCGCTCACCAGGGCTCAATGGTGCCACTGCAGTGGCCACAGCAGCCCCACCGGCCTGGATGCACACTAGTGCTGCCCCACTGGTGCAGACAGGCACAGGCTGGGACTGTGATGTCATGCAGGCCTCCATGGCGGCACCACCCACGGCTATGCCTGTGCTGTTATCTGCTGTGGGGCCATCCTGCAGCCCACACATATCACTGTACGTGATGTGAGCTCCACCATCATCGGTGATGGATCCGGCACCAGTCCAAGTCTCAGAATGCTGACATCCATGGACGCTGTCACGCTGGGACATGGGCAGGGCTTCCTCCGCACCAGCTCCACCCACTTCAGTCCGGACAGACAGGTGGGTAAACTGTTGTCCTGACCCTTGGACACCTGTGGAGGTGGATGGGCGCTCCTCTGTGTCCAGGGTATCACCCTCAGTGGATGAACCCACCACCGCTGACCAATGTAAATGCTCAGGAGCTGTAAGGGAACACGGTAGCATTAATGTCTCTGCCCTACCCTGTGGCATTCCCCCCAACCCCCACATTGTGACAGATCAGGACCTACCATGCAGTGACAGGCTGCCACCCATCTGGAAGCCACCACCTGGAACGCCCTCTATGGCACAACGCTGCATGCTGCCAGCCACCCGCTCTTCCTGTGGCATCAGGCGTGACACGGCCAGCTGTCCACCACCAGTCACAGCATGTGCTGCCCTGATGGCAGCCACCTTATCTTTTATCCTACTCTTGTCCATGCCCACCTTCTTCTTGCACTTCTGCACGGACCACTGGTGGCTGCCATGCTGGTTGACGGCACGCGCTACCTCATCCCATGCCGCAGCATGGGCCTGTGGGGTTCCCTGCTGTCTGCTGAGCAGCAGTTCCTGGTCAAGGTAGGCCTCAAACAGGGCATCTGATTCTGCCCGGGAGAAGTTGGGCCTCCTCCGTCTCCCATGTCTCTATTCCTCCTCCTCCTCCACTTCACGTTCGGTCATTATTGATCCTGTGGGAATGACAGGTGTTACCTCTGAATGTGCAGTCCCATGCATCTCCCACACACCACAGTCCACACTGGCAAACAGCATGCAACCCACCACAGTAGACTGCAATACCAGACTACGGCCTCTGCAGCCCCATGTCGCATCTATATAGCGCAACGCATGCAAATGAGGCGAGGCTCAATTTTAAGTGGATGCTAATGCAGTAGCTGCGCCATGGAATTGCTGATGAGCTGATTTGCATATGCCGGCCGAATATCGCGCTGTTGCGCCTTGCGCAGTTGTGTTGAATGTGCTCAGGCAGGGGCACAGCTCTGTGACGTGTGCAGTTAACACTGCATAACGCATGCCCAGGGTGCAGACACCAACGCCTGTCATGCTGCTGATGTGCTGAGTGCAGGAGGCAGTGCAGGGCACGTCCACCACTGTGCCAGTGGTGCTAGTGCACTGTTCACATGTATAGCGCCCTTGCCCTGGGGCGCCATAGGTGCTGTGGTGCCACAGCGTGGTAGGCCACTACAGGAAGTCCCACACAGGTGCCCTACCACACTACATGTGGTGAGTACCAATCGCACTGTGGCAGTCTGTGCACGAGACACCCTTGACCCTGTGCCTGACCTTTGCCCCCTAGGCACCATGCGTCCACATGGGTGCACCCCTATTGCACAGTTCGGTGACAGCATAATGGGGAATGGCAGCACAGTACCACGCAGCAGTCGCACGTGGCAGACTTGTGCTAGGGAGCGCTATTTTGAATCAGACACGGTCCAAAGATGGCACGGTGACGAGCACTGATCTGGAGCCAGGTAGAACTGGCAAACCTGGTTGCACTAGTTGAGCCACATGCTGGTGCTCTGTTTGGTGAGGCACCCCTGAACAGGGCCAGAAGTGCTGTGTGGGAGGAAGTGGCGGTGGCACTGGAAGAGGTGACAGGGATCCAGAGGACAGCTGAGCAGTGCAGACACTGGTACAGGGACCTCCAGTGGAGGTACCAGGACAGGCTTGCCCACCTGCGGGTATGTGCCAGGAGAAGCGCTGTTCCATGGCCAGGTAGGTGCCCCATCCATACTCTGGTTGCATCTGTACGGGTATCGCGGTGGGCATGTGTCCACCACACAGGGGCATGGTCTGTCCAGTGTGGGCAGTGATGGTGGTAGTATAGGGGTTGGGGGCTGAATGGTTTGGCTGTGTGGGATCGCACACACCCTGGGGTGGGGGGCCTTTCCTACTGGATTGTACTGATGTTCCTCTCTCCATGTTTGCACCCTAGGCCCTGAAGAGCGTCACTGTGTAAGGGAGGAGTGGCTGAGACGTGAGCCATGTCCCAATGCCGGAGGTCCCATACAGGCTCAGTGCCAGGACCAGCCCAATGACGGTGAATGCCTTACATCCAGGATTTTCTGTGCATGCTGTGTAGCAGGGCGGGCCGCGGGGCATGCCCACCATCCATTGACACCACTGTCGTGCATGCCACATTGTACAGTCAGCACTGTCCAGTGGCACTGCATGTCTGGGAGTGCATCACTGGTGGTCCATGCATGCACCGAGTACATGGCTGTGCCACTGCCTTCGCACCACAAAGCCATGTCACTGTACAGCCACGGTGGTGCTGTGTGGGACTTGGGCGGTGGGTGTGTGCAGTGGTCCGCATGGCTGTGTGCACCTGGGTGGGCAGGTCTTGTGGACACGATCACTGTGGGTGGTCACACACCATCACAGGGCTTGTCCCACAGCTGTATGTCATGCACAGTGGGTGGGCTGCAGAGGGCTGTGCATTCACACCTTTTGACTCTGCTCCCTTGTCCTAGGTGGATGGCGGATGGTCCGGATTGAGAGGGCACTGCAGGAGCTGCTTCAGGTCTCCAGGGCCTCCCTGGAAATACTGGAGAGGGTGGAGCAGCACGGAGTGAGGTGGAGGCATGGTAGGAGGCTCCATAGGAGCAGGGAGCGGGGCTCCTGCTGAAATACTTCCACCCATGGACTACACCAACCCCCTGGACCCACCCTCACACCCCTCCTTCCCTCTCCTATATGTTCTTACCTCGTTCTTTACCCACCCTCACCTCGGTTTGTAGCCCTCACCCTTTGTTTTGTATATTTGTACATAGTTTTGTTTATACTTACAATACATTTGTTTAGTTATGCCTACTGTGGTGGTATCTGATTTGCAGTGGGCTAATGGTGCTCAGCTGCAGTGGTGTGTATGGTGTCGGGGGTGGTGCTATCATGAGTGAGTGTGTGTGTGTGTGTGTGTGTGTGTGTGTGTCCATAGAGGAGGCAAGTTTGGTGTGGGCGTAGCTCTCAGTCACTGTCTGTGGTTTGTGTGTTGTTTCCTGTGCACTGGATGACTGTGTGCATTGGTACACAGTGCATGAGCTGTGTCCATGGCGCACCTGTCAGACCATCCATGGCCTGTGCAGATGCCACCCTTGCATGTCTGTGACCTGCACAGTCCACTGGCATGTCAGTGGTGGCTGCCCATGCTGGACAGCCACTGTACCCAGCACGATGCCGGGTTGCCTCCTGTCACTGGTGTGGTGCACGTCTGCCTCGGGTGGCACTGTTGCCTCCTCTGTTGTTGTCCCACCTCGATGCTGTCACTTGTGTCTGTTGCAGAGGATGTGTTCCACTGTCTGTCGCTTGTGCTCCAGCCGCACATTGGTGGCGTACGGCATTGTGGTGCCTGCACAGGGTTGCTGGCACACCTGTGCCATGGATGGGTTCTGGCTGTGTGCACATGGCTGCCGTGGCCACATGCCAGGGGCTTGGTTGACCCACTGCTCTGTCCCTGTGTTGGTGTACCCTTGGGCATGGGTGGTTGTTTGTCTGTGCACTGTGTTGCATTCTGTGTGGCGCATGCTTCCATGCAACACTGTGGGTGTCTGCACTGGTTGTTGTGGCCAGTGCTGGGATGGGGTGTGTCCTTGGGAGGGTGTGCAGGGTGCTGTAACACTGGTGGTGGGGTACGGGGCATGCCCTGTCATGTGTGTGGTACCTCGTGTGCCGATGCATGGTCAGTCTCACAGCTGTACCTGGGGGGATATGCGTGACGGCACTGTGTATGCAGACATTGCTTTGCTGTCTGCTGCTGCCCACTGAAGGGTGCTCGTGGTGGGGTTGCCTTGCATGGTTCTGTGGTGCACAGGGTTGTATTGTCACAGTGGGGGTGGTGGCATGCTTGGGGTGTCCTGCACTGTTGGGCGCTACTCCTGGGCAGGGTGTATGGGGATCGTGGTGCAGAGTGTGCTCTGCATTGGTGGGATGGTGTGGCACAGGGTGGACGGGCATCCATGTGTAATGGTCACAGCTTGCAAGGGGGTGTGCTGGGTCACCATACCCTGGTGGTGGGTTTGTTGCTGGTGTCCCTGGGTCAGTGGTTCTTCCTGCTCTCCTCCAGTTGTGTGGTGCATGGGGTGTGGGGGGCGATGTCTGTTCTGCTGTGTGCTCTTCTGCACATCTCTACCATGGGTGGTGGACCCCTGCATCCTGTCCCTGTGCATCCCTGGTTGTGCTGTTGCACTGCTGCCCTGCTCCACTAGGCGTCCCTGGTTGTGCCATTGTGCATCTGACCTGCGCCCCTGCACATCCCTGGTTGCATTATGGCACAGTTGGCGCGATATTCAGTTGTGTGCCGCAGGTGCATCTTGACCTGCCCAGTGTTTGAATATTGTACGTGTTGTGCATGGGCGCAGTGGACTTGCGCTTGCTCCTGCTATTGTGCACCTTTGTGGTGCAGTTTGAATATCTGGGCCCATATCTTCACTGTTATGGCAATAGATAAAGTGATTCAGAATCTGAGGGAAGGAAATTTCAACAACTTAATTTTAAAACTGGAAACTTTGGATCCTGTGGCTGAAAGCCAATACGAAGTCAGCTCTGAACACAAGCTTTGACTTTGCCCTTATCTGGAATAACAACAAATTATAGTCACTAAATAAATGCAACACCTTTCACATTCTCATTTTATTCAATTTCTGAGATTTAACATCGTTGTATGATATCTAATATTATTATATGGATTGGTTTTTATTGATTGATGTCACAAAGAGTCTGTATTTGTCTTTGTTATTAATTATGCCATTACACCGTGTACATTTTAAATGGGAACAATGGGGTATTTTATGATTACTATTGTTTCTTTTGTTCACTCCCCCCCTTTCCCTCTGTTTCAGTCTTTCCCAATCTTTCCTTGTACTGTGCTTGTCACACTGTTATGTTGCTATGTGAATTTTCACTATGGGATTGTTCCGTAACATTGATTCTAGTAATAAATGGTTTCTCTTGATTAGTTTTCAACCAATGAGGGCAGAGATGTTTGTTAATGATGTCAGTGTGCGGTTGATATTTATATGTGTGTGTGTAATGTTTGTTCCCCAGCCTTTCATAAATGACAGTATTGTCTGAAACACTTTAGGCAGGATGTGTGCAGGGGTGTTTTTTACACTTCTGAGGCCCGATTCTAGAAGAGTGGCGCAAGTTGCCACCAAACACAAGTTGCGCCACCCAGAACTGTGACATTGACCCTGCGCCCTATTCTAGAAGGGGCAGGGTCACCTCAGCTAAGTACTGCGACTTGCGTTATGCGGCCAGGTACTCCGAGCAGAGGATGCACCTGGCGAGCATGTCACAAGCCACAACTGGCACACCACATAATGCATGCCCCCCCAGCTTCTAAGGTCATAGCAGATTTTCTGTTCCTTGTTGTTAAAAGCAACAGATTGTCTTGTAACATATGTAATGTCGCTCTGAAATGAGCTGCATAGATGTGATAGCCGAGCAGTGAACAATGCCAGATTCTCACCTAGGACATTTGAGATGCTGGAATACTTAGCCTGCTCTGTTTTGCACTGTTTGAAATATTAATGACACGTTTTTTGCCATGATACTGGTCATTATTTATGTGTCAGTGATGGAAGACACTAATAGGGACATCAGTCTGTGATATGGGTGAGTGACTGGGACAAATGAAGGGGGATGTCTTTTAAAACAATAAGGGTAGAATAGTAGTTGCACTCAAGCAAAGCACCTCAGAGTATAGTGTGTGACAGCCTGTACAATTTTCTTGATGAATGACACTTTCCATTCTTGAACTATTATATATAGACTGGAACTTTGATATACACAAAAATCTGCCTGTAAATTACTCAGACTACCAACATGTCAGAATGATAGTTTTGCCTTTCAGATCCTGTATTGTGAAGGAAGCAGACAGCCATCAGACTAGAATAGACTAAACTAGAACAGAAATGACTATTGTTTTATACTGTTCCTACATACTAGCTATCTCAAAGCATTCTACAGATCAGTGGCTTAAGGCATTAGTAATGCAGTTGTGTGCAGACAAATATGGTTGCACTCCCCTATATCTATTCACAGTTATAGACAATTGCAGAAACAGTTGGCCAGATCTTGGGAGATAGCCTCTGCTCTTCCTGAAAAGTGCAACCGGATCTTTAATTTCCATGGGGACACACATTAGAGATGGGCAGATGGGACCTCGGGTTAATGTGTCATCTGAAGAATGGCACGTCCAACATGGATGCTCCCCCCCACCACCCAGTGTATGAGCTCAAGACCCTAGTGTGGAATATACTCCATATTCATCTAGCCCAGAGGCATGACTGCTGCTAATGAGCTTCAGTGACAGTATACATCCCATTAGTTCTGTAGGAGCGCTTACTGGAAAGACGCACTCAGAAATTAATGTCTAACACGTCTTTACAGTGGCGCTCCTACAGCTTCACTGCCATGGGTGGGCCGTGGAGGGGGAGAGGGGTGGGCTGTTCTAATCACCGCTGAGGATGGGTGGGGGTGCTGGGTGGGCTGGCAAGCAGCTGAGGGGGGTCACTAGACTACCAGGGCTTGTCAGGGTATTTGCTGCATTTGCAGCCGTGACTCGGGGTTGGGGCATGGGTGGGTAGATGACAGCCACGCCTGTGGGGCATTTAACAATGGGGGATTCTGGGGACAGGGTGTGGGCAGCCCTGTGAGGCATTAATTACACAGGGAGTCGGGGCAGTTGTGTGGGCAGTCTGCAGGCCTTTGCTGTATGAGGGAGGCACAGTATGGGAATCGGGTGGAACTGTGTAAGATGCCCAGTGGGGCAACAACGGGGTGGTCTGGGCATGGGGGGATATGGACTGGGTTCTACAGGACCCTTGGAGGATGGATGTAGTTACACTAGCTAAATGCAGGTGTAACTTACGTTGCCGGTTCTCCTCTGGGGGTTCTTGTAAAATCCCAACATTGGGGACTTTGTTGCTGCCCTTCTGGAATGGGGTGCAACTGCTGCCGTAAACCCCCTAGCACCATGTCGCAGGGGGTTTATGGTGCAACTGCCGGTGTAACAGCTGTTCCGCACAAGTGGCCTGTGACATGTTGCAGGCCACTTTGTAGAACAGTGCAAGTCACAACTGCTGGCGTAAACTGTTACTTGCACCATTCTACTTGGTGCAAGTGCTGTTACGCCAGGTGTAACTCTTCTAGAATCGGGGCCCTGGTTTGTATCAAAAAAATTACATTTTAATTTTCAAGTAAAAGCTGTGTGGTGTCCTTCCATTAGAGGTGGTGAGTGCCCACATGTCTGATGAACTAAGACCAAAAGTTGTGTATAAATGTAGTAAAAACCTTAAAGGCATGGTCCCACAGTCTCTTTCAGGACACAAATCCAGTCTGTCACCTTTCTTGGTTAGGTGCCCCCCTCAAAGGCTGCAACCCATGCAGACAATTTAATGTGTGTAAATTCTGCATGAAGTGTAATACCTCTGTACATCCCTCAGGAAAACCTGTGTAAAAATTAACAAGGTCCATACATGTTCCACACCATTAGTGATACATGTTATTCCGTGCCCTTGCTGAAAATGTTATGTGGGAAAGACCAGGCATACACCTCGTGAAAGACTGTATCCAGGATCAAGCCCAATCTATTGTTAAAGCAATCCTAGTAATCCCTTTGGGTGCCCACTTCCAGCTATAACACAGCAGCGGTTCCCAGTGAATGTCCATTTCCGGCATTAACCACATCCCTCTAAATCCCAGAGGTGGGGACAGAGTGGGTGCACTGTTACCAAGAGAGCCAAAATGGATTTTCTCACTGAAAGTCATGCTCCCTGAAAGTATAAATGACCACCTTGACCTAGTCTGTTTCTATGAATAATCATCTTTGGAAGTTATCAGATTAAATTTGTGAGAATATTATAATATCTAGAGTTGTCTATTATTTGATGACATAATGGAATATTAAGGACATTATATTATTTTAATTAAATTATTTTTGTTTGTTTCAGGGTTACTTTTGTGCTGGATTTGAATCCATCTCTATTTAACTCTTTTTTGGTTTTCTCCTGTGTGATTTTTTGCCTCTTCAGCAGCATACTAATGAAGAATATTTTGTTCTTTAACCTACCTTAGTATTGGAGCTTTTTGTTATAATATTTATTGATGGTGTTTTTGTATATTTATAACACTTTATTGGTATTTTGGGTAACACTAACATTTGCTCATTTGTGTTGTCTCTCAGATACCAGGCCTCAGTCTTGATTGGTCCTAAGGATCATTAGAATTTAATTGATCTATTCCCTAGTCGCTGTTTCCCCCATCCCTGATTTTTGCCTTTGAGATACACATCAGTAAAACAAATTATGCACTTTAACATTTTTGGTAATATATTATTAATCCCCTTGGTGGTTTTCTTGGCAACTTTTTGATAGTGTGTTTTTTGATTGGGCACTGTCCCACCCTTTGATGTATACACATGATGCCAGATCATATGTACTTAAAATGGACCAGAAGAGACTGCTGCCCTGCTTCCTGATGAAGCCTCATGAATGGATGCGAAGTGCTGGGGTAGTTTGTAGCTCTGTGGGTAGCCTGTGGCAATGGTGACCATGATTGAGCTTTCAAAAGGGTGACTCAATTGTGGCATCTATCCACAGGGCTACTGGGATGGAGGGTCCACGAATATAGTGATGGATGTCACTATATGTACACACGTGTGGGGGGCAAGCATGCCATGTGGGCGGGGTGAAGGGGAGGGAGGTCAGGAGGCATAGGCAAGGTGGGCTGAGCTGGCCCTGTGGCATGGTGGGTGGGTGGTAGGCTAGAGTTGTGAGGTGCCAGGTTTGGTTCCGGGTGCACATTTGTTTTATTGTGCTTGACAGTGATTTTTTTTCGTTTTGCACCCCCGACATGCACTCCACCTGGCGTTGAGAACTCTTTAGTATGGGGTGCAGGGTGCAGCCCACTACACAAAACAAAAAAAAAGTCCCTGGTGCACTTTTTGCTCAGTACTGGGGTACATCGCCAAAATTGATTTTCGGTGATATACACTCTCCCCAACAGCGATCGCCTTTCCACGATCACCGTTATCACATGGAATCGCTCTGTGCTCTCACTCTCATATGTGAGTATTAAATTGTCTACTTTGCAATTAAATCACTTCAGTTTCCTGAGTTTCATTTGCTCTGTTGTGTACTGTTCCAGTGTGTTCACATGTCATATTTTTTTCTATTGTCTGCATATTCCCAGGATTTTGAATGCCTCAGTCTATGCCTTTTCTGGGTATTAAAATGGACCTATTCAGAAAGAAAACTGACTGTAACTTTATTCTGCATTATAGAAACTGTCCATTAAAGACTCAATGACTTCCTCATATTCACAAATACCCTCTCCCCTGTCCAAACAGAGTTCAGAACATATCATTCCACCAGTTCCTCCCTACTACACTTCATCGACTTTATTCTCTCAGCCATAGACCTAGGTCACTTTACCTTCACTATATCCATTGACCTCGCAAAAGCCTTTGGTTATGTCTCTCACCCCCTCCTCATAAACAAACTCCATGCTGCTGGACTGTCAGCTCCAGCAGTTAATCGGTTTAACTTTTTTTTTAACTGAATAAGCTTTATTAAAGCATTTGGATACAAAATAACAAACCAACAACTCAAAAAACAGTAATGAAAAAAAACAGACAAAATAGACAAAACAACACACAATGTACAGAAACAAACAACAACCCCACTCAACAAATACCCTCACCCTACACACTCTGGAGCAGGAAAACCAGGGATAAATTTTACCTAGAGTTTAAAAAAAAAAATAAGTTAGGTAAAGCAAACACAGGGAAGGAATGCCAGCTTAACCAACTTAACTAAATGGTTAAATAACTAAACAGAAGGAAAGGAACATCATGCATACACCTTGTGTGAAACCTAACAAGCAGGCCAAACTAATTAATACCATATCCTACACTCAATGTACTGTAGGTACAATATATAATGGATGCCATATATTTTTAAACATAATCAAATGATCTGCCATGCTAGCAAGTATTTTCTCCTCTTGTAAAGCAAACAATATTTCTTTATACCACTCTGTATATGTAGGAACATCTTGATCGCACCAGTGCCATAGTATAATCTTCTTAGCGCAAGCTGAGATCAAGGCCATATGGTAGCATTGTTTACCGATTAACTTATCATTATATTTCCCTAAGAGACAAATGGCTGGAGTAAATGCTTGCTCCAACCCTAAAAGTGAGTCAAGGTGTCTGCAGATGGTGTCCCAAAAGGAAGAAACTTTTGTATACTCCCACAAAACATGTAATGATGTGCCAGGTGATTTGCCACAGAGTGTACATATATCTGATGATGTAATACCCATTTTATATAATTTAATATATACAAAAGTATACAAGTATACAAAAGTTTGACACTGTCCACCATCACCTCCTGCTTCATCAGCTACTAAACATTGGGCTCTCTGTGGAATCAGTGGCATGGTTCAATAGCTATCTTGACAACAGGACCCAATGTGTAAAAATAGCAGGCGTGTTCTCCGACACTAAAGAGGTACGCTCTGGTGTCCCCCAAGGCTCCATCCTGGGCCCATTACTTTTCAGCCTGTTCCCCAATTCTCTCCCCGACTCCACCCCTCAGCAAGTTATACTCTATTCAGATGACACTGTGATTCTTGCCTCCCATCATGACCCAAGCCACCTGCAGCAAACCCTTCATCATGGTTTCACTTCAGTTGAAAACTGGTTCAAAGAACACAAGTTAATCCTTAACCAGGAAAAAAACCAAGACCATGATTTTCACCAGCCACCAAAACAGGCACAAACATCTCCAACTCACCCTACACATCTGCCTCGGCAACTCCCTGGAGCAGGAATTCTCCTTCAAATACCTTGGAATCACCTTAGACCCCCACCTGTCCTTCGGAACCCACATAACAAATGTCGCAAAAACAGTGAACACCAGGTTGGGTTTACTCTACTGGATACGACGGCACCTGACTAAAGAGGCCCTCAATGCCACTGTTCAAAGCTCTGTCATCTCCCAGATTGACTATGGTCTTGTCATCTATGGCACTGCCACTAGCTCGACACTCAGAAGGATAACCACCACCCTCAACAAGGCCTGTCCACTCATCACTGGGGCCGAGCGGCTGACACACACCTGTGACCTCTACTCACAAACAAACTGGCTTCAACTTGAAAATAGAATCCAGTACCAAACCTGTGTGGTTGCAAAGAAAATCCAGTTAGGAATTGTCCCTCCTGGAGTGTGCTCACTCTTTCAACCAAAACTAGCTACAGAATCACCATGGGATCAAAGCCACAACTATTTTGCATCCCCCTCTGCTGCACAGCCCATGGCCAGTGATCATTCGCTTATAGGGCACCCACTTGGTTTAATGGACTTGCCTATGATATTATCAGTACCAGCAGGCTAGGGGCATTCAAATCCAGGCTCAAAACACCCTGGTAGCTTCCAGCACCTGCGACTGCCATGGTTAATCAATGCAACACTGCTCATGTACTGCTTGCCCTACCGAGCTTCTTGCCCAATGCACTTGCCCTAGTAGGCCTCTACCCCACCTGCACTTCTGAATCTTGACAATGCCACCAGTCTGGCTGCCTCTCACCCACCACTCTCCCCCATTTCTTATTTCCTTCCTTACCCTCGCCTCTCCTCTCTCCTCCTCCTGACCTCCTATACTCTGTCCCCCCTTTCATCCTACTACCCCCCTTTCTTTACTACCCACACCATGTCTCCTCCATGCAACATGTGTCCTTGTAACCTTTTATGTGAAACAAATGTTTCTTATCTTATGTGATACCAATGTCTTGATGTAGAACCTTTGTAAAAGAGCCTTGGGCTCAAAGGTAACTTGTAATCCTAGAATTGAAATAAAAAAAATTAAAAAAAAATAATAGGGGTGTAATAAAGTTTGTGTAACACTTGGAATTACATGTAACAGTATCTATCCCATTTAAGATATTTATGTATGTTTTGCCATATATGAGACCAGTCTGTGAAATCAGCATGCACAGGGATAGTACAGGCCCAATATTCCATCTTCCCCTCCACCTTAGTGGGGAGAAGATCATAAAATTGTGAATAAAAAAGGAGATAGCATGGGGGCTGATGCTTTGGGTGCTAAAACCAGTATCTTCTGGCAATAGATGGACCAGAGCCATGAACCAAAATGATGATGAAATAAGTGGGAAAGTTGTAAATATTTAAAACAATCCCTAGTAGGGGTCTGAATAATATGCTGAAAATCTGAAAATTTTAGCAATACTCCATTATGGATAAGTTGTTCAACCAATTTAATTTCTGGGTATGGTCAAAATGATGAAGCAATGAGTTGTCCCCCTATTTTTAAATTCAGATTACCCAGGAGAGGCTGTGCAACATCTTTCTTAGGGTTCAAATGTAGAAGCAGACATAATTGTTTATGAGTCCACACCAACACACCTAAAGGAGTGGCCTGAAGAGTGTGAGGGAGGTTATTAGAAGATACATGTAATAGAGCCATAATGTTAAGGTTCAGCTGCCAGCACAGATACCACTCATTATCCAACCACTGTGGTATATATACTAATGAAAGGTCCTCTCCAGGATTCCGATACCACTGGAAGTAACAAGAGCTAAATAATAAAGGTAAATGTGAGGAAGGTGAATGCCACCCAATGTTTTAGAGGATGTGAGTTTAAAATACAGCCTTAAAGGCTGTTTCCCATATCAAATAAATGACATGATTCTCTGCAAATCAGTGAACCAAGACTGAGGAAAGACCTGGTTGAGCATCATATGGGGGGGGGTAGGGTACCCTAGGGAGGACATTCATCTTAACAATATTTATGCAACCTTAAAGGGAGAAAGGAAGTTGGGACCAGCGATTCAAATAATGCTCAGGTTGTTCACCTAGTGGGTCTAAATTATAGAGTTTTAGTTTTGAGGGGGAGGTACATAAGTGTATACCGAATATTTAAGTTTATCAGGAACCCAGATCAACCTACGGTGAGACACTTCAGTCCGCGTTGTCCATGCATTCAGGGGCATTACTTCAGTTTTATCCAGATTCAGTTCATAATTAGAAAGTTGACCAAACTGTTTAATTACATCCAGGGTCACAGGCAGAGAAACAGAGGGATTTTGTAAATGCAACAAAATATCATCTGCGTACATGGACGACTTATATTGATTTGGACCAATAGCATTATGCTGAATCCTTAAGGTAGAATTCATTTTCCAGATCAGGGGTTCAAAAAAAAAAGATTAAATAAAAGGGGCGATAAAGGGCATCCCTTTCTGGTGCCCCACTTGAGATGGATCACCTCCAATTGAACCACATTACATAAGACGTGGGCAGAAGGGTTTGTGTATAGAACTTGAACCCATTTAATAAAATCTAGTGGAATATTATACCTGGGCAATTCCATAAACAGAAATTCCAATGAGACCTGATCAAATTCTTTCTCCTCATCCAGGGATGCCAACACTGCTGTAGTAAAGGACTCCCTGGTTGCTGAAAAAAGATGGACAAATTTGCAAAAGGGGTCAGCAGAAAGGCAGCCAGGAACAAAACCAGCTTGCTGTCTGCTGATTAAGGAGCCCCGAACTTTATTCAAATGGGTAGCTAATATTTTAGAAAGTATTTTATAATCAAGGTTTATTAATGAAATAGGTCAATAACTGCTGAACTTTGCAGGGTATTTCTCTGGCTTTAAAATGACCACTGTGATGGCTTCTGTTAGGGTAGGGTCTGTGGAACCATGTAAATATATATATAATTAAAAGTATCTAATAAGATCAGAGTTAAAAGTGCCTTAAAATTCTTATGAAAGTTGTGGGTATAACAGTCCGGCCCTATGGCCTTGTCAAGGGTTAAGGAATCAATAGCTTCTACAACTTCCTGAAAAGATATAGGGGTTTATAAAAATGCATGTTGAGGGTCTGAAAGTTGTGGTAATTCAAATGCCTGAAAAAATTCCTGAAGTTGCTAGGTGGGAGCGATCAGGAGTATATTGAGACTTATAGTAGGTCTGGAATTGAGCTGCAATATCCCTAGGTGTGGTGACTAGCTGGCCTGAGGACAACTGAATGGATGGAATAATTCTATCAGCCACCTGTCACCTTAAATACAGTGCAAGTACTTTGCCCGCCTTCTCCCCTTGTTCAAAATATTTGTCTTTAGTTCTAAGAAGATGTTCCGCCTGCTCCCATAGGAGATCATTATATTGAGCACATAAAGATTCAAGCTGTTCCCAAATATCATCAGGGGAGGAATGGAACAAAGAATGTTCTAGTTCCTGAATTTGTTCAAGAAGGTGAGAGACCTTCTGTGCTCTAAGCTTTTTCCGTTTGGAGTCAATACAGATAAATTCACCCCTTAAACCACATTTCAGAGTACCCACAAAAGATCTAAATGGTACATAGAGGGAGAATAAATCTCTAGAAAAGATGTTATGAATCTGGTTATATGCTCTATAATCTCTGGGGATTTCAACAATTGATTATTCAGTCACCAGGATTCGTCCTCTACGCTGCCCAATAGAAAGCATATCTGAATTATCATAGGATGGTGATCTGATAAAACCTTAGCACCATGGTAACACATCTGAATTCCCAAAAGGTGCTCCAATCCCAACAAAAAATAATCAAAACAAAAGAATAACTTACGAGGCAATGAATGAAAGGAATGCTCCTGTTGAGAGGGGTGCAGTACCCTCCAAGGATCCGCCAAGTCCGTGGAGTCCATAAACTCACGTAGTGTGTGTTGTCCTGGAGACAGCCCCTGCCTCCTTACCCCAGACTTATCTAACTCATTAGATACAACCATATTCCAATCACCTACCAGGAGAATAGGGAGAGATACCCAGGAAGATAATGTAGTAATTAAAGAATTGAAGAAGATAGGGTCCTCAACTGTGAGACCATATATAGATCCTAGGATAACCCACTGTGTGCTAACAGAGCCTTTAACAATATAAACCTCCCATGGGGATCTGATACTTCCTACAAGAGATAGAAGGGGACTCTCTGTGCCTCTAGAAAAGCCACCCACTGCTTGTAGGTATCTGTCCCAGCCCCATAAACATGACCCACCCATGTTGTACAGCATGATAACAATTACGTAGTGGATAAATGGGTCTCTTGTAACATATCAACATCTATTTGCAGTCCCATCAGAAGAAGTAAAAGTTTAGAGCATTTTACTGGGGATTGGGAACCTTTAACATTACAAGAGCTGAATCGATATGTTTGAGGCATATACGGCATGTATCCTATTCAAAAAAGCAGTAGCATTCCTCCCATAAAGACATCAAAAATCTAATCCCAACAAGGTAGCCGCTCCAGAATAAATTACCCACCCTTCCCTCCCACTCAAATCCACCCCCCCAAAGCCCATCAAACAGATTCTCCAAATAAAAACACACCAAGAAGAAAACATTCCCACACCTCCCTCCTCCCTTAAGTGACACTGAGAGGCCATATATCCCATAAATCCTCTGGTGCACAATGCACTTCACCAGCATGTGCACCCACCACAACTCACATCACTCCAGGACCAATGTCGTCTTAAACAATAATCTCCATAAACTCCCAAGATCTGACAAAGCCGTTAAAGGAGGGGGGCCAAAGCTTAATAATATTTGTCGTAGCCCAACATGCTAGTAATGTTAATAGCCTAAAGAGGGCCCAGTAAGGACATTAATTATATCTATTTAAAAAGAAGGTTTCAAGCGAGGCCCAAAGAGGAAACCCCCTTGAATAAAAAAATTATAATATATAGCACATCAAGGATGTGCAAAAAGGAAAATTCTTTGCCCACCTCCAACTTTCCACCCCCGATTCCTATAACAACCATAACATTTTGCTGACAGGGCATAACAGGACAGCAATCAGTGTCCTGGAAGAAACAAACAAACATTGTAACTGAGAATGTTATAAATTGTTAGAGAATAGACCTTCAGTTTGTTCTATCGTTGTATTCCCACAACAGTTTCCGAAAGTATAACTACTCAAGATAACCTGAAAAGTGGATGCTAATAAACAGATCAGTAGGAACTAAAAACTATAAACCAAAACACAAATGCCTATAGGGGAAAGGGGAGAGGTACCATAATAATGACCAGACATAAAGACTAAATGTTCAAGAGGAGGGAAATAAAATATATTAACAAGTGATCCAGCCTCTTAAGAATGTGTATTTCAGAGTCCAATATTGCTGAAAAGGGGTCACCAGTCCTGGATGTACACTGAAGCAGCAGTCTAATAAAAAAGCTATCTGTAATTCTAAATTCCATTCGAAACAAACAATCTAGCCATCCAGTAAACATAACTGAAGACAGGAGGAGATGACTGATGCAGATATAGAAACATAGAAACATAGAATTTGATGCAGATAAGCACTGCTTGGCCCACCTAGTCTGCCCATTTCCATACCTAACGGATAAGCTACAGATCCTAGTTAACCAACAGCTTACTTCCTCCTACCCCCCACTAGAATTGCCTTATGTCTGTCCCATGCATTCTTGAATTCCCCCACTGTTTTTGACTCTACAACCTCCTCAGGAAGGCCATTCCATACATCTACAACCCTCTCTGTGAAGAAATACTTCCTCACATTACCTCTGAGCCGTCCCCCTTCTATCTTCAAATTGTGCCCCTTTGTTCTTGCACATCTCTTTTTCTGAAAGATGTTACCCTCTTAGACTTTGTTGATTTCCTTGAGGTATTTGAAAGTTTCTATCATGTCAACCCTCTCCCTCCTTTCCTCGAGGCTATACATCTTAAGCTCCTTTAGTCTTTCTTCATATGTCTTCTGGTGCAGACCCTGCACCATTTTGGTTGCCCTCCTCTGGACAGCATCCACCCTGTCTATGTCTTTGCAGAGATGGGGTCTCCAGAACTGTACACAGTACTCCAGATGTGGTCTTACCAACTGTCTGTACAGAGGGCCAGCAACCTCCTGTTTTCTACTGGTGATGCCTCTCCCTTTGCATCCCAGTATCCCCCCCAGCCCTCCTTACTGCCTTCTCACATTGCTGGCCCACCTTTAGGTCATCTGATATGACTACCCCCAGGTCCCTTTCCATTTTTGTTGTTGTCAGTATCTCACCCCCCCATTGTGTACTCTTCCCCAGGGTTTTTGTTTCCCAGGTGCATTACTTTGCACTTCTTTGCATTGAATCTAAGCTGCTATACATTTGACCATTCCTCCAACCTTGCCAAGTTCCTTTTCATCCTTTCCACCCCACCTTGCGTATCAACCGTGTTGCAGATCTTTGTGTCATCTGCAAAGAGACATACTTTCCCTTCCAGTCCCTCTGCAACGTCACTTATAAAGACATTAAAAAGGACTGGCCCCAGCACTGAACCCTGTGATACCCCAATAGTGACCCCCCTTACTTCACTGTGGACTCCATTTACTATTACTAGCTGTGTCCTGTTGTCCAGCCAGAGTTTTACCCAGGCTACCACCCTGGGACCCACTTGTGCAGGACTGTGTCAAATGTCTTGCTAAAGTCTAGGTAGGCCATGTCCATAGCCCCACCCTGGTCTACTACTTTGGTCACTCAGTCAAAGAAATCAATTAGATTTGTCTGACATGACCTTCCTGCTGTGAATCCATGCTGCCTTGGGTCCTGTGCCCCACTGGCCTCTAGGTACTCAACAGTTTTTTCCTTCAGAAGTGATTCCAGCATGTTCCCTGCCACTGACTGGTCTGTAGTTTCATGCCTCTGTCTTGCTCCCACATTTGTGAAGGGGAATCACATCTGCCCTCCTCCAGCAATCAGGTGTCACACCATCCTCCCACGATTTATTAAAAAGGGTAGTCAGTGGTGTTACTAGTTGTTCCCATAGTGTACAACCTGTTAAGCAGAAAATCTATACCAAACTAGTCATGGTCCTTTTGATTGAGGGAATAGATCATGGAAAATCACCAGCAAGCCTGCCCAGGCTTCTTTTGCTGACTCAGACTGGTGAGTGCCTTTCTCATGGGTGGCCAACAGCTGAACTGGGTAAAGGATACTATAGTAAATTTTAGCAGATGAAAATTTAGAGAGGATTCCCCTGTACTCCCCACACAGTTGTTGTACATAGGGAGTACAGTCATTAAAAATGTAGAAACGGCGTGCTTTCCACTGGAACTCTCCTTTTTCCCTTGCTTTCTGCTGTATGAAAGTTTTCTTCCAGTAGTTAAGCATTTTTAATACTATATTCCCTGGGTGCTCTAAAGGACCAGGGGAGGCCTCAAGGCTCGGTGGGCTCTCTCCACGATATATGACTAGCCAAAAGGAGAGGGTTCCACAACTGATTGTAGGAGGTTCTGTACAAATGTGATCATATCAGAACCTTCCTCTTGCTCAGCTATACCCGCTAAGACCAAATTATTGCAGCGGTTCCTTCCTTCTTGGTCTTTCACGTAGGAGTCAAGTTTATCCACCTTCTTCCTAAGGGATACCAGCTCCTTCTCATCCTGAGATTGGGGGTCCTCAATGTAGCTTATATGGACTTCAGCATCTTAGATCCTAAAGGTGATAGCTTCAAGTGCCGGTGAAAGCATTTCATGTCCATGGCCATCTCAAGAACTACAGCTTTAATGGTTGTGAGATCAGCCCAGAGACTTGAAATGGAGACATCGAAATCCTCTTCCGGTGGTGCTGATACTGGACACTCTGTGGATTTAAGCCGTTTGGGTTCCCGTTACTTCTCCAGTGTAACAGGAGTGGTACGAAATTTCTGGAATAGGTGTCACTTCCATCATTTCCATTCCAGAGGCAAAAACTTGAAAATGCAGCTCCAAATTCACAAAAAGAAACACAGCTCAGGTAAAGCAATAGCTTTAATGTTGCAATAAAGAGCAATTTCAGCTTGTAGTGCTAAAAACTTAATTTTAATCCTGGAGGTAGGACAGAGCAATGGCAGAAGCATCTAACCAGCAAGCTGCATCACGTGACTCCCATGGTTTAACTCTTAACTAACTGGCAGGCTACAAGTGGTGCAAGTCAATAATGTCCTCTCTTCTCCCTTCCCCATCCTGTCTGGAGTCCCCCAGGGCTTCATCCTTGGACCTGTCCTCTGTTCTCTTTTTATAAATGATCTCCCCTGTCTGTTACAACTCCCACATACACATGTATGCTGAAAACCCTGTCATATACCTGTCTGTCCCCTCTATCAGATGTCCATATCCCCTTCAATGTGACTTTCATGCAGTGATAAACTGGTTCCAGGATCACCACATTAAAAAGAACACAAAACAAAAAAAACATTGTCATACCCTTTGGCTCAAGGCAAAAATTTGCCAGGTTATCACCCCCTCCGATTATCACTACACGTACAGGCACCCCTCTCAATGTGGTTTCTACCTACAAATAAATATCTTGGAATCTGACTTGATCCATCCTTAGATTTCTCATCCCATTTTGCTGCCATGCACTCAAAACTTTTTCCCTAAACTGGGTCTGCTCTACAGGTAGAAAGACAGTAACTCCCTCCCAGACCATGGTAACCTAATAACTAAATGGATTCTCCAAGTTGTCGATTATGCCAACATCATCTACAGCTTAGCACCTGCCTCCTCCCTTGCTAGGCTTGATGTGCTCTTCAGTGCTTTCTGTCAGTTTGCCTCCAACTCCCCTCTACTGACTCACCGTTGAGACCTATACGCTATCCTTTCTCTCCACACCCTGCAGCACAGATGATTTGCTCACAGCCTTACTTTCATCTCTAAATGCTGGTTTGAATCCCTCCTGTTTTATCTCTCCTCTCTCCTGCTACCCACTCCTACTAGCCCTTCACTCCTGTCTTTCCCATACTTTCTCCCTCCCCCAAGCCCACACTTTATCAGGCCAACAAGCTTTTTTTTTCATCACTCTTCCCTCTGGAACAAACATCCCACCTCTATTCATAGAATTTTTTGACTGAGTGACTAGGGAATGCAATCAGGGAGTGGCAGCGGACATGACCTATCTGGACTTCTGCAAGGCCTTTGACAACATCCTTCACAGGAGGATGGTGAGCAAGATGGGCAGTCTCGGAGTGGGGAGAAAAAAAATAAATTTGGTGGAAAGCTGGCTCAGTGACAGGAGTCAAAGGGTGCTTCTAAATGGGGTTCATTGCAGGGAGGAAGACTTGACAAATGGGGTACCCAGGGATCAGTACTGGGGCTGATACTATTTAATACTTACACTGGAGATATTACGGAGGTTCTGAATGGGAAGGTGTGCCTGTTTGCAGATGATACAATAATCTGCAATAGAGTGGATACACCAGGGTGGGTGGAGAGCATGAGAGAAGACTTGCTAAAACTAGAGGGGTGGTCAGAGAGTTGGCAACTGAGATTTAATGCCAAAAATGTAGAATAATTCACATAGGGCAATAAGAATCCCAGGGCCACACACATACTAGAAGGTGAGGATGTTGAGGTAATGGAGCAGGAGAGGGATCTGGGAACTGTTATTTCGAACAACCTTAAGGTGGCAAAGCAGAGCAACAAAGTGGTTGGGAAGGCAAGTGGTATGCTGGCATGCATAGGGAGGGTATCACAAGCAGGAGAAGGGATGTGATAATGCCCCTATGCAAGTTAATGGTCCGTACCCACCTAGAGTATGGGGTGCAGTTCTGGAGACTTCACCTATAGAAGGATATTGATAGGGTGGAGAGGGTCCAGAGGATGGCAGCCAAAATGGTGCATGGTATGCATCAGAGGACATATGAGGAGAGGATGAAGAAGCTTGACCTGTATCCACTGGAAATCAGGAGGGGAAAGAGGGGTATGATTGAAGCTTTCAAATACCTGGGAGGTTACCCTGGTCAACCATGTCTCCTTCTCTCATCATGTTGAATCAGTAGCGAAGGCGATAAATATAAAAATTAGGCTGCTATATCACATCAGGTGTAACTTAACCCCTGAAGCTCTCAAACTGGCAGTTCATAGCTCCATTCTCTCAACCATTGACTATGGCCTCATAATCTATGGATCACCCCCACCTCTCTTCACAGGATAACTGTTGCACCGAATGAGGCATGCGGGCTACTTACAGGGTCCAATCGCCTTTATGAACAGACGGGATGGTTACAACTTGAAAATCGGATTAAATATCAAACATTCTTACTAGTCAAAAAGGCACTCCTTGGCTTAGTGCCACTTTGGACTGCAGCACTACTGACCAGCTCACCGCTCCATCAAGCTCACATGCACATCTGCTCACCAGTCTCTCCTAGTTACTAGATGCTGACTTTGCAAGGCCAGCAATTCTTTGCATACAGAGCTCCTCTATGGTTCAATTCCCTGGATTTTGAACACTCAACTACAAATAAACTGGGTACTTTTAAGGCTCAACTAAAACAAGACCTTGTGACTAGCAGCTTCTGTGACTGCTTCATGTAATAACCCCCACCTCTCTGGAACCTTCTGGTGCTTGTAGTGGCCCTACTGCTATTAGTGCATTTTATATCTCCCAGTTTTCCCCATACCCCCTCTGCCTTGCCTCCCACCTTTCCCTCTCCCCCAACCCCCAATATGATAAGCCCATAGGCTGTTCCACTCCAAGACCAGTATCCTCTCCCCCGATTTTTCCCAACCTCACCTTCTCCCCTCAGCCCTCCTCCACTCTCATAATGAATTTGTATTTACCCACTTGAGAATTTTTTCAGTTATTATATTCAGATTACTGTTGTTAGTGTGATTCTGTATTACTCTTCACAATGTATTTTGCTATACTCTTTTTGTGATGTTGCTCATTGTTATTATCCTAGATTCACTGTTGTTTAATGTCATTTTTAGTTATTGTTATTCTTCCTGAGCATATATGTTACCCTTCCCTTGTATGTGGAACCTTTGTAAATGAGCGCCTGTGCTCAAAGGTGTTAATCCTAGACCATATAAATAAATAAAAATAAAATAAATACCTGTAGGGAATTAATGAAGTGAGGAAAGGAAGTATCTTCAAGATGAAGGACAATCCAAGAACTAGGGGGCACAGCTTGAAGCTGGGGGGGGGGGCAGTCAATTCAGAGGTAATAAGAGAAGGCACTATTTCGCTGACAGAGTGGTAGGCACCTGGATGGCTGAGGCATCAACAGTTAGGGGATTCAAGAGGTCATGGATTAGCTATATGGGTTTAAACAAGAGAGGGAGGGATAGATACCCGAATGGGAAAAAGGGTCCGGGAATCTACACAGGAAGAGGGGAGGACACAGTAGTGGGGTATAGGGTGGTAGAGTCAGGGCTATCTATAGGGAGGCATCAAGAGCAGACTAGATGGGCCAATGGGGTCCTTTTCTGCTGACAAATTTACATGATTCTATTCGCCTTACCTCCTCATTTCTAGTCTTAAAGCATCTGCTTAGACCACTTACAGTAACCTCCTGCTGCTGCTCACGAGCCTTTAATTGTTAAAATCTTAGACCTTCAATCTTCTCCTCAGCTTCCTCAGCTTTTATCAATAAAGGTTATTTACACTGCCACATTGTAATATATTGTTAATCTCAAGTGAGTTTTGCTCATCGAAATTCATCAGTCTGTATACTGGTTTTATCTCTGTGGAAAATTGCAAGCCATTACTATGAATTGTTTATTTTATCATTATGTATGTTGTAGCATATGTGTAATTGTCACTCTATCTTATTATTTTATTCCTGCTGTCCAGTCTTCCCTGGGTCGCACCTGGAAATGAGCCCCGACTCAGTGTGCCTTCCCCGGCTACTAATCTTTAGCTAAATATATAAATGTATTATGACTGTCCTTAGTTTTTCACTCTGCTGCATGTCTTGCTGATGACCCTTGTCACTGCCTGTAATGTATTTTGTATATGCACCATTCTGAATTTTATGATTTTTAGGACCTCATTGTTAATGAGCATTGCTCACCGGAACCTTTTCCTGGTAAAGATGCTTACAATTCTAAACAACCAGAGCGTTGCACTAAAGATGGTAAATACTTTTAAATATCTCGGTGTCACTCTCGACAGTGCCCTCTCATTTACTCAGCACATTGATCAGGTAGCCAAGGCTGCAAATTCATGGACTGGCCAATTATACAGGCATAGACACTACCTTAGTGATGTGGCTTTTAAGCTCACTATAACTAGTTCAGTTTTGTCAGTGATTAACCACAGGCTCGTAGTCTATGGGGCTGCTAATAACTCTGCACTAGAGGATCAAAACCACGTTAAACAAAGCTTTCAGGTTTGTACTAGGTGTACATTGACTAACCCACACCTGTGAGCTCTACGTTAGATCAGGGTGGCTTAACCTGCAAAACAATATCCAGTACCAGGTCTGAATGCTTGGTAAGAAAGCCACCCTTGTCCTTACACCACCTGGGATACAGAACCTCCTCTGCCTATCTTCTCACCACAGGCATACCAGGGTTACAGGCAAAAATACACTTCTAGTCCCTTTCCACAGAACATCCCTTGGGCAATGGTCATTTGCCTTCAGAGCCCCTAAATGGATTAACTATCTAATGCTTACCTACAAACTGTAAAATAACTTGGTCAATTCAAACCTCAGCTTAGTTCTAATCTGGTCACTTCCAATAGTGCGACTCTAACACCTAGCTCCTATCCACCCCCCACCTGAGGCTATCATCCAGCACCAGCACTTAGTCACAGACCTCCCTTTCTATTTCCCCACCTCATCCCAGCCTCTCCACACCATACCCCCCTTTGTACTTCATGCTTTATTCATTATCCCCCTCTGTGGCAAATCACCTACCCTTCCTGAGACTACCATCCTACTTCAGCACTTAGTTACTGATCTTCCTTTCTATCTCCCCAACTCATCCCACCCTCTCCTGCCTCTATCCTCCACTACTTACCTCATGCATTATCTTGTGCCCCCCTCTGTGACCAATATTCAACACTCCCCCCTCCCCATCTATACCCTCTACTTCCCTTAGGCTTTACCCTGTATTCCCCCCTGCATCCCACCTCTTACCCCTATCTACCCACTCACTGCCCACCTCTTGGTCTATCCCACAATTTTCTCCCTTACTCTGACAAGGCCCCTATGGGTGGTTCCGCCCTAGTCCATCCTGAATCAGCCTCATAATTGTCTAACTTCTCCATACAGCTATCTGCTACCTAATTATTGCTTATTTTACCTCTGCCTACCTCTCTCTCTATTCACCTCTCTTCCCTAGTTACCTCCTCTTACTTCCACTCCAAGTGTGGAAACTTGATATAGCTTTACCTACTCTATTAGCTATATAACTTTGCATTTTGAATCTATTTTGTAACAACATTGAAATGTTGTGTAACTCCTCATTGTCAGTATGTTGTACTTTGATGATGTGGAACCTCTGTAAATGAGCTTCAGCTCAAAGGCATTAATCCGAGGTGCAAATAAATAAATGAATTAATAAAACAAATAAACATAAATGCAAATATATATGTATATATGTAGATATCTATATATTAGAGGCCAAAAACTCCATTTAATGCATCAGCTAGGGTTGTTCCACAGCGACAAAAGCGAGGAAATTCGATGTTAGGGTTGAAACCCCCATTGCACCCCTCCAGCCCACCTCCCATCTGGAATCGGGGTGCGCGTTGGGGTCGTCGGCCCTAACTCTCACCCCATCACATGTGGAAAGAAGCTGAGGAATAGGAGAATGGGGGTGAGAGTTAGGACCGATGACCCAATGCGCACCCCAATTCCAGTTGGGGGTGGGCTGAGGTGCAAAGGGGTTTCAACCCTAACATCGAATTTCCTCACTTTTGTCACTGTGGAACAACCCTAACTGATGCATTAAACAGAATTTTTGCCTCTAATTTCCTTCTTTTGAGGATGATAATGAGAATAGTGAATGTAATGCAGCAAAGGGAGCTGGGTTGGAGCATAGGCCTAGTGGGGCCTCAAGGCGCTTCCCGCCACATGATGTCTTGCTACATAGTAACAATGTACCCGCAAACGCAAATCATAATGTGCATGGTGACACAAAGCGAAACAGAAAGAGAAACAGTACTGTAGACAGAAATGTTAAAAACAACGCAAATGCAACTGCAAATGAAAACGCATTGAGTAACGCACATGGTGTAGCGTAAACATGAACGGTAAGCGAAATGGGTACGGAACCACAAGCAGAAATGGTAATGGTAACAGTAATGTAAGTTCACAGGCTGGTTTTCCCCAAAAGCTGTATAGAGAAAGACAGCGGGTACAAAGAATGTATGCAAAATAATGACTCTCGGAACAGAAAAATGAGGACTTGGAATAGTAAATTGCTTATATCTCAGGAACCGTACGACATAGAAAAAAAATGTAAAAGTCGTATGAATGATCACTTTCCTGGCTAGTTTTTTACTTGGGCCTCTTTAGGGGGCTAAGTGTTTTTTCAACAAAAAGTCCGTATCTTGCACCGTTTCCGAGATACGGGCCCTGAAAGGCACGGCGAATGCCATAATGTTATCCTATGAGAAAAAAACAGAAGTTCAGAGTGCCATAACTTTGCCTACCTGTAATATTTTTTCATCAAGCCACTGAAAGGCACAGCTGTGGGATGTTGGCTGTGTTCCCTGCAAATTTCAGCCCAAAAGACCAAACCGTTATTTTGCAGCAGGGCGCCAAATGATTGCTGCAATGCGTTGTAAGCCGTAATGTTATCCTATGGGAAAAAGTGTCAACTTTGGAGTACTGTAACTTTGCTGCTGTGTAATATTTTTTCAACAGAACACTGAAAGGCACATCTGTGAGATGTCAGCTACGTTCCCTCCAAATTTCAGCCCAAAACTCCAAACTGTTCTTTTGTAGTGGGGTGCCAAAGAATTGCAGTCATTTTCCCGCAGCCTAGAAAAGTACTGTCGCAATTTGCGAAAGCTTTCACAAAAATTTGCGACACTTTCATGAGTGCGACACTACTTTGTGAAAGTACTTTTTCCAGAAATCTGAAAAACATATTTCTGGGGTGTTTTACCCCAAAATAAAGACATGGCTAGCATACTCAGGGTCCAACTAGGTGAATACAAAAATAATTAGGTTGCTAGAGGGTCCCAAATGTAAATGGCAAGCATTTTCTGATTACCAACTGAAAACAAAATGGCAGATTTGTGACAGTAAAAGGGCCATTTGCGAAAGTGAAAACTGCATTTGCGACACTGTCGATCTTTTTGTTGACTTTTCCCATTGACTTATAATGGGAACTTGTTTTTTGAATAACTTTTGAACTGTTTAATATTTTTTCACAAAATCTATGAAAGGCACATCAGGGATCCTGGCTGCACATTCCCTGAAGATTTCATACCGGTCACGCAAACCGCGCGACCTGTAGGTGCGACCATAGAATTCCAAAAAAAGCGTAAACCCACGCACAGATCGTGCTTAATAACTCTGCAGCCGTATAGCTGACCGGTATGAAACTTGGCAGATTCCAAGGTGTATGGGTCTTAATTCTGTATTCAGAATTTCAGGCAAATCTGTTGAATGGTTGCAAAGTTATTAAGGTGCAAAATTTGGGGTTTAACATGTAAATGGCTCTCAACTAACTCATTATAGCACTACCGTGCTACCATATCTATATATATATATATATATATATATATGTATATATATATATATATATACATATATATATAAATGTATTTTGAAGTTGGTGGCACTGACACCAAAAAAACTTTAAGCTACCACTTCAGGCACCTACAGAAGCCAGGGCTTCGAGACAGAGATAACACAATAGGTGCTCAAGCCGGGAACATCCACAGACATCCAGTCGACATGGGCATGCTTGCTGGAAAAAAAAGAGAAAGAACAATGATTTATAGCCTGTTCTTTTTTATATTTGCATGTTCTGAAATTGAAAACAATTAGAACTGTGTACTGAAAACCTTAATAAATTTTCATTAAATAGATATCATTTTCCTAAATAAGGATTATTAGCCCATCTTGTTATTAGTTCCTGAAGGAAATTCCTCACATTGAACCATACAGAATGACTTTCTCATCATCATATAGAACTATGGAGAATATGTGTGATGTGAAGAATGGGTTTCCATGGAGACTAAGAACCCCCAAAAAAAACAACTGTTAAGACCTCTAGAAGGTTTGGTGCCTAAATAATGTAAATTGCTTGTGTTGTGGTATAAAACATAAAAAACTAACTGTGAAAAACAGTGTTGCTAGGACACCTAGGGGTTCTAGTGACATTATAGTATAACTCAAGCTTCTTTCTTATGGTTCTATAATAGAAACATAGAATCTGTCTGCAGATAAGTGCCTCCTGGCCCACCCAGTCTGTCCTATTTACCCTATCTATAGTGACACTGGAAACCCTATTCAGTCTTTGGACTCCCCCCCCTTACCTCCAAGATCCCTCTGTATATACCCCATGCAGTCTTGAAACATACAGTATAACCATTTTCATCCCCATCACTTCTGCTGGGAGGCTGTTCCATGCATCCACCACCATCTCCATGAAGCAGTACGTCCTAACATTACCTCTGAATCCCCCCCCTTCTATCTCCATTGTGTGGCCCCTTGTCCTCGAGCATCTTTTTTCTGCACATAATGCTTTCTTCTTGTACCTTATTTTTACCTGTGAGGTATTTGAATGTTTCTATCATATTCCCCTTTCCCTCCTTTCTTCCAGGGAGTATATATTTAATTCATTCAGCCTCTCCCATAGTGCTTTTGATGCAGGCCATGCACCATTTTGGTTGCCCTCTTTTGTACTGCCTGCACCCTCTCTAAGTCCTTCTGGAGGTGAGGTCTCCAGTGCTGTACACAGTACTTGAGGTGTGGTATCACCAGTGATCTGTATAGGGGTATTATCACCGCCCTCTTCCTGCTGGTGAGTCCCCTTCCTATGCAACCCTGCATCCTAGCAGCCTTCCCCACTGCCTTGTCACACTGCTTTGCCACCTTCAGGTCACCAGAAATGATCACCCCCAGGTCCCTTTCCTGCCTTGTAACTGTTAATACTTCTCCTCCCATTTGGTATCATGTCACAAGAACCCCTCAGTTTCATAATAGTTCTACTTTTTATAATCAGAGGTTAATCAATCTGTGTAGCATATCCCGTGTGTAGACAGAGATTTATTCTGAGTGCAGTGGCAACTGCTTCTAGAGGCACACTAAGGAAAAGTACAAAGGATCACACACCACTGTCTGTAAAGGGGCCACAGTCAAATATCACAGCAAAGGAGAAGTACAAGAGGAAGCCGTGCACACACCAAATGGGTAATCAAAATATTTTATTCAGTACTGCTGCAAGAGAATTCAGAAGCAAATACTCCTACATACCATCTCTCAAGTAGGCTTAATCAGGGGCACAACTACCCATATCAGCTTGCTACATCAAGTGGAGAGAATGCATGTGGAAGAAGACAGCAGCCTCAATATAAATGAGCCATTACCCAGGCTGGTATGCAAGAGGGAAATATAAGTGTAACAGGCCTGCAAGAATAGCCTGTTAAATGCCTACTCCTGGGTAAAGGTCCCACTGGTGGCAGTAAAACAGAGTGTGAACAATTTTCCAATGCTCACAAACATCCCAAATAGATGGCTCAATGAAATCCCAGTGCACATTCTAAACTCCCAATGCATCTCGCAATTCAAAAATGGCCTAAGGCAACACCTTCTTACTAGGACAGTTTGTGACTGCCACTAGGACTCTAACACCCATAATGCCCACTCACCCACACTCTCCTTCCCCTTCCTTTTACACCCACTCTTCCCTATTGCCCTATCCCTCCGTCTTCCTCTCCCCCCTGTGCCTTTTCTCCCACTGGATCAACCTTAAAACCAACATACTACCTCTACCTCCCCAACCTCCTAGACAAAGCCACTTCTTCTGGCTGCCCACTCCCCTCCCCCTCACCTTGACTCCTCCTCGGACTCTCACACTAGGTGTCACACCAGTTTATCTCCTTCGCTACATATAAACACTGTCCTTTACCCTAGTTGAATGCTCTTGACGCTGTACTATCACCATTGGTACTATGAATGACATTGTATCCTTACTGTATACTAGCTACCTACTATTCGAGTATTGTATGTAAACTGTTTGTTATTGCTGTCATTGTCACTGTTTGACGTGGAACCTTTGTAAAAGAGCTCTGAGCTCAAAGGTACGATCCGAATCCCTAAATAAATAAATAAATAAAAATATGATGGCAAAAGAAGCTCCCACAGAACTCTAATCTTGTTTTTCAAATAGGGGTCTAAATGAGGCATGGGGTATAGCTGTCCGTGTGCAGAGTGGTGAAGCAGGAGCATGCAGGTTCGAATCCCACCAAAGTCATCAACTCACTGTGTGACCTTCATCAAGTCACTTGACTTCCTGCTGCTTAGGCACTCTCAACTGTGAAACTGGAAACAGGCAGGACACAACCGAAAATGAGGTGTTGCATCCCAGATACCATATCATAAACCAAAAGAGAAACTCAGTCAGGTGGCATTCCCCTTATAAACAAAAAGAAAAATCTTCTACACTCTTTTTTCTAACTTTGCAGGCCTATTTACTATAGCCACCACAAACTAAATATTGACATTATGGTATTTAAAACCTTGACAGGAGTACACAGAGCCACAGGCATGCTTGCAAAGTGACGTATGACCCTGTCAAATGTGTTTAACTATAAAGCTATTACATAGGACCTACAATTTTTAGGGCATATTAGAAAAAAATATGAAACAGGATTGTTTTCCCAACAGACATCATGAAAGTTGACAAACCAACTCAAAAATAATCTGCATAGCTCTTTGGTAATGTGACTAGTCTTATTAAATCACTGGAATTCTGCTGTAAGGAACTGCCACTTTGTATAGAAGTCAATGCAAGGTCCTTCATTTTTCTTATTTGTTACCTGTTTTAGTTAACTTATTCAGCTAAGAGATATGTAATCAGGAACTTTCAGGCATTTAACCTTTAATAATTACTTTCTTCCTTGCTTATGATATTCTGGAAGCACAAGTCAGTGTTATTTAATTAGCCCATGTCCAAGAGACTGGAAAAGGCAGTCAACAATCGATGAATTTAAAACTTCTCAAAATGAAATGCAGTCCTGTTATCGATGTCCCTGGCTCAGGCACATATCTGTTGTAACCAGTGACCAGGACAATTATAGCATGTAGATATGTTGAAAATGTGTTAGTTATTCAGCAGATGTGCGCCATGCAGTGCTTACTTACAGCTTTTGAAGACAGGACGTTTATATTTAGCCACGTCATAGCATTCAAAAGAATGTTCAGTAACTGTACCGATAATTCTGAAGATGAACTACTGTACTACTGTATGTACAAAATATATCAGACAATCATATTTTAAGTCATACAGTACAGATCTAGCTCAGGCTCTCTTTTTGTTGCTCCTTGAGTTCAGATTTATTTTTTTTATTTAGTTGTTTAACCAGGAGTAGCACACTAAGCTGAAAGCTTTTTTACAGGAGTGACCTGGGAGCACAGGGAAGTTAAGTAACTTGCTCAGGGTCACACAATATCCAAGTGGAAGCTGTGGGATTCAAACCCAGGTCTGGTCTGCTGGGTGTCACCAGATTTGCAGCTCAGAACCTTAAAGCCCCGCACTATACTGCCTCCCTAAATGTAACCTGCAGAATGTCAGGCTACAGTTGTGAATCTCTTTATACAGTACTATATGGTTAGGGCTTATTAACTGATGGAAAACAGTGGCTTTCAAACTGCTGTTGTAGGGCAGTTCAATGGTCAAAAAAGTTGTTGTACTATCATTCTGACATTACATTGATAGTACAACAACTTTTCCCCCTTGAGCTGCTACATGATTGGTGGAAATCGCGTTTATCAGTTAGCAAACAGGTGGCTGAGCGGTCGCTTAAGGTAGTTTGAACAGACACAGACTTTCAAAGCCGGCTTTGTGTGTCCAAACTACTAGTTTGTCTATTTTGTTTTTAATCACTGGTGGCTGTAAATAATCAGGGCCAGCAGGAGAGCCAGGACTGCAGTGAGAACCAGATTAGGGAGCGGAGAGGGACTGCAGCAAGGAGCGGTAGCTTTAACACAAGGTATGAATCCTTGTGAAATTATAATGTTTCGACATCTGGGAACCATATACTATATAAAACAGTATATGATTTTTCATATCCAACCCAGCTATTTTGTCATCTTGGGGCTGTAATGCCATCATTCGGACCGCTCGAGCTTTGCTCTCGAGGTCTGTATGACATCGTTACATCCTCTCAATGTCAACATAGCCTTGTTGTGTATGGACAACCATATACTATTCTATATATAGAATATAGTAGAGCATTGTTCTGTATAGAATTCCATCACTTTCAGAACACTGTTGTACCACAGTTCAAAGGTCATGGAATGTGATTGTAACCTTCTGTGGTACAACAGCATTCTAAAATCTCCAGAGGCTGCACAAGTCAGTTCCATTCTGAAAGTGAAAGAACTGCTGCACACACATTTCACATAATATTATACATTATAAAAAATACAGGAAGAGCAACATTATGCTCAACCAATGTGTTCTGTTGCCTCAGGGTTCTGATTCCCACAGACCTCGTGAGCTTCACTCTTGAGGTCAAAGGGAATCAGAACCCCTCTGTGGCAGAAAACATTGGTTGTGCATAGTTGCCCATCCAGCATTCTCTATATGTCTCTGTATGGTCTAATTTAGTTTACATTAGGCTGCATGACAGACATATTTGGATTTCCCCAGCTTTCTCAAGAGCTGCCTTTTGAAGGGATAAATAATAGTGTTAATTATAATATAAAAAATCCTGCACTTTATATTACAGGACTGTCATTTAACCACTAAATAATTCCTTAGATAGAATCAAACAATAAGCGCAATAATTTTGGGTTGATTGTCCTGGCCTCTGACCAAACCAGTAATCATGCCTTAGGATGTACCCAATTGCCAGATTAGAGGCATAGCAGTTAGAGAGGGCCCCATGTCTCCCTTAATCAAAAACAGTTTAGTATTACTTTAATTAAGGTTGCTGCACAGCAACCACCAGCCAGACTAGTTCAGGACTACAGATAATTATTCAGTTCCCCCCTCAGGGCTTGTCCTTTTAATCTCTTTAGACCACAGTTTGGGCATAGAAAATAAACCATTCCTGAACCATTTCTAGTCTGTTTTTCCAGGCCCACTGTTTTTCTGTAATAAAACTTTAACACAAGTAGAAAAAAAAGCATTTGGGTGGAAGCTTCTACCAACATATTCCTTTAATTCCTTCTTTTACTTCCTTATCTCAACTTTACACACCTCAGAAATTCTTCAAGAAATTATATGGAAGGCAAAAACACTGGGTTCTTTTTATACACATTGTATAAATGTCTGCCTAATTGCATTTTACACTCAGTACTTTTGATCACCTTTTACTTTCTGTATACATTTTTATCTCCCTCAAACTTAGCACCCATAGGGATATCCCAAATATATTAATTAGATGTGGGCTCCTCTCAGCTTTTCCAAGTTGGAATGTGATAGCTTTTGGTAAACAGAACTCTGGCTGGATTTTCAAAAGTGGTGAACTGTACTGTATGCATGTGACACAAAAAGTTGTATGAAGGAAAGTGTTCTTGTGCAACCTCATTTTTTTTCTACACTTGCAGCATATTCAAAAATAATATTATGGCACATTGCATAATTTCTTTTGTGTAGATGTCATATGTAACCCCCTCCTCAGCAGGGGGCTTACCTGGACTGCTCGTGCCAGACCACATGCATAGCATTGAGACAGAGATGGGCAACAGTACAAATACTTGGTGACTCCTCTGCACTTCTTCTTTTGTGACTGCTGCTGTGTTCCTTTGGCCAGGTCCCCTGATTCTGGCAGTGGGGACCAGGAGAGACAGGGAACCACTGTTCTTCGGAGCTACATGTGCCTTGTTGCAGGCTGCCACCAATGGCAGGAAAACAGAATAAGAAAAAGTGTGTGCTGCACAGGGCTACTCCCTAGTGTGTGCTCTCTCTCTCTCTCTCTCTCTCTCTCTCTCTCTCTCTCTCTCTCTCTCTCTCTCTCTCTCTCTCTGTCTCTGTCTCTGTCTCTCCCCCCCTCTCCCTCTCCCTCTCTCTCTCCTCCTCCTAACCCCTACACCAGACTCACTGCTCTGACAACCCTACTGATACAACTAGACATTTGCCCAGGAAGGGCTGCAATTACCTGAGGTCTAACACACTTTTAAAGGGCACAGATACAAATGAAATTATGACTTTGCAGCACAAGTCTCCTACAATAGCATCGGGCAACCATCCTTATGATCTCTAACCACACCAGTCAACCAATCAGAAAGCTAGAAAGCCCAGCAAGAGGCTGAAAAGGATTGTGGGATGATGATGCAATCCAGGACCTCCCACATGGACTGAAGGACTATGAGGGCCAGTCAGAGGCAGGACATGGCAGAAGAACTATGGACAGCCCTGCCTGTCCAATGGGACAGTGATTTGGAGAATGAAGTGTCTGGGCTTTTAAGAAGCTTGTGGCAGTCTGAAAGAGACACTGATGTGTTAAGACCTGCTGCTGGTGAGATTAAGGAAGTGGTCTAGCCAGATCAACAAACTGGTGAGCCCTCATCAGGGTTCATCCTGCTGCAGATTCTTTGTGAGCCTTATCCTGGGCTTACTGTAGACCTGCATAACCTACAGACCCTCATGTACGCTAACACACACACTCACATACTTAGTGCAGAATATAGTACACATACTGTACATTATTGCGTAGCAAGGCAGAATGTAGTATAGTACTATGTGCTTCTGTAATACATATGTGCATATAATTGTAGTATTTTAACACGGCTAATGTGTTAGGTAAATGTTGGCCCAAATAGTGGTAGCATTGCTTCATATAGGCTTCATGACACAGCTGACACATCTTTAATTATTGTGCTAACTAAGCACTTCTGTATTGTAACTGTGAACTTGCGTCGCTAGTTCCTGACTATTCTCTACATCATGTGACCAGCTACTTTTATGTGAGGGTGTTAGAGCACCACCTACAGCTTTTGCCCTACTGCATGAATCAGCACTTCCTTATGAACTATTATATTGTTCTCGAAATAGCTGTAGTTAGCATTATAGTATCAATATGCCTACGTGCCAAACAAAGGATGAGCTAACTCTTCCAAGCTAAATGTCCACCAACATTTATTTATTTTTATTTACTTTGTTTTTGTTGACTGGGTGGGTGCAGTACACAGCAGAGCTGCCTTTTTTCAGGTACGACCCAGGAGATTTCATACAGATGGATAAAATGCTAATTAAATAAAATTATATGACAGGTGAACATCAGCGATACATAAACCAAGCAATCACATATTATCATTGAAATACATCACAGTGGCAGAGGACATAGGGAAAATGTAGAACAGTGGCATCAACAGAACTTACACACTGTACTACTGTATATAACTTCAGAGAGTAGTAAGTATCGGGGTAACTAGGTTTGAGTAGAACTTGGAGAGAGCCCTACTCAATGATAGAAACAAATACCAGGGCAGAGTTATGAGGGGAAAACTAAGGATGTGTCAGCTCCCACCACAGGAGCAGAGGCCAGAACTGACAAGTGACTTACTGAGATCCCGTTTAAATATATGGTGAGTTTGGGAGTGCCTGAGCTCCAGTGGTAGGGAGTTCCAAATTTTCAGAGCGAAAACCGAGAAGGCATTTTCTCCCAATTTGGTGTTGTATTTGGGTATGGCAAGGAATGACAAAGCAGCTGATCTCAGAGAGTAGGTAAAGGGGGCCAGTTTTAGCATGAGAGCAAGTTTGTCAGGTTTCTGAGCATTTGAGCAACAGCTCAGACACAAAGGACAACAATAGGAAGCATTCACCAAATGTACTCCAGCCCCTAGCCTTACTGTCCACTGAGCCTCACTGATCTTCACCGACTGAGAGAGAGAGAGACCAATGATGGAGGGAAGGCAGATTCCAACAGGTGCAGAAGCAGGGATTCCTTGACACCAGTTCTACCTGGCTGAATTCCTCTTGGAGTGCATAGTCCGGGCTCCTATCTCTGCTCAGGTGACTGCTCTCCTTGATTGCTCTGCTCAGTCCCAGCCAGCGGCTGCTCTGTCAGCATAAGGAACAGTTGGAATACTTACCCAGAATTCCTGGTTGCTGTATGTAAATCAACACTTGTACTACTGTACCACTACTGAAATAGTGGTCAACTAATAGAAAGCTCTCAGCTGGAAGCAACAACTCAGACACAAAGGGCAACCCTAGGAAGCATATGCCAAGTGCATTCCAGACCCCAGCCATACTGTCTATTGATCTTCACTGATGTTCACTGCATGGGAGAGAGACATCCTCTCCTCCAATTTCTAGTTGTGCTACTAAGTGGCAGAACTTAACAAACTGATTGTTTTTTCAGCAGGAAGGCGAAACAAAAATTCTCATAATTGGGGATTCCATGATTCGAGGAGTGGAACACCACCTAACACAAAATGTTAAAAGTGACATTGTGGTAAAGCTTCTGCAAGGAGCCTCTGCAAGTAGGGACACTAACCACGTAAAGAAAACTGTGCCAGAATCAGAGGATGTTACACATATAACAATGCACCTTGGTACCAATGACTTGGCAAATTACAAAGCTCAGGAGGCCAAGAAACAATTGGAGGACCTGGCCAACAAACTTTCTTCCCTTCCATCCAAACTAGCCTTCTTGGAAGTGCTGCCAGTATAGTAAAAAGGAAAAAAGCACCAAGTGAGTCAGAGAGATTGAAGTAGGCAAATTCAACAGTGGCTGCATGATTAGTGCCAAGACAAGTGATACCACTACATCAGGAACTGGCACAACTTTTGGGAAAAGAGCTTTTCTTAAATATGACAGATTGCACGTAAACAGAGAAGGTGTCCAAACACTCAGACAAAAATTTGATGTCTATACACATAGTTTAAACTAAATAAAGGGGTGTATGATGCAGCTCACACCCCTGCCATTGGTGGGCCAGTCTTCACTCCCCAAAATGCCAAATGCATGTATACATCCTCAGTAAACAAATCAGAGCCAACATCTGCCCAAACCAGCAACCTCCATAATCTCTTGGCCAGAAAGAGCAAACTGGAGCAGTCCACGAAGAGGTACAACCTCATGCCAAAGAGGATGTACATTCCTGGAAAGCAATGGGTGCAAATAATAGGAGCCTAACCAACAAACTTCTCAAACTCACAGCCATCTTGGAAACCGAAAGGTTGGACTGGGTGACTATAACAGAAACGTGGTTCACGAAAAACCACAGATGGGATACGGCCATTCCCAGTTACAATCTGTTCAGGAAAGATAGGCAGGGCAAAAAAAAAAAGGGTAGCCATTTTCATTCGGGAGGAAATAAAAGCCACAAAAGTAAAAGAGCAACCTGGGGACTTCGAGTCACTGTGGATAACAGTGTACATGGGCAAGGAAAAACCTTTCAGAAGTGGCGGCTTGTACAGACCCCCAAATCAAGGAGATAAAGGAGATGAAGACCTAATAGAGGAAATTCACAAAATGTCTGAAAAGGGTAAAGAAATACTGGTTGGGGATTTCAACCTACCAGGTATTAACTGGAGCACACTAATGGCAGCAACAACAAGAAGTATGTACTTCTTATGTCACTACGAGGTGTGGGACCGTGCCAACTTGTTAAAACCCCAACAAGGGGAGATGCTATTCTTAATCTTGCCCTCACAAAATCAGAAAGGATCAAGGACATTGAAGTGGGATGCCATATGGGCAACAGCGACCATTGCATGGTAAGCTTTAAGGTAAACACAACACAGGACATCAGCCACTCAAAGATAAAGATGCTAGATTTCAGAAAGGCTGAGTTCCAAAAAATGAGGAACAACATAATTAGCCAGTAAATGGAAATAGAGGTTGAGGAGGTGGAGGTCTGGTGGAAGAGACTAAAAAGCACAATAAAGACTGCCACAGATCAATATGCCAGATGGGTCAGCAGAGCAAAAAGAAAAATAAATCCTCTATGGTTTTCCAAGGAAGTGGCTACCACAGTCAAAGAAAAAAAGAAAGTGTACAGCATATACCAGGAAACCAAAACTGAGAAAGGCTGGGAGTCATACAAGGAAAAAATGAGAGAATGTAACAAACAAATTAGGAAGGGAAAAGCCCAAACAGAGGAAAATATAGCAGAAGGGGCCAAGAGAGGAGACAAATCATTTTTAGGTACATTAGGGAACGTAGTAAGGCAAAAGGGGGATAGTAAAGATAGCTAATGAAGAAGAGAAATGCACCAAACATGACCCAGAGAAATCCCAAATACTTCTGCTTGGTGTTTACCAAAGAGGACCCAGGAGATGGCCCAGCCCTGAAAAAACACAACACCCAGGACCAGGGGTAGACACTAGTCCCTTTAGAGAAGCCAAAGTAAAGGAGGCACTAAATAAACTACAAGCACACAAAGCCATGGGACCAGAAGAGATGCACCACAGAATCCTTAAGGAACATGGGGCAGAATTAGCAGCCCCTCTGGCAGTTATATTCATAAAATCCTTGAAAAGCAGTGTGGTACCCGAAGACAGGAAAAAGGCAATAGTGGTTCCACTTCACAAATCAGACAGTTGCAAAGAGGCTAGTAATTACAGACTGGTGAGCCTCATATCTATAGTAGGGAAACTAATGGAGACACTACTTCAACAGAGGATCATAGCATTCCTTGAAACTAGCAGCCAACAAGACCCTAAACAGCATGGTTTCACAGTACATAGGTCATGCCAGACAAATGTGCTCAAGTTTTTTGACTATGCTACAAAAATAGTGGACAACAGTGGGGTGGTAGATGTGGTCTACCTAGACTTTAATAAGGCCTTCAACTCAGTTCCATGCAGAAGGCTGATAAAGAAGCTTGACCACACAAGGGTTGGTCCAGAAGTAGTCAGATGAGTACAAAACTGGTTACAAGGCAGAACCCAGAGGGTACAGGTTAATGGAATGCAATTGGTGAAAGGCAGGTTGACCAACAGGGTGCCCCAGGGCTCGGTGCTGGGACCTCTGCTCTTCAATGTTTTTATAGAAGACATCACTGACAAACTGGAAGAGAAGGTTTGTCTGTTTGCAGATGACACCAAGATATGTAACAGGGTGGACACCTCAGAAGGAGTGAGCAAGATGGAAGCTGACCTCAAGAAGCTAGAAGAATAGTCTGGAGTGTGGCAGCTGAAATTTAACATTAAAAAGTGCAAGGTCATGAACATAGGAAAGAAAAATCCAAGAAAGGAGTATTACCAAGGAGGTGAAAAACTGGATGCCTCAAACCAGGAACGAGATCTGGGAATCATAATCTCAGATGGCTTGAAGGTTAGTAAGCAGTGTGAGAAGGCAACAGTGAAGGCCAACAGGGCCGAATTGGGAGGGGGAATCAAGAGCAGGAGGAGAGAGGTGGTACAACCACTGTATAGCTTGCTGGTCAGGCCTCACCTGGAATGTGGAGTCCAATTCTGGAGGTCTCACCTCAGGAAGGACATTGACTGGGTGGAAACAGTACAGAGAAAGGTGACAAAAATTATTCAGGGTCAGCAGTACATATCCTACAAGAAACAACTTAGGGAACTGAATATGTACTCCCTAGAGCAGAGAAGAAAGAGAGGGGACATGACTGAAATATTCAAGTACTGTACATAAAAGGTATAACAAGCTACAGGCACAGGAACTTTTTTACTTCAATAAGGGCTCCAGGACCAGGGAACATGACCTCAGGTTGCAAGGAGGGAGGTTCTCTACCAACACCAGGAAGTTTTTCTTCACAGAAAGAGTGGTGAATGCCTGGAACAGCCTACCCCAAGAGGTTGTGGGGGTCAACACTGTGGGGGTATTTAAGAAGGTATGGGATAGACACAGGGGCTCCCTGACTACAAAGGGCAACGAGAGTGTCAAAATAGGTCTAAAACAAATGGGAAGACTAGATGGACCTAGCGGTCTCCTTCTGCCATCAGCTTCTATGTTTCTATGTTTTTATGTTTCATTTATGACATAGTTGATGAAGCAACAGGTGATGAATTGATGGAACGCTGTGGGGAAGAGCCAGCCAAGGCAGGAGTAGAGTACACAGCGATGAGTGAACTTGGGTACTGACAGGGCAAAGTGGCAGATGCTATCATAGCGTACATCCCCCTTATGAAGAAGACCTTTAGAGGAAAAGGGGAAGGCAATCATACTATGGTCAAGTTTAGGTCTCAGGACCCCCTGAGCTATAACCAGTCTAGCCACTGCTATCAGATTATGTCTAACTTTGTACACCAAACCCAGTTTAATGTTGACTGCTTTGACTGTGGTGAAAAGATGCTAGTCGATATCCAAGATGAGATCCAAGGTGACTCCAAGGTATTTAAATGAAGAGACTGTATCAAGTAGGGAGTCATCTGATCTTCTGATGTTTATGGCAAAGGGGGCAGGTTCTGATTTGGGGCCCTGAGCTGAAGGGCATAGAAACAGTTTAAATTGAGTTGAGGATGAGTTTGTTTTGCATCAGCCATGACTGGATGGAGTTGAGCGCCAAGGTTCAGGTTCAAGTTGAAATCAGATATATAGGAGGAACTGGAGTACAGGACCGTGTCATCTGCATATAGAAGAATGGTATTTGAGCCCATCATAGGGGGAGATCATTTGCAAAAATTGAAAAGAGAAGGGGGCCCAACACTGATCCTTGAGGGACACCAATCCAGGCATGGGAGAGAGGACTTGTTGATATGCACAAATTGTTGATGATCCAAAAGATAACTAGGGAACCAAGAGGTAGTCATGAGAAAGAAACCAAAGGTGGACAGCTTGGAAAGGAGCAGAGGGTGGTCCACCAAATGAAAGGCCTTTGTGAGACTCACAAAATTGCCCCTGGGAGAAGGCCTTTGTCCATAGCCATCGTGACATCTGTAGTGAGCTGGGTGATGGCAGTGGAAGTGCTGTACTCCTGCCAGAAACCATGCTGATCAGTAGAGAGAAGATTGTGGAAGTGCAGGTGGTCAGAAACCTGGGCAGCAATGATTTTCTATAGAATTTTGGACAGAGACAATAATATGGCTATAGGGCTGTAGTTATCAAGGTTGGCAGTGTCATGTTTTTTCTGGATAAGGACCACATGGGCGGTCTTCCAAGGGGAAGGAACAAGACCGGTAGACAAGGGCAGGTTAAGTAGACATGTAGCAGGGGTAGCAATGGGGGGGCAATAGTTCTCAAGAATTTAGGTAGCAAACCATCTGTTCCAGCTGATCCATATGGAGGAATGGAGTATAGGAGACACAGGACTTCTGATACTATGACAGGATGGAGGTTGAAAGGTGGGTTGGTCGGATCCTCAGTGTCCTGAGGTGACCCCGTCATTTGTCCAGGTGGAGTGGCATACCCAGAAAAGTCAGTGAAATGAGAATTGGAGGCCTCAACAATGTTTTTTCCATCCAAAATCATTTCAATAATAGGATCCTTGCTGTCTCTTTCCAGAATAGAGTTTATGTGACTCCAGAAACCCTGGGAGTCTCTTACTGAGGATTTGAGTAGCTGATGGCAGTATGCACTTTTGGCAGCTCTGATGGAAGCTTTACGTAAGTTCCTGAGCCTTTTGTACTCAGTTCAGTCCATAGGGGATTTAGTGTTTTTTGCTTGGTACCATGTTTTATCTCTCTGTTTGATAGTGGCCATCAGCTCTTTACTTCACATGGCAGTTCCTCATATTCTGCATTTTTTGATTGGAATAAGCTTGTCCTGAAGAGCTCTTAACATGGAGAGGAAGTACTGTGCAGCAGTTTCAGCATCTTATGTCCAGTACATAGGTGGCCAGTTAGTTCTGTGAAGATCCAGAATAAAAGTCTTCATATCCAGCATTGTGAAGTCCTGAAAATGAACTTCTCCGGGGGGGGGGCTTAGGAGTGCGGGCCTCCAAGACACAGAAGACCAGAGAATGGTCACTGATAGAGTCCAGCAAGGTGCCTATCAGGTCTGTTAGAGATAATCTAATCTAGTAGAGATGGTTGACCACCACCAGGGTACAGTCTAGTATGGGAGAAGACAAACTGGATCAGATGGAGTCTACTCAGCTCAGTTACATACCAGTATGTCCTAGTGCTCTTGTCCAGCCAGTCTAGGTTTAGTTCCCACATTAGAATCAATTCACATTTTCCTTTTAATGCAGAGAGATAGATGAGAACATTTGTTAGACCAGTCATGCCATATTTAGGAGGATTATAAATACACATAACATTCAGCATTGTAGTGTGGCCTAGGGTTATGACAATATGTATAACTTCACACAGGCAACTTGTGATAACATGCTGAATAGAGATGTCCAGGTTATATCTAGTATAGAACAAGATCCCCCACCCCTCTTTGCATTAGAACAGTCACACTGGAAGAGCTTATAGCCCATAACTGCACAACTAGAGTCTGGTGTGTGGGGTTTCAGCCAAGTTTCAGCTAGACCAAGAATATCAGGGAAGTAGTGTGACATCCAGATTTCAAGTTGTACAAAATTGGCAGAAACACTTCTGATATTCAAGTGGGCTGACCTTAAGCCTTTACTAGAGAACCATAGGTAGGGGTTGGTTGGAAGTGCCCCAGCTTGGTGGGGGGCAGGGTTTAGTTCAATGTCTCCTGAAAGAGTAAGCAGGTATGGAAGTACCCAGGATTTAGAGAAGAAGGTTAATAGATGACAATTTAGTAGCCACTGGAAGGAGTAGTAGGATAGGTAGAGAGTAATTTTGGTGAAAGGGATAGGTTTTTGGACCATGTATCAGACAAGGAGGGTGAGTCCCCCCAGACAATGAGGTATGAAAAAGTGAAGCTCTGGTCATCAGAGCAGTTGTCACAGTTGATAGCACCCAGTTAGATGGGGAGTAAGTCAGCCGATAGAAGAAAAACAAGGAAGAGAGATGCCCAACCAATAGAGAAGAGGATGAGCCTTGTGAACCACATGGTCCTCTTAAGGGCAAGAAGCAGACAGAGAGTAACCAAGATGGGAGACCACAGGTAGGGGAAAATAAAGTAAAGTGAGCAGGGAGATGTAGGAGGCCAAGGTGAGAGAGCAACATGTGAGCAAAGTTTGTGGGTTAAGTTTTATTTTATTTATTTATTTCAATTTTGGTAACTGGGTAGGTCGACTGAGCCCTACAAGTGGTCCCTTTTTCAGGGGTAACCCAGGGTTAATTATAGGTAGCATAACATTTACAGAGTAAGGCATTTACAGGTAGTATAACACAATTAGACAATTACAGGGTTACAGATACGGTAGTACACAAATCAACAGGGTACAGTCACTTAGTTACTTTTGACAATTTTCCAGAGTTGTAATTCCTTAATACCTAATGTGGGTGTAATACCTTCTGTGGATATAGCAATACAGTAAAATAAATTAGGATTTCAGGGCAAAAGTCATTGTAAAATCAACAGTAGTAAGTGTGATGCTTGTACAGCTGGTTCTGATTATTCTGTTTTTTTCTTAATATAAAAAATGTGTTATTGAGTGTCTCTCATGAGACATGCTGAAACAGCCAGTGGAATCCCCCCACCCCGGAATCAGTTCAAAAGACACGATATACGTTAAACAGCAGATCTCTGTAAGCAATTGACTTCTCAGTTTGCTTTGAAAACTAGGAAGTGGAATATCCATTTTATGACTTCCTCAGGAAAACCCAGTAAATTGACTGGTGTCACAAAGCATATGACACCTCAGTGAGATCTGGCAGAGAGTCATAAAAATTCCTTTGATGTACTTGAAACAGGGAGACACTCTGGATCAAAAGAACATGGGGACACGAGATTTTGCTGATGTTACCTTCTGAAGGATAAGACATCCTGTTTTGTATAATTTTTATATTCTGTATTCCATTTAGGGACACACACATGTTTCAACTCTGAAGCTACAACCTCTTTCAGCACTGTAAGAATAAAAGAATACATTAGATAGGCAAGGCAAAGTGTATGGTTGGTGGGAAATTGCACTTTTAAACCTTTTTTTTAAGTGATTGTAATGTTTGTGATATATGGTTCTGTGTTTTACATTTTTATCTATTTTTAAGTAAACATCTCATTTTAAGAGACTACTTGGTGTGCCTTTGAAATTCTTTCTTTGACAAGTGAAACATATATGGTTAAAGCTGACACTGTGCAAAGTTTACTGGTTTTACCAAACTGGGAAAAGGTAAGAGTTTATTCTGAGGTCTTTCATAGAGTTTTTAAGGGTTCGTTTTGTAAACCTTGTTAGGTGCCCATAGGTGAAAGATATCTGGACCCCTGAAGAGCAGAATTATCTGAGTCTGTACATTGGGTACGTTAGCAAGAGGTTCACAGTTTGAACCCCTCCAAGAACTTGAGACCAAAGGTTGATTCGAACCCACAAAACAGATAGGAGGGTTACCCTGTTCTGTTAACTGTTCACAATACTGTGCTCAGAGGCTGGCACTGTGGAAGCAGAGGGCCTGACCTGCTGACTGGGGTTGTGACAGATTGGTTGGCAGCAGTGTGCATAAGTTTGGTATTACAAGCCTTATTGTTCAGTGTGTTAGCTTGAGACTGTCAGCTCACTTGCAAAGAAAGAAAAAGGTAGTGATTTATTTTTAAAAGGAAACAGAACTATATCACTTGGCTTACAGTTGCTTTCCTACTTGTTTTATTTTTTTTCTAAAGTGCAAGTCAGAATAGCTGTAGTTAGGAAAGAATATGGCTTCCAACTACAGTGGGCACACTGTAGACTATTTAAAGCAGTTGTGCAGGGACAGAGGAGTCCCATTTGAGGTGAAAGCCACCAAGCAGAACCTCGTGGATGCCCTGGTGGTAGCAGATACCCAGAACACTGAGTCACAGACAGTGACTGTAAGGGTCAGAAGCTTGAATGTGGAAGGGCTAGCAGCCCATGTGGTGTCCAGATACAATGGAGAGGGCAGCAGGGCCACTGTCAGCGAAGGGCCACAGCAGCAGGGGAAGGTCACCAGCATTCTGGAGTCAGAAGTACTCAGGCTGCATATTGAGTTTCCTCAGAATGGAGCTGGAGTTCCAGAGGGAGGCAGCACGGGAACGCCGAGAAGCAGAACAAGAACAGCGAGCTGCAGAGGAGAAGAGGGAGCAAGAACACTGAGAGGCAAAGTGATGACAGTGAGCTGCAGAGGAGAAGAGGGAGCAAGAACAGAAGGAGGTAGAGTGAGAACAGTGAGACGCTGACCATGAGGAGCATGAGCACCAGAGAGAACATGAACTGGAGAAGCTATGACTCCAACCAGTGGCACAGAGCAGGTAAGTGGCTTGGGTTTAACTGGGACTACAGGACTGGGTTACAAATTTAATTCAAAATTGATAGATGAATTTAAAGAGAGTGAGGATATGGATGCCTTTATAAATTCTTTTGAAAAAGTTTGTATTCAGGCTAATATTCCTAGGGAGTCCTGGAGCTTCCAGCTATCCCCGCTACTTACTGGGAAAGCTCAGGATGAATTGGGTCAAATGGACAATGAGGACAGTGATGATTACAGCAAACATAAAGCTGCACTGTTATAGAAATTTGAATTAACTGCTGAATCATACAGAGCTAAATTCCATAAGCTCAGAAGAAGCCCTGACATGAACAATGAGGAGCTAGCCATGAAACAATGTTGGTTTTTAAAATGTTGGTGGGAAAGAATTGAAGCAAACTCTGTTAATAAAATTCAAAATGTGATTTTGTTAGAACAGTTTTTCTGGGCATGCCCAGCCGAGCTGAAAGCCTGGCTGGAGGACCGAGATCCCAAAACAGTGCAAGAGGCTGCTGAACTCTTGGACCACTATGCCAAGAGTAGACCTGCCCTGAGAGTGAATAGGGCGGGTGTGGCAATGCAGAAAGGGGAAAGCGCCCCTTCAGGGAAGCTAAAACCCTTACTGCCTCCACTAAAACCAGCTAGCCCCAGGTTTCAGATAAAAGATTTCTCTGAGAAAAGAAATGAATGTTGGCTGTGTAAAGAAACTGGACACATTGCCAGACAGTGTCCCAAAAAGGCAAGCAATACACACCAGGAGGCTATGAAAGAAGTGGGTTGTTTGTATGTCCCTGGAGGCATGCCAATGAATATGAGGGAACACATGCACCCAGTCATGGTGAATGGTGTACAGACACAAGGGTAAAGGGACACAGGGGCATCCTTGACCTTGGTAAAGGGGGTTCTAGTAGAGCTGGGTCAGCTTATACCCAATAAATATGTTGCTGTACAGGACTTTACTGGTGAAGAGAAAACATTGCCCCTCACTAGTGCTCTCCTAGACTGGGGTGAAACAGGGGGAACTATGCATCAGCTGGCTGTAGCCAAAACCTTAGCAGTGGATGTGACCCTAGGCAACAATCTCAAACAAGGAATGCTGTGTGCAGTGACCCATAGCCAAGCAGCAAGGGAACACTGTAGTTCCCTGGGACCCACAGAAGCCATTGTGGAAACCACTGGGAGGCTGGTTCCCCAGCATGTGTCTCCTGATATGGAGATTAACGAAAAGGGGGTAGAAATTTGTCCAGTAGCAGTTAACCACACAGCTACAGAGGGTTGTTCCGAGGAGGAAGGGGTGACCCATTGTCAGAGGCTTGGGATTGACAGTGATTCTGAGTGCTCTGACACTAGTGCTAGGGACCCTAGTTTAGTGACAGAAGGGGACCTGTCCCATGCCTTTGGAATGTGTGAGGGGTTTGCAGGTGCTCAGAGAAGTGACCCTAGTCTAGAGAAGCTGAGGGCTTTGGCAGACTCTGATGGAGCACAGGGAGGTGACAGCAGACATAAGGTTTATTGGGAAAATGGACTTATGTATACTCAGGCTGTGCAGACAGAGGGAGGGTGCTAGGCAGACAGCTTGTCGTTCCCCAGGGATATCATGAACAGTGGCTCAAGATTGCACATGATATTCCCTTGTCTGGTAATCTGGGGATCGTGCGCACTATGCAGCGGTTTGCCCAGAATTTCTATTGGCCAAACTTCACTCAGCAGGTGAAGAAGTATTGCAGCTCTTGTCACTGGTGCCAAGAAATAGGGAAGGTGGGCAAGAAAACACAAGCCACCCTGATTCCATTGCTCATAGTGGAGGAACCATTCCAGAGGGTGGGAATGGATATTGTGGGGCCTTTAAATACCCCCAGCTCCTCAGGGAAGAGATTCATCCTGACTGTGGTGGATTATGCCACCCAGTACCCGGAGGCAGTTGCCCTATCCTCACTGAGGACCGACAAAGTGGCAGATGCCTTACTTGGGATTTTATCCCGTGTTGGGTTGCCGCAGGAGGTTATTACCGGTCGAGGGGGTTCCTTCATGTCGGACCTGATGAAATGTTCATGGGAGAAGAGTGGGGTGATGCAGAGATGCATGACAGCATATCACCCACAAGCCAATGGGCTTGTGGAAAGATTCAATGGTACCCTGAAGTCAATGCTCCGGGCGTTTGATGAACAGCATGGGAGAGACTGAGAGAAATACCTTCCCACCTGATGTTTGCATAAAGGGAGGTGCCCAAGAGTCAACGGGATTTTCCCCCTTCAAACTCTTATATAGATGTTGGGTACATGGGCCCCTAGACTTGATCATGGAGGACAGGGAAGGCAAGCACGCCACCCAGGGAACTCTCATAGTGGACTATGTCCTTGTGTTTAGGGAAAGGCTGAAAGAGCTTATGAGGACAGCCCAGAGCAACCTGGCAGCTGCCCAACAGAAACAGAAAGTGTGGTACGACCACAGAGCCAAAGCTCACTTGTACATGGGGGGTCAGGAAGTCATGGTCCTTATTCCGGTAGCTGTTCTAAGCAGAGACAGAGACCTGCATCAGAGAAGCTGCAGGCTGAGTGTGTAGGTCCATACAAAGTGGTTAGGAAGGTAAATGACGTGAACTATATTATAGAGTTACCTGATAGAAGACAGACAGAAAGGATGTACCATGTCATCATGATGAAGCCATATACAAATAGGGCTGACATGGTGTTTGCAGTGTGTAGTTCTGGGGAGGGGACAGATGAAGGAGACCCCTTCTGGACTTGCTGGAAGAAGGTAAGCGGGAGTCCTCTGTGACAACAGTTTAAATTTTCTCCCCAGCTGACTCCGGACAAGATCCAGGAAGTAAGGGAGGCTTTAGTAGACTTTGCCCCATTGTTTAGCACCAAGGCTAGACTAACCCCCTTAGCGATGCATGATGGAGACAGGGACACAGACGCCATTATGGTGGACAGCATATCAGGTGTCAGAGGCTGTCCAAAAGGACATTAGGAGGGAAGTGGAGGAGATGCTGGATTTAGGGGTAATCCAGTGATCCCACAGCCCCTGGGCCTCATCTGTAGTCCTTGTGCCCAAGTCGGATAGCTATAATCATTTCTGTGTGGCCTATTGTGGACTGAATGCAGTCACGAAGTCAGATGCCCACCTGATGCCCCGAACGCATGAACTCCTGGTGAAGTTGGGAAGGATGACCTACCTTATGACCACTGACCTGACCAAGGGGTATTCTCAGGCAGAGTTGACGGACAGAGCTAGGGAGAGGTCGGCCTTCATCACTCTGATAGCCTTATTTGAATTTAAAGTAATGCCTTTCAGAATGAAGAACACCCGTCCACTTTCCAAAGGTTGCTGAACCAGATGTTAAATGGTGCTGAGGAGTATGCTGTGGCATACCTGGATGACATTGCCATCTTTAGTGCCAGCTGGGAGGAACACCTATCCTGACTTATGGAAGTGCTGGGCAGAATATAGATTGCCAGGCTCACTGTAAAAGCCAGGAAGTTCCAGGTGGCCTTGGGAGAAGTGGCATACCTTGGGCATGAGGTAGACTGAGGACAGCTCCATCCTAACCAAATAAAAATAGAGGTAATCCAAGCATGGCCCAGACCAGAAACACAGAAGCAGGTCAAAAGTTTTCTTGGGACAGCAGGGTACTATAGAAAATTTGTACCCAATTACAGTGCCCGGGCTGCTCCACTATCTGACCTGGTAAAGAAAAGGATGCCAAAGAAAATTACCTGGGGACCAGCCTGTGAAGAAGCCTTTACCAGATTGAAGGAGGCACTGTGAGTGCTCCTGTTTTGACAAGTTCTGACTATAGCAGACCCTTTATAGTTAAGACTGATGCCTCAGACGTGGGTATTGGAGCAGTACTAAGTCAGACATCCAGCCAAGGGAAAGATCGCCCTGTAGTGTATCTGAGTAAAAAGTTACTTCCCAAGCAGCAGGCATACTCCATTGTGGAAAAGGAGTGTCTTGCCATAGTGTGCGCCCTAAAGAAGTTGGAGCCATACTTGTATGGGCAGCATTTTGTGGTGCAGACTGACCACAACCCCCTGATTTGGCTGACACAGATGGGTAAAAACAATGGTAGATTGCCAAGATGGAGTCTTGCTTTGCAAGGGTATGGCATGACAATTCTACATAGGGCTGGAGTGACAAATCAGAACTCAGATGGCTTGTCTTGCATCTATGAGGAGTGAACTGATTTGGGAAGCTTATCCCATGCAGGGGATAGAGCCCCCAAATCCAGTCTAGGTAGGGAGGGTTGTGAGGCTTGTACAGCTGGTTCTGATTACTCTATGTTTTTTTTTTGTAATATAAAAAAAATGTGTTATTGAGTGTCTTTCATAAGACATGCTGAAACAGCCTGTGGGATAACCCCCACGTATCAGTTCAAAAGACAGGATATATGTTAAACAGAAGATCTCTGTATGCAATTAACTTCTCAGTTTGCTTTAAAAACTAGGAGGTAGAATATCCATTTTATGATGTCCTCAGGAAAACCCAGTTAATTGACTGGTGTCACAAAGCATATTACACCTCGGTGAGATCTGGCAGAGAGTGTCATAAAAAGTCCTTTGATGTCCTTGAGACAGGAAGACACTCTGGATCAAAAGGACATGGGGAAACGAGTTTTTGCTGATGTCACCTTCTGAAGGATGAGACATCCTGTTTTGCGTAATTTTTATATTCTGACAGGGAGGAGCTAGGTGACCTCGTGCAAAGAGGTTGTCAAAGCCAGTTTTAAACTGTAGTCTGTATTCCATTTAGGGACACACATGTCTCAACTCTGAAGCTACAACATCTTTCAGCACTGTAAGAATATAAGAATACATTAGCTAGGCAGGGCTAAGTGTATGGTTGGTAGGAAATGGCACTTTTAAACCTTTTTTAAGTGATTGTAATGTTTTGTGATAAATGGTTCTGTGTTTTGCATTTTACATTTTTATCTATTTTTAAGTAAACATCTCATTTTAAGAGACTACTTGGTGTGCCTTTGAAATTCTTTCTTTGACAAGTGAATCATATATGGTTAAAGCTGACACTGTGCAAAGCTTACTGGTTTTACCAAACTGGGAAAAGGCAAGAGTTTATTCAGAGGTCTTTCATAGAGTTTTTAAGGGTTCATTTTGTACACCTGGTTAGGTGCCCATAGGTGAAAGATATCTGCCCCCCTCCAAGAGCAGAATTATCTGAGCCTGTACATTGGGTACGCTAACAAGAGGTTCACAGTTTGAATCGCTTCAAGAATTTGATACCAAAGGTTGATTCGAACCCACAAAACAGACAGGAGGGTTACCCTGTTCTGTTAACTGTTTACAATACTGTGCTAGGAGGTTGGCACTGTGGGAGCAGAGGGCCTGACCTGCTGAGTGGGGTTGTGACAGTAAGTACATTGATTTAGTTCCAGCAAGTGGGTCTTAAGTCCTCATTTGAATCTCCTAGGGAATTACATTGCTGGAGGGTCATTGTAGGGACTAGTTAAAACATAGCATATAAACATATAAGCCTCTGCAACAGTGACTATTATAAGAACTAACCAGTTTAATTTCTTAGCAGTGAGCTATCGTGACCCTCCCCTATATAATAGAATTGCTGTATTTACTATCCACCTTCTTCTTATCTCTAAGTATAAAAGTTTGTGTAAGACTGTTTTTCATGAAGTTTGTTTGATGACACTGCAGTGTGTATGAGGAGGTTTCAAACTCCCAGCTGTAAGCTGTCCTTTTTAACATCTATTTGGGGAATAAACCTTTATTCTGTGAGACCTGACTTTTGTGTCATGTTTTGCCAACAGGTGTAGAATCTGCCAGCCAAGCAAAGGCAATATTACATTGGTCAGATACTATGCCAAATGAGCACCTGTTGGAAGAAATCCCTGAGAGGTTGATCCTGTGAGGCATTGCTGCATACGGAAGCTGCTGAGCTGTTCTAAGCAGAGACAGAGACCTGCATCATAACCAGGCTGCTCCAGAGCCAGGTAAGGAGCCTACTAGTCCTTATCTAGTGAGATGGATTAGGGAACGGGAAGCCACGGGACATGTGCCCTGAGTACTTGGGTACTCTTGATCCAGAAGGAAGTTGGACTGTGGGGGTCATTCCTGGGATGTGGGCTTCTTGGAAATGGGAAGCCACTTAGTAATGCTCTTGTAACTGACAGTGGAGCCAGAAGGTCTGTGTCTTGAGAGATTTGAGCAAGAAGTGCTCTGTTGCTACAGAATGGGTATACCATTATATGGGTGACTGCAGAAGGGTGAGTTGGATTTGAGCAACTCATTATGAGTGCCAAGGAATAGAGCGAGTTGAGAGGGATAGCGAGGGTTGCATTTCATGACTGGTGCGAACTGAAATTGCAAGTAGGGGATGCAGTGATGGTGGGAGCGGAAATGATGTTATATGGGAAGTAGTGTGAGACACTCAGCTTAGCAGCTCAGGTGGTCTTGGAGTTGTTGTGTACTGTACGTCTCCGGTGGAGTTGGCGCTGGATTTGGAGCTCAGCAGGTACAGGTAATATATTTTGTATTTTTGCAGGGTGTGGGACTTACATTTTATTTTGCTGTGGTGTCCCATTCCCAGAGCCCCTCTTTGGATGTCTGTAGACCCCCGCAATATCCCCCCTCCCGAGGTTTACACTGTATCCCAGTGTCGGTCTGCCCCTCACAGTTAATTACATAATTAAAGGGGTGTGTGGGTGGCGAAGCCCCCCACATGAGGGTGCTGGGGGACAGCCCACACATAAAAAATTCTGTAATATAGGTGGGGCATTTAATGTGGTGGAACGGTTGCCGATGTGCGTTTTGGTGTTATACAGAGTTTCTGTGTCCGTTTTGGGTGACTTACACTCACTGACATATCAGGTGCCATTCTGTAGTCAGTATGTATCACATAGAACCTTCAGAATGTCAGAGGGAATCTGATGTGCCTCATCAGCAGGCTTCTGGGCCCTGTTCTGGACTGCTGCTCACCCTATTGCTCTGGGCTTTCCCCTGCTATAACTGAACTGCTGCAGCCGTGGGTCATGCAAGTGCTCTCATTGCTGACTGCAGTCTTTTTGTACTTTTCCCATTTTGGATTACAATTATTACATTTGGATTACTACTTGGGTTGCAAGCATTTTCCCAGTGGATTTTAAGTTATTTAAATTGTGCTAGCATGCTATGGCCTGTTGGGGAATTAAATTGGGGAAGTAAGATTGCTGTCTTTCTCAGAGGTGATACCAGTACCAAGGGCCAGCACAGTCTGGAAGGAAAGGATACAGGAATTTAATGACTAGTTGAGGAATTGGTGCAGGGAGGAAGGGTTCACCTGTATTGGGGACTTAGGGGAGACATGGTGAAATAAAACACTCTTTTTACCTGACAGGCAACACTTCAGTAGAGAAGGCTGGTGGGTACTCAGTGACAAACTGGTAGGGTACATAACCAATAAACTGAACTTAAATTACTGAGTGGACTGGCAAGCCTTTAGGCCCAAAGACTCTGGGATGAAGAGGTCAATGGACTTCCCCCCATACCGCTAGAAGACAACACTGCAGTGTGTATTAGGAGGTTTAGAACTCCCAGCTGTGGTAAGCTGTCCTTTTTTAACATGTATTTGGGGAATAAACCATTTTTTTATGTGAGACCTGGCTTTTGTGTCATGTTTTGCCAAGAGATGTAGAATCTGCAAGCCAAGCAAAGGCAACAAATGGTGACTGTAGACAGCACCTCTTTGGACAGAACTGAAGCAGTATGCAAACAGATGTACAGATGAATCGACATGGGAATTATGAAGGAGCTCGAACCTATGCCCACCAGCTCAACCCATACAGATGATCTTACAGGCCCTCCACATCATGAATGAGACAGTGGATCATGAAGGTGCTCAAACCTACACCCCCCTACATTCACTTAACAGCACTGGTCTGTGGGATTCCATATCCCAAAGGTGTTTCTGTCTAACTGTTGAGCACAAGGTGGATTGATACACCTTGGACACTTGGCTAGCACAGGAAAAGGGCAACATCCCAAAAATGGCAATTGGTACTGAGCTCAAACTCGACATGTTAAATTTCCTGCCCTCCCAGGGAGGGTGGGTTGATTTCACGTAGACCACGAAACTACAGACTGATCTGGTACAGTATGTGGGCCAACTGTAGACAGAGATGATGTCTGTAGCCAAGAAACATAATCTGGAAGGTGTTATCCTGAGGGGTCATGTGAAAATTAAACTATTTGCCTCATCATCAGTATTGCTGTCTTCAAAGGAAGACAGTAAGTCTGATAGCCAGCCTCAGGATGCTGGACTTGCTCGAGGACAGAAACAGTCATGGAATCCAGGAAGAACCTGGTCTGACCCTGAAAAGAGAAAGAAAAAGGTTTTGGATCTATCTGGAAGCACTGTCATTCTTCAGCAGTGGTGTTCATTAACAAGGTGAGGTGTATAAAAATGGAATTGAAACATGCCACATAATCTTTTATCTTTTTCTGATGAGCTGACCAGTCACTGTCAGTCTTTTCTAAGACTCTAAATCATTTCTGACATGTCAGGGTGTGGTTTCTATCTATTACTTTAACACACCACATCCATCCAATTGTTACTTGCTTTAGTATGCACTGAAGAGCCTATGAACTAAAGCACATGCTGTGAATTTGCAGTTCTGCAACCTTGTTTGTGAATTCCAACTCCTTTAAAGTTTTTTTCTCTCTTGTTGAACTGAACAATGTGAGCTTGGATACTCCAAAGTCATGTCTCACTTGGCTGCTGAGACAAAGCAGCACAAATAAAAAAAAAGTTCTAGCCAGAGCCGATAGGGCTGGGAAGAGCTACCAAATGAGCAAAGTTATTTTCTTGTTGGTGCCATATAGTGCTGTTTAGTCACAATCATCAAAAACTGGTATGCTGCTAATTCAGTCCTCTTGAATTTATTTAGTCAGAGAACATGCTGCTGTGTGTGTGTGTGTGTGTGTGTGTGTGTGTGTGTCTGTGTGTGTCTGTGTGTGTCTGTGTGCCCATAGGAATGAGATAGCTAACACAGGCTGAAAACTGCACTGTCTGTAATCTGACACTGTAGTCTGGCTTTCAGAGGTTCAGTAAATTCCAGACAACATATAATGAGTAATCCCTAGGTTGCTGAAATAAATAGAATAAATCTATTAGACTGAACTGGACAGATGATAGAAACAGCAGTTTAAAAATAGTTTTTTTGTTAATATCCTGAAAAGTTCTGAGGTACAATACAGTAGCATCCACCCTCCCTTTAGATGCATTTAACATAGAGCAGCAAATAGCAAAAATCAGAGGGGGAGTGCACTATTTTGCAGCTGTGGAGGAATACTTCCAAATGTACAAAAAGGGAGTTCCATGATAAGCCATTTTAGAGCTACAGTCTGATTCCAATAGTGCCGTAGGCTCTGCCCTCATCTCTAAAAAGGGAATGTGTTTCTAGTTTTCTGTGAAGGAGGATGGGCTGAGATCTGCTTTAGAAAATTGTTCAGCTTACATAGCCTTACACAAGAAAACAAAAAGATTTTTTTTCCATGATTTGCAAATGTGTTTTTTGGAAACATATGGGGAGAGAATCCCCATTTACAAGATGTTTTCAGAAATAATAGTCCTTGTCTGAGGAGAACTGGTGTTCAGGTCGTTTTGTATGTTGTGAATATGGTGTTAGGAAAGTTGTGGAATGTACAGTATATGTGGGTCTAGTATGGTGTTTCTGATGCCAGAAAATGTGCTGACAGAATTAGCAGAGATTGAATTCGGCATGATTTTGAATGCAAAATGATGTAATGCAGAATTACTCTGCATGATTATGAATGGGTTTGTAGTACAGAAAACTCAAAATCCATTTCCTGGTTTGAATTTGGCAAGTGAAGGGGACAAGAGGAAAAAAAAGTGTGATCCTCTTTCCATGTAATGTTTGCATATTTGTAGTAACATAGAAACATAGAAACAGACTTTGATGGCAGATAAGGACTGCTTGGCCCACCCAGTCTGCCCATTTCCCTACCTATTGGATAAGCAACAGATCTTAACCAACAGCCTACTTCCTCCTACCCCCCCACTAGAATTGCTTTATGTCTGTCCCATGCATTTTTGAATTCCCCCACTGTTTTTGACCCCATGACCTCCTCAGAAGGGCCATTCCATGCATCCACCACCTTCTCCATGAAAAAATACTTTGTCACATTTTCCCTGAGTCATCCCCTTCTATTTTCAAATTGTGCCCCCTTGTTCTTGCACATCTCTTTTTTTGAAATATGCTACCCTCTTGGACTTTGTTGATTCCCTTGAGGTACTTAAATATTTCAATCATATCCCCCCCTTTCCTTAAGGGTACACATATTAAGCTCCTTTAGTCTTTCTTCGTATGGCTTCTGGTGCAGACCCTGCACCATTTTAGTTGCCCTCCTCTGGACTGCCTCCATCCTGTCTATGTTCTTGTAGAGATGACATCTCAAGAACTTCATGCAGTATTCCAGATGGGGTCTTACCAACTGTCTGTACTGAGGGTTAACAACTTCTTGTTTTCTACTGGTGATGCCTCTCCCTATGCATCCCAGTATCCCCCAGCCCTCCTTACTGCCTTCTCACATTACTTACCTACCTTTAACTCATCTGATATGGCTACCCCTGGTCCCTTTCCATTTTTGTTAGTACCCCCCCTACATTGTGTACCTTTTCCCTGGGTCTTTGTTTCTGAGGTGCATTACTTTGAACTTCTTTGCATTGAATCTAAGCTGCCATACTTTTGACTATTCCTCCAACCTTGCCAAGTCCCTTCTCATCCTTTCCATCCCCCTTGTGTATCAATCCTATTGCAGACCTTTGTGTCATCTGCAAGGAGGCATATTTTCCCTTCCAGTCCTTCTGCAATGTCACTTATAAAGACATTAAAGAGGACTGGTCCCAGTACTGAACCCTGTGGTGCCCCACTTGTAACCCCCCCTTTTTTTCAGAGTGGACTCCATTTATTATTACCCTCTGCATCCTGTTGTCCAACCATTGTTTTACATAGGCTAAAACCCTGGGACCCACTCCCAGGCTGGCTAACTTGTTTATTAATCTTTTGTGTGGGACTGTGCCAAATGCCTTGCTAAAGTCTAGGTAGGCTTGTTACCTAGACTATGGGCGTTGGTACTCAACTATTCATTGAATCCCATGGTGCAGAGTACCCTAGCCTCATCATTGCCATAGACAGGCAGCACCTCTGAGAAGGTTACCATATGTGTTACTTGTCTAAGGCCCCTCCCTAACTCCACAAACTCCTCTTGCACTACTCTGATTCCATTCCCAGCCAGATCATTTGTCCCAAGGTGGACAATGACATCCAGCTCCCTCCTCCATGCAGCTGCTCCTGTGATCCTGAGGATTCACTCCCTGTCCCTCTAAACCATGGTGCCAGGCAGGCATCTCTCCTCCTTCTCCCCCCCTTCCCCAGGTTCTACACCCCCAACAATTGAGTCCCCCACCAGGAGCTGTTTCCTTCCCCTGTGGGATCCCATGCCACCCTCCTGTGGGTCTCCTTTGTGGAGGTTTCCAGCATCCTTCTTGGTCCCCACTGCAGGTGCCTTCATAGAGGAACCACCCTCTGCCAGAACAGTATATGAATTGTGGAGAGTTACAACTGGGGGGATGTGCCTTTGTTGGTTTTTTCTGTAATCCACCTTCCCCAACAAATGGGGGAGTGGGTACTTTTCTGAGAAATAGTTTTGTTTGCTGAAAGGCAAAAAAATAAAATACAGGGTTAAATCTCTGGTTTGTCTTAAAGGTCAGCATACCTTGTAGCCAGCAAGGTGTGACTAGTTAATATGAGATAGCCCTGTTCTCCAACACCCTTTCTTGTCTGGATTCACTAGATTTAAGGCTCCTGCAATGTTATCATGCACAAGATTTCCCTGTGTTGTGTGCACATCTGTTTTGTGCAGTTGTAGTGTACATATGGCACTGTGTCTCAATGGGGAAGAGGACCTGTAAACAATCTCTCCACCCTTTTGATTAGCTACTCCATAATACAGTGTGTTTTAAATGCCAAATGCCTCATGATATAACAATTTAACTGCCAAGATGGCATGCTTTCTTTTTTTTTTTTTTTTACATAGAATGTTGTTTTCTGGCTATTTTTAATGGTCAGTTCATTTTATGTACATGGCATTACATGGTTAAAATCCCACTTCTACATTGGTTCTTTTAGCAATGGCAATCTCAAGGCAATCTCCTTGCTAAGAAAAGCATAGAGATTGGGGGAGAGGGAAGGAGGTATGGACCTTCCATGCACCTTCACTATAGGGTAGTGGTTAAATGCACTGAAATGCAAGCCTGGTGACTTTGGTTTGAATCCCATCAGTCACCACTTGCATACTGTGTGACCCTGAGCAAGTCACTTGACTTCCTTGTGCTCCCAGGTTGCACTTGGAGACAAGCTCCAGCTTAGTGTGCTTTTCCTGGTTAAACAATTTTCCCTTTCTCTTTTATGAAAGCTTTTCAGAAACACAAATCACATGGTGATTCCTGGAGATTAACTGTTTAAACAAAGTGCATATGCTTGGTAATTGTACTATGTCTGGGGGGGTCATTTTCTGAATGGTGTGCTGTCAGTGATCCTCTGACTCATCTCTTTGCCCCACCCCACCTTCCAGAGTAAATATGTGAGTTTTCTGTTCCTTCACAAAGGTTTTGTCTATGTCATAGTACAACACTTTTAAAATCCCTTTTAAATTGGCTTCCTTTGCCCACTGTAATGCTAAGTTTGATCCCCTTGTCAAGCAATCTGACTGGGGGGACTCAGATCTTCCTAACACAACTCACTACCCCCAGAATCTGTGATAAGCCTCACAGAAAACCAAGGGTTGTTTATCTTAGCAGCTTACAGAGGCAAAACAAATCAAGCCCATTTGCTAAGTAGTTTAACTGCTGGAAAGAAATTAGAATTGCTATCCAGGAATTTAATTCTGCCGTACCTGTTGTGCCCATGGAAGGTCATCAGGGGGCAGATGAAACAACTTTGAAAATACAGAACTGGGGATGGCTTCCCAAATCTACTGGGAAATCTTTCCCAATCAAGTCTCAAAGTACACAAATGATTTCATTCCAATTTATTCTAAGAATAATATTCTAGAAATGGTGGCAGATGCATACTCTGCCCACAGAATGTTAGTGTGAGTCAACATAAAATGAAATGTTCATAGGAAAACAATGCCATGGAATACAACTATATGATATTGATCATGATTTCACATAAATCAGTTAAAACTGTTTTCTAACCTACCAATGAGGAAGGTGATGCCTTTTCTCTCTATTTATTTTTTTTTGTTCATTTTTGGTTTTTCAGAAAATCAGGTAATATGTGACTGGCACATTTGGCAGTGGTAGAGGTAGATGTTTGACAATACTTCCAAAAGCACACATCTGTATAAAAAATAAATGGTCCTCACTAACAGACTCAAGAGGGAAGGGTCTGAGGCCCTCCTCTTTGTTTTTCTTTTGTCTTTTAGGAAATTGAGGATGCTTGCCTTAAGATGAAATGATCACTGTCCACAAGGACTGCATTGCTGGAGGTTATGAGATTTGCCCTTCCAGGGGGCATATCTATGGATGGCCTACATACCGTTCACAGTCTTCTAATGCTGTAAGAAAAAAACAGCAGGCAGATTTCACTGTAATGTTGTTAAGATTTGAAAATCATTCTCAGCAAGAAAACTCACATCAGCAGCTTTAGGAGAAAATGTTGAAGAAAACTTTACCTTATATTGCAACAACAGAATTGAGATGAATGAGCACCCTAAATGAATCAGGTTTTTTGCAAGACAAATCTGAGAACTCAGAGAAAAGAATGACAAAAGCTTACTGAATTTTTAGATTCAATATGATGCCCTGAAAAAATTCATTTCATTCTAGTCAGTCCAGAACTACGAAAGGCTTTGGAAAGTCAATAAAACAAAGAGAGATGCAGACTTGTTTGATGACAGCAAAGAACAAAAATAAAGAAGCCTTAAAGGCCAAACGGTCATCCCAAGAAACAAGTGGAACACATGAGAAATCTACAAAAAGACTGACCAGGAAAGTTCCAACTAAAAACATGGCACCAATTTTCTTTTTAAAGTCAGAAATGGCAACTAACAAGGTATTAGCAAAGAACCAGGAAATGGATTTGGTAAAACTTACCCCTCAAAAAGAAGAGGATCTGAAAAACATTTTTTATCAAACAAATGGAACCAAGCCATACAAGGAAAAGTATGGAGCAACAACAGGAGATATCCATGGAAATGGAGGAGGCCTTGTTTGGTGTAACTGACCTTCAAACAGTAGTCGCCAGCATGGACACAGATGCAGATCAATCAAACAACACCTTAATCTCTCCTTTGATTGCCACTGCCTTGGAAGCAATACTGAAATGGGACAGTGGTGAAAGTGGGATAAATGAGGAGATGAAGGAAGGGAGTGCTGGGTTGGCTGAAGAGCTGTGTGGTGTAGCTGTATCTAGTTCACAAGCAGTAAGTGAGGCCACCAGGAATATGTGGAACAGGAGAAAATAAATTCTTCAGGTATGACTTCTTCTTGTACCAATTTGGATTGGCAATACAGAATGGGGAAGGTGCAGGACATATGGGGGGGCAGACATGAAATTGTTTGTAGATACGTTCGTAAACTGTATTGGGAATTTGAGATTTGGTCATTCTGGTGGACAAGCTGTTATTCAGCCAGATGTAAGGATAGAAGAACCAGGAATATCAATTCACTCAGGAAATACTGACAAAAATCTAACCCCTGGAGATGCTGAACTCCCCCATGTTCAATTACCCTAATATCAAAAACTGAAACATGGGACCTCAGCATACAAAGCTAGTCCCTATGTATGAAAAGATTGACCAGTTTTACAAAATGATACAACAAATGGTAAAAGAAAATTCAGAAATAAGTTCCAAACTGAAAAAAGCAGAACAGAGACTCTCGGACATAGAAGATAAAATAAATCCTTGTGAAAGACAACTAAATTCATGAGAACAAGATTATAAAGTTTTAAAAGAGAAAACTGTGGACTTTGAAGCTAGGAGGAGAAACATTCAAACCCTTGGGGTTCCCGAGGTGTGGGACTCACTAAAAAAATTGAGTTCGAGTTAGATAGAATCCATTGAACATTTAATGCAAATAAATTTCAAGTACAGGGCCTCCCGCAACCTATTATAGCAAAACTCTTTTGGTCAGAGGACAAAGAATTAGTGATGCAAGCAGTTTTCCCCCAAAAAAATGGATTAACCTGATGGGAGCAAACATTTTGATGTGCAATGATTTTCCAAATGACATTGTGCAAGACAGAAGGAAGTATGCTTTCCTAAGGATGAAATTATGGGAGAAGAACATCAGATCTAACTTTATGTATCCTGCAAAATTAAAAGTGACTATTAAGGATATAGGATATATGTATAGTAATGCAGGGAAGCTGAAAAATATTTAAGGGAGAAAATCCCAAACTTGTTTGATTAAGAGGCCTTGATGGGGGAAGGGCAAGGTTAAAGTATCTGCACATAATAGTTGATTCAGTGAAAAGATAGAAAGGAGGAGGTATGGAAGCTGCTGTAAGGGCGGGGGAGGCATTGACATAAAATGATAAGTGCAAGGAGTAGCCCGATTGGCTACAAATTAAGGAAGAATGATGCGATGGAAATACTTTAAGAATAGGAGAAGAAGTATTTTCTGTATTATGTTTAGGGATACTTACATTGAGGGGATTATAAGGGGTAGGGGGAATATATCAAAAAGCTGAATTTATGGAAAAAGAGGGTGAGAGGGTATGTCCACTTTAATTTTACACAAAGGCAGTATAATCTGGATATTTAAACATTATTCATTGAAGAAATACAATAGTGATTAATCCAAGGTTAATCAGGTGTGCCACCTACAATGTTAATGGGATCAACTCCCCTATTAAAAGAACACAAATATTATCTCACAGTAATAAATTAAAACTAGACATTATAGCATTGCAGGAGACACATCTGAATGAAAAGAAAAGTAAGAAACTGTAAAGGAACTGGATTGCCCACAATTTTTTCTCACCAGGAACAAAGAAATCTGCAGTGGTCACAGTTCTGACAAGGAAACAGATACATTTTCAAGTACAAGATAAATGGATAGACCAAGAAGGTATAATAGTTATAATCAAAGGAACTATCTTTAACAATATTAATTTGACAGTGGGGTCACTTTATGGTCCATTTAAAAATTATGGTAACTTCACTGCTACAATAAACCAAGCATTAATTATAATTCAAGCTACTAACATGATTTTGATGGGGGATTTTAATGCACTAAAAATCCATATATGGATAAGGATAAAAACATTACTTATACAAATAAAAACATATCAAATACTCTGAATATAATTTTGGATGAGAACAATTTAAGTGACCCTGGAGAGTACAGAACCCAACAGCTAAAGAATTCACATATCATGACAAACAAAAGACATTTTTCAAGACTTGATTATATCTTCATATCAAATGATTTAATTTCAAAACTGGAAAAAATGAAAATTCACTCTGATTTAATCTGATCACACCCTAGTGGAAATACAAATATATTTATTTCAGAACTCTACTGCAAAAGGAAAAAACATGGTACTTTAATAAAGAACTACTCAACAATCAAGACTTTATTAATACAATTCAAATGGCAATTCAAGAGTACTGGTATTACAATTACACAGGACAAGAGACAATCTCATCTTTATGGGATGCTTTAAAAGTAGTGCTCTGAGGTATCTGTATCTCACAGCAATCATGGATTAAGTCACAAAAAAATAAAAGAGGCGAGTAAAATTCAAAATAAATTAAAGGAATTAGACAAATTAATAGTCCTAGACTATAACACATATATAGCTGAGTGGAATAAGACCAGATTAGAGTGGCAACAAATAGTAAATAAGGAAACTGAGAAGAATATAAGGAAGGTGAAACAAGCTCGATACTTACAGGGTGATAAGTATGGTAAATTATTGGCCAACTTATTAGAGAAAAAGGAAAGAATCTAACATAATAACTAGTTTGTTGAACTCTCAAAACCAAATAAAAACAGAATGGCTAGACTTAACAACTATTTTATCAGTGCACTTTATTAATATTTATAAAAGCAATCCCATAAATAATATCCAACGAATGGAAAAATGTATAAATGAAAGTGAAATTAAAGCATTTACAATGCAAAATGAGCAAATTAAAGAAGAAAAGATTTAAAAGGCTATTAAAGATTTACCTAACAATAAAAGTCCAGGACAAGATAGATTAACCAACACATTTTTTTAAAAGTTTGGTGATATAGTGGCACCATGGCTTGTGTGTACGATGCAGGAGTGGGTGGATGGTGAGGGGGAAATACAGGCATCAATGCTAAAAGCAAAAAGATTATTATTACATAAAGAAGGTAAAGTAAAAAATCAACCAAATAGTTATAGGCTGATTTCATTATTAAACTCTGACTACAAAATCATAGCAAAAACTATTGCCAATAGATTGTTGCCAGGGATTTCCCCCCCACAGCCACCCTGACCAGCATGGTTTTGTTCCAAGCAGAACTGCAGCCTCGGCCATAAAAAAATGTAAATAACAATAGAGTATGTGCAACAGTTACAGGATATTTATTACACACTAGCAATGGATGTCAGTAAGGCATCTGATTTAATAAATAGGGAATATATGTTTTGTATTTTAGGAAAATGGAATATCCCAAAGAATGTAATAAAAAATTATTCAAGAACTATACAGTAAACCATCAGCTAATATAGGGCACTATGCACAACGCAGGTGCAGGTACATGAAAAAAGCATGTACCCTGCATGCATTGCCATGCAACCATGGACAGCTGTGCCCACACTGGCATTCACTAATGCCAGACACCTGTCCAAGGCTCCCCACCCCAGCACACAGGACTCCGCAGAGAGGCTGGGGAGGAGTCGAGGTTTGGGGCGGCCATCCAATGGGATGCACCTCTGAGCCCCACAGTGGATCCCTCTCATAGCAAGGCATGGGTCCAGGGTAGTGCATGCCTACAGCAGGCACCTGGACCTATGCGCCCAGTGGTGGGTTGTGTGTCCCCTTTCCCCAGCACCGTTACCACCCCCCTCGACACCTGTACATGCTGGTCGGTGCTGGGCACCAGTCCGACTGGCAGTCCCAGCAACCTGTGCACTGTCCAGTGGTCCATAGCAGCATGGGCAGTGTCTATGTCCTGCCATGCCTGGTAGGAGGCATCCATGGGGGCATGCAGAGGGTTACAGCAGGTCTATACTGGTGTATGCTGGGCCACCTTTTTCACCCATGCAGCCAGCACTATGCAGTTTAGTGACTACCGCATAGTGTTGGAACACCCCGGGTGCATTGTAGTCCATGCAGCAGGGGAAGCGGCCACGTTCCTGACTTGTGCCCCATTTCTTTTTTTTTTTTTCAATTTAAAGTTTATTAGAGTTTTACCATACAAGACAGATCTTTCATAACAGATACACGTCATATATACAGTATGCATGGGACCAGACCTACCCCCACTTCCCCAAAAATTCCTACCTCCCCCATGGTACAGATGAAACAAAAGTTCTTCCACTACAATTTCTATAGCATTATTCATACCAAAGTAATTGAGACGTCATTTCAAGAGAGAGCCTTACTCAGTGGTATTCTGGATCGAGAGCAAGGTATGGAAGTGGTCCCATATATTCTTGAACCTGTTCAGTCTATTGTTGAGGCTTGCAATAACTTTCTCAGTTCTGAGATTTGCCAGAAGCTTGGAAAACCATTCACCATATCTAATTTCAGCTTGATCTTTCCAATGTTTTAAGACAACTTTCTTAAGAGACAGGGATATCAAGGCCATGTAAATTTTTTTGTTTGGGAACATGATATTAGAAAAATCCCCTAGGATACATATTTCAGGAGTAAATAGTTCCTCTAGTCCCAACACGGGGTCCAGATTATTATGTATACTAGTCCAAAGGGGCTTTATTTTGGGACAATTCCAGAGTATATGAAATAGAGAACCATCATGATTAGCACATCTTACACATTGGGGGGAGGATGTCAGTCCCAATTTAAACATTTTCTCAGGGGAGAAATAAGCATTATGTAGGATAAACATTTGAGTCACCCTAAGTCTATCCTGGGTTATAAATTTATGACAGTTAGACCAGAGATTCCCCCAGTTAAAATTGTAACTAGGAAAGTGGGAGGACCAGTAATGAGTGGGGCCGTAATAATCTGGATATACCCGGTCGAACAACAAACTGAAAATCTTGGAAACTGCTTTCTGCTGTCCCATCCATTGAGCTAACTCCGGGGATAGAGGAGAGTCTACAGATATATTTGGTCTTAGCCCCAACATTTTAACTAATAGGTGCTTCAGTTGAGTGACTCTAAAAAAATGGTTAACCGGAATCTTGAACTTGTCCAATATACGCTGAGTGGATAGCCAACCATTGTCATCTCCTATTAATGAAAGAAGTGAGGTGCCTTTCAGCTGGGGTAGTCAGTTAAGGAAATACATTTCTCGTCAATCTTAAAATTAGGGTTTCAACCAGACCTTGATTTGCATCTTTATGGTTATCATATTCAAGGAAATGACACATTTGAGAATGAACCCTCAGTGATAATGCGATGAGAGTGTTTTTTAATCTAGTAGGGAGGAGATTAATTTTCATGTATAATAGTGCTTTTGGTGCTAGGCCGCAGGAACTGATCAGGGCATTCTCTATTTTGAGCCAGAGCGGGGTATAGTCCGATGGGCTAGGTAGAGTCCATCTGTAGTACTTATTAAGGTGACTAGCCCAGAAGTAGAGCCCAAGGTGGGGTATACGTAAGCCACCTCTAGACTTAGGTGCAGTTAGTTTATGAAATGCTATTCTAGGGGGACTTGTGAGCCCAGATAAAATCAGAGAATAAACTATTTACCCTTTTGAACCAGGAGAGTGGTAACCAGATATTAAGCATCGAAAGAGGGTAGAATAGACGTGGAAATACATTCATTTTGAGCAAATTTATTCTACCCCAGATAGAAATTGGTAGAGAGGCCCACCTGTTCAGATCCTGTTTAACCACTTGTAGAAGGGAACTCAGATTCAGCTTTCTAGAATCTCCCGGGAGTCTGGTTAATTCAATGCCAAGATAGTGCAGGGAGTCCTGCTTCCAGGCCAAACCCATTTCTAGGATTTCTGTTCTAAGAAGTTTATGATTAAGAGGGGAATACAATAGTTTTGATCACATTTAGCTTGTAATTAGAGATTGTACTAAAAGAGTTAATAATCTCTAACATTGGGGGCAGAGAAGAAATGGGGTTGGCAACCTGGAGAAGGAGATCATCTGCGTATGCAGATACCTTGACCTTGCATGGGAAAATCGGGATTCCTTGTATTTCTGGACAGGATTGTAATCGGCGAATTAAGGGTTCAATGTATATATTGAACAATAATGGAGAGAGAAGGCAGCCTTGCCTGGTACCAGAGTAAAGGGTAAACAGTTCAGAGATCATTCCATTTCCCGAGATTCTGGCAGTGGGAAAGTGATAAAGGGATTCAATCCAGGACCGGAAAACCTTGGGGAATTGAAAGGTGTCCAAGGCTTGGAACAGATACTGCCAACTCACTCTATCAAAGGCCTTCTCAGTGTCCAGAGAGATTAAAGCAGCTGGGAATGGAGCATCCCTGAACGCTGAGAAGACATGTGCCAGGGTTCGAAGATGATCTGAAGATGATCTGCCTTTCATGAATCCCACCTGTTCGGGGCCTATAATGGACGGGAGAATCGGATTGAGATGAATTGTGCCCCATTTCTTGAATGCCACAAGGGGTCCATGGGATCCTGCACCACAGCATTCATGCATATCGATGCCAACGTGCCTGGTTTACACTGCACATTGGCATCATTCATAGAGCCCATTGTGATTACTGGTATCCCAGCACCAGAAATCCAAATGGAAGCAAGGGTAAGACAAGGTTACCCCCTGCCCCCCATTCATTTTATTTTATGTTTGGAACCACTCCTAAACACAATAAAGAAATGTACGTACCTTAAAGGAATCCAGTATCAAAACACAGAATTTAAATTAAGTGTATTTGCTGATGATACTATTGTGTTTTGTTAGATTTAAATAATTCAATAAATTACTTATTAAAAATTCTTAATGAGTTTGCTTCTTTTTCTAGTTATCAATTAAATGAACAAAAATCTATGATTATGCAAATAACAAAAAATAAAGTAGATCCAGAGTACATGTTATTAAACAAATTTAACAAAGTAGATCAAATCTAATACCTAGGAATTATCTTTTTTTTTATACTTCATCTTTTATTCAGTTCAAGTTAAAAGCGATACATGGTCACAGGTGTACAATCTTCAATGTAACCATTACATTTGATACAGAAGAAAAATTATATCTCTTGCTAGATATTACAATGTACTATTTGATTTAAGCACAATATACCTTGTACAAGGGTTGCCAGAGGTAGCATAGCAGTTCACAGTTTAGGTAGACTTTATAACTGTTACTAGCTAATATAGACTTAGCCCCAAGACTTGATCAAGAATAAGACAGGTATTCAGTGCTAATGTTTGAATAAAGAAAAAAAAAGCAATAGATTTCTAAAAAAACATACATGACATATAAAAGAAAAACATTTGATAGGTCAGCTATGAAAGGTATAAGTTCTCAAGGACCAACATTACTGATAGTTACAAGATGGGGGTGATCTTTCTTTTACAGTCTGGTCAATAAGGTAGGGGGTCCATACCCTAGATAGAATGTAGTGGATATCGGGGTCTCTACTCTGTAGCGCCTAGCCATGAGCTGTCCAAGATCATGCTCCTGGGACATTCAAAACCCACCTAGACCACCGATTCAGATACAGTGTAGGCTTATCTTGTAAGTTATGTGAAGTATTCTCAAAGGCTCTGATATGGTCCACTATACTTCTCCATTCAGAGATGGTTGGGGGAGATTCTTGTAACCATCTCCTGGTTATTGCCATATAGGCCACAGCCAGCAGTATAGACCAGAGGTACTTCGTATCTTTTTGTTTAAGAGATTCAGGTGGAATACCCAAGACCAAGTTCTGCGCCGTCAAAGGTTCATCAAGAGTTAATATATTAGAAATATGTTGGGTAACTGCTGACCAGAAGGTTTGAAGTTTTGGACATCTAAAAAATGTATGTGCGTGGTTTGCCCCTTCTGTATCACATGTTCTCCAGCATATGGATGGAACGCTAGGATTTCCTTTAGCTAGTAACTGGGGTGTTAAAAAAATCTTGTTCGGACTTTCCAGACGTATTCATGTCGGTTCGGAGATGAGGTAGTGGACCAAGTCATCCGCCATATCTTTGCCCATTGAGACTGTAATATTGTAAGGTGGAGGTCCTGTTCCCATTTAACTTTAAGGGGTTCCAATACATGCTCCTGCAAAGACACCAGGTATTTATATATGTGAGATATTGCGTGGGCCCCCCCCCCCTAGCATTCAGAATTTGTATATATGGAGACGTGTCCTCAAGTATCTGAGAATGGGACTGAATACACCTGTACTGGGAGTTTACATAATCACTAATTTGAAAATAACGTATTCTCTCTCCCTCTACCCATTTAAATTTAGTCTTGGCTTCCTCAAAAGATGTCATGGTGTTTTGCCTCATGAGCTGCCAGGGGGCAAACATTCCTCTGTTTGCTTGGGTGGTATACCAGGTTGATTCACCGGCCGGAGGAAAGTCCGGGTTGTTGATAAACCATTTATACTTCCAAGCATGCTCCTTAATACACTTCCAGGGGTGTCCCCTCCTCCAACCCTCCAGAACTGAACGTATGCTCCCTCGTGTATCTAGTAGGGCTTGCCTCAGTAGGGTATCTGAAAATAACGTAGCCGGTAGAGAGTACCTTAACTCTCTGGTTAGGTCTATTTGTTTCCAGTGAGCTTCATAGTGCTTATTGCCCCCACAACAACGCACATCTCATCTGTGCTGAGTTCCAATAAGAAAATAAGTTAGGGAACGCAATTCCACCCTGTGACTTAGATAGATGTAGTGCCTGAAGCTTAAGTTGAGGTTTTCTACCTTGCTATATAAAGGCAGTGGATATTTGTTGCCAGGCCTTAAGGTCACGTGTGGGTATAATACAAGGTACCGATTGGAACAGTTATAACAGGCGTGGAAAAACATTAAGTTTAATTGCCTGATTCCTAACATAAAATGACAATGGGATTATATTCCACCTTTTAATATCTCTTTTTATGTTATTAATCAATGGGGTGTAGTTATTTGAAAATAATTGACTAAGATCTGCTGGTATTTGAATTCCTAAATATTTTATAGATGGGAGGTCCCACTTGAATAAGAACTGCTTACGAATGAGCATAGGGATTGGGTAATTGAGTGGTAGTGCTTCAGTTTTGGTCGTATTCAGGGTATAGTCAGATAGGGCTGAGAACTTTTCAAGCTTTTAAAAAAGAACTGAGAGGGTCTCAGTAGGGTTTGTTAGATATACCAATACATCGTCAGCAAAAAGGGCCAGTTTATGTTCTTTACCCCAAAATTTAATCCCTGTATATCTGTTGCTTGTCTAATATATTGGGCCAATGGTTCAATATAAAGGGCAAACAAAAGAGGGGAAATTGGGCAACCCTGTCTAGTCCATCTATGTAAGGGAAAATTGTGGGAAATATAACCATTTTGAGCAGATGTACGCCTGAGGGTTTGAATAAAATTTGAAAATAAGGTCTATAAATTTCTGGAAGAAATCAAAGGCAGCAAGGACACCCTTTAGAAATTGCCATGACACTCTGTCAAATGCTTTTTCAGCATCTAAACTTATAAGGATTGCCAGTATCTTAGAATTTTGTATGTGTTCCATTAGATAGATGGTACTTCGGGTATTATCCGAGGCCTGACGACCTGGGATAAACCCGCACTGGTCCGGATGGATTCGACTGGAGACCAGGTGTTTTAGTCTCTGTGACACTGAAGTAAATATTTTGTAATCTGTATTTAGTACCGAAATAGGGCAGTAGGAACTAGGTAAAGTTGGGTCCTTGTCTGCCTTTGGGATGACTGATATAATTGCTTGATCCCAGGATGGGGGGTTCTTCCTTCCAGGTGGGGGATATTAACAAATAATCTGGAGAGGAGGGGAGTTACTACCTCTTTAAGGGATTTATAAAATTCTCCCGGGAGGCCATCCATCCCTGGACACTTTAGTGTTTTCAATCTCCCTATCTCTGCCTCAATTTTCTTGACTGTTATAGGGGCAACCAGGCCCAAACCCAGTTGTTTAGGCAGTTTTGGCAGTCGAAGGGTTGCCAAAAAAGTTTTTATTTGCTCCTCTTTCTCCTGGGTCGGGGGTGGGCAGTGTACAATTGTGTGTAATACTGCACAAAGGTATCAGATATTTTCTCCACCGTGTGACTAGGGGGATATTCGTGGGATCGCCTCAGGGTAGATATTAGTGCTTTAGCCCTTTGTTGTCTTAGGCAGCTGACCAACAATTTCAGAGAGCGTGGCCCTCCATTGTAGTACTTCTGCTTGAGAAACAATAGTTTCTGCTCTATTTTATGATCTAATATGGCATGCAGTTCTTGTTTTAGCTTTTTAATTTCTTTTGAAATCTTAGGGTTGGTCTGGGATATCTGTTGAAGCTCTAATTTTTGTATTTGGGCAGTCAAAGCACTACGTTTTTGTTCCCTTTCTTGTTTATTTCTAGCTGATAGTTCAATAAATTTGCCCCTACAGATTGCCTTGATAGTGTCCCATAGGATCGAGATATCGGTCCCAGGGCGATCATTTTCTCTCTCAGCCTGTTTAATTACCTCTTCCATTGTGTGGATGATGTCCTTGCTATGAAGCAGTGAGAGGTTAAGCCTCCACATAGTATTTTTCCTAAAATTATCGGAATCTATTCTGAAGAAAACTGGGGCATGATCAGATAGAATGAAGTCCCCCATCCAAGTCTTACCTGCCAACCCTAGGTGCTCTTGGGATATAAGCATATAGTCAGTTGTTGTATAACTCGAGTGGACTTGTGAAAAAAAGGTGGCATGCTTAGCTATTCCATTTAGGTATTTCCATGTATCCATATACCCCAGTTCCCTGAGCAATTTTGATAGTTCCCTTGTTTTTTTTCCCCACTGTCTTACCCCGCCCCAACCATCGGAAGATCTAAATTAAAGTTGCCCCCACATACCGTTATACCTTCAGCCCACTGTGACATGAGGAGGAAAAAAGTCTGATAAGCTTTAAACTCAGTGGCTGGAGGGAAATATACTGAGGCAAAGGTGACAAGTTTACCATTTAGTTTCCCTTTGACCAAAATATACCGCACTTCTTTGTCACCTAGCTGGTCTTGGCATTCGAATGGCACCCTAGATGGTATTAATATAGCTGTACCTCTTCTGCGTCCACCCTTAAAAGATGAGGAGTAGACCTGGGGGAACCCCAATCGCTTTAACTTCTCGTGCTCCTCATGTGACAAGTGGGTCTCCTGGAGAAAAGATATATCGGTTCTAGAACGCTTTAAATATGAGAGTACCTTGGAATGCTTAATCGGACCCGATAGGCCATGAACGTTATATGAGCATAGAGTATAACCCATTGTGGCTAAGTAATAACAACATTCTCACTTTAACATGAACCCTTTTTCCCTGTGCTAGGAAGATCACGGATACTATTTCTGCTGACCCCATAAAAAATATAATATAAAATCTCATCATACGTAGCTGATCTAAACAATAAACCAGAACCAGTTGTGCAAACAGTGCACTATCATAAACATTTTTAACTGACTTCCAAGGTAGGAGGTCTAACTTATACAGAGACCTCTTATCCCACCTAACAGATGGTATTGGTGGGGGGAAGAGTGCTATGGATTCCCTCAGACCATAAGGGAACTCTTCCTGGGCCCTTACATTTAAGGGCTCCTGTAATATGGTAATTGCCTCAAAACCGGCTGTCAGAGCTGTGCTGCCCTGCCTGTTATTGGTATAAAGGAGAAACTCCTCCACCCTGGAGAACGCATGGTAGAGGAAAGGGGGGGAAAGTATTTCCACAAGGCTCCCCTCACCCAAGTGCATCTCCCCCGTGTTAATTAGTTATGTCCCACATATAGTAGGACAATCTCTCTGATTGTTCCCTATACAGGATGCATCAGGGGAGAACAATTTCCATATGTATAAGTGCTTCCATATGTTGTTGGGAGCCATGTAATATTAAAAGTACTAACCCATGTTCAAAACCATCCCCCCCCACCAAAGAAATTCACTTCCTACAATTAGGGGGACATTTATATCTAGGGGGCAAACTAATCTAGTATAAAACCCCATAAATTAAAAAAAATCAGAAGTCATCCCCCCACTTTAGCAAGGCCCCTCATCCCCTGCCTGAGTGCGTTAGACTCTAGGTATTGTGCGCAGCCCAGGTAAGCAAGTGTACACCATATTTGGTGAATTTTTAACTAATATATGTCTCCCTGAATGCTGCTCAGTATTCCCTCCATTAATATACAGTATTTATAATAATATATTGCGTCATATAGCCAGAGGGAAAAAAAAGAACAAAGTCCATAAGTTCTGAGCGCTTCTGTGCTTCACCGAGTCCAAACATGCTGTAGGGTGACAGTCTCCCTGCTTCACAGCAGGACCTCTCGCACTCTCGCCTCCAATGCACTAGGAGGAAATAGAAAAAAACACCCACAAGAGAGACTCCAGTTTGAGCTTCAGGGGGCCACTGGGTCGAGTTCGGCAAACATGAACCCAAACAAATTCCCGGTCAGTGAGTGCATCACTACAATAAAGTCAGGAAAACACGTGTGGAGTCAGCAATCCAATCCCAGACCAAAATCGTAGGCTCGATCAGAAAACAAAGTGGCCTGAATTACTCATTCGAGGAGAGCCATGGCCTACACAGGGAGGGGTGAGAAACGCAACTCAGGTATTGTCAGCCTAAGGTCCGGGCATCAAGGGGTATTTTCCTTCGAGGATATAAATATACTGGAGGTGAAGCGGCCAGTTCCCGTCTCACAGTTCTAGCATCAAAACTAAGTGGTGCTTGTAAATATAGCTCTCACCCATCTGTATTCTCAAGGTTTCCTTCTGAGACTCCAGGCAATTTCTTCATAAATTCCCTGAATTCGTGCAGGGTTGATGAGATTGTACTGCTGGTCAAAACCCTATTTTTTCTTGGAGGAATGATGTGCCACTCCTCGGTAGGTTCCTTTCTCTTGGCGTGGGGGGACTTAGCAACAGTTGGCACTGCGATCCCCCGTTTTTGCATCGCTTCACTGGCTTTCTGTGGAGTATCATACAATTCAGTGCCCTCCTTCCAGAATACTCTCAATTTTGCTGGGTAGGGAGTTTGAATTTGGAGTTGTTTGCTTCTCAGGAGTTTGATAAGTGGGATGTACTCCATATGCTGCTTCTGTATAACCGGCGGGTAATCTTGCTCAAAAAATAGATGGGAGTCAAGGTATTTGACCTCTTTCTTAGCCCATGCACGGTGGAGTATATCTTCCTTAATGCGGTAACTTCCGAATTTAATGATTATTGATCTAGGTCTAGTGGTCGGGTCTTTTGGGTTTGGGAGTAAGGCCCGGTGAGCACGTTCAATCTTCAGTTTGTAACCTAATGGTAGCTCGAGGACATCTTTCAGCAGTTCAGTAACAAATTCAACCATATCCCTTTCCTCAACCCCCTCCTTCAGACCATAAAGGCGTAAGTTGCCTCGTCTGGATTGACTTTCTAAGTCTATGCACTTCTGTTCAGTGTATATTGCACGGCTTCAGAGGGCAAACACGGCGCAGCCTAGGTGTTGCAGACCATCCTCCGTGTTTTAAATTCTGTCCTCCACTTCCTGAACACGACCCTCCACCATTGAGATCTTATGGTTCAGTTGTTTAAATTCCGCTTTATTTTCTGCTCGCATTTCTTTTAACTCCTTCCTCAGGGATTCATATCGGTTTCTTGATAGATGCTCCACTTCTTCATCAGTCGCATAGTTTTTGGAATCCATAATGCCTCTAGTTTGACCTGAACTGCGTAGCGGGGAACTTGATCTCGAGTCTCCGCCATCCATTTCAAATCTGGACTGCATCGCTTTAGATCTCCCTCCTCGATCTCTTTGCGAACCTCCTCCCAACATTTTTATTTAGTTTTAACTTTTCCAGCAGGTTCTTTATGGAGGTTATAAAGCAGGCAAGGCAGAGAGCTACTCGTTTAACTGCTGCTATGTGCCGTGGCGGAACCAAAAGTCCTACCTAGGAATTATCTTAACAAATCAGATAGATAAAAATATAAAAATTAATTACAAAAATGCTAGAGAAAAAATTGTGAGCAAACTTGATACATGGAATAAGTTGTTGCTATCATTATGGGGGCATGTACAGACTATAAAAATGATGATTTTATCACATTAAATTTTTGTCATGCAATCTATGATAGGTTCACCTAACCAAAAATGGTTCTTTGACTTGAAAAAAGGTTTTTCAAACTTTTTGTGAAGGGGCAGGAAACCATGAATCGCATAACAAACAATGATTCTACTGGTTATAGAGGGAGGCTTTGGCAGCCAGGCCCTTATACTTATCTACTGGCACAAGTTTTGGTTTCTATGTGGGAGTGGTCTTTTTATCCCCAGAATGACACAAACCCCTTATTAGAAGAGATGTTAAACATAAAGTTACAAATTTGCTCTAATACACAGTTAAAAAATTAGCTTTTTTGTTCTGTTTAAAAGATAATGAAAGACCAGGTTTTGCTCCTCTAGGTATACGAGTTAGCTAAAAAAGTCAAATTAAAATGAAATAATAAAAATATTCCTTGGCTTCATGCTCCCTGTAACATAAACTTAACCCCCTATAATTTGGAATTACCCAAAACTTAAATTATTACAAAAAAAGGAATTAAACTATGGAAACATCTAATTAGGAATAATCATTTCATGACATATGCTGGGTATAAAAATAAACTTATGAATATTAAATTAAAAATTATATTACTTACCTAACTTTGCAAAAAGAATTCAAACATTTTTGAAACAGAAATAAAATTGAAGTCCAAGACTTTTTAAAAAGAATTGAAAGAGAAGAAACAGTGATGATCTTACTTTGAGACAGCTCTTGCAATAGGTAATTACATATAGGACTGAAGCCGGCAGGCATCAAGACCCCACTGAAAAATTTCTAGCTAGCAGTCTCTGGTGGGGCCTACCTTCCAGTTCTTTCCCACCGTTAGCTTGCGAAAGCGCCTCGCTGTTAAGTTCCACTACTTCGTCAGTTGTTGGTCGGTAGTTTTACCACTGTTTTTTCTTCCATTTCATTGAATTTTCATCAGGATTTGAGCAGTGTATGTCATCCCCTACTCACTCCAAGCACAAAAATAAGTGCTACTTGTGCAGCACCTAACTCCCGCACAAGGACAGACACTCCCGGTGCCTCTTCTGTCTGGGCCCGGATCACCCCATGGAGAAGTGTCAGCATTGCCTGAAATTCAACGCCAGCACCTGCAGATGGAGGCAGCAGTCCCTGAAGGCCCTCATACTTAAAAAGAATATGACCTCCATGGAGAAGGTGCTAAAGAATCTTTGAGAGGCCTCCACTTCACCCGAGGGTCACCGTAAAAAGAAGGACAAAGAGAAGCACTGGGACCAGGAATCCTCTTCCTCGGCCACAGTGTCTTTAGTTGGAGTCACCGTGCTCAAGGTAATGCCCCCCATGGGGGACCGCTCCACTATGGCCATCTTGGAAGCTTCCAAGACGGCGTTGACCCTACTGTCTGGCTCATGCTCGGGCCCTTCTGGAGCCTCTGGGTCCACTCCCGGCAAGGCCGTCACCATGCAGCCTTCCAGTGCAAGTGGCTCTGGTAAGCCGGATGTCAGCTTCTTTGGCTCCTGCCCGGAGAAAGCCACTAAATTGCTTGACCCCTCGGGGTAGCACATAATCTCAAAGCCACCCGACAAGGCCACCCCTCCTTCACGGCCTTCCTCGGGCACCAGTTCCACTAAGTCAGATGACGGCTTCGCTGACGTCCACCAAGACCCCGCCGGTAAGGCATCCATTGACCCCTCCAATTGCTGCATGGCGTTGAAGCTGATACCAGACCCTGGCATTCAGTCTGCCATCACTGGTTCCCCTCAGCACTTGCCACTGCCTTCTGAGGCCCCAGAGTCTCCTCAGTTAGACCCAAGGGATTTTAATCCTACTTCCCCGGGCGATACGGAAGATGCAGGCATGCTCCCGTCAGGTCTCCCTCCTGCTGGACCGGACAACCTGACATCGGACCCTCGGATACTGGCACTGACACCGGCCTTGCCAACACTGGGTGACATTCCTCTCCCAGATGCCATTCCTATGCCAGACCCGATGCCCCCTTCGCCTCCTATTCCCAGCCTGCCTGTGGGGCCATTTCCAGGGCCTTCCACTCCATCAGAGCCCCTGGTGCCCGGGTATATGCTGTCTTATCTGACGCCATCTTACCTTGGTCCACAGTATCTGATGCCGCAGTACCTGATGCTGCAGTATCCGGCTCCTTAGTACCCAACGCTGGGCTTACCACCATCGGGGTATGGATACTCGCCATACGGATATCCCCAATATCCATATCCCCCTACTCTCCCTCCTCCACCACCCCCACAGCTGCTGGTGAACCTGAGGGAGACTCTGACTTCCTGGTGGGCTGAGGCCAAGGCTCAGCTCACCAAGGAAGTAGGGAGCCACCTTCCGACACCAGAACCTGTTCCGGACTCCCATCATCGAGGGTGAGAGATCCCCTACCCCCTCCTGTTACTAGAGGTGTCCCCTCTGGTTCCAAGACTGGGGATGGCATGTTACCCTGGAATCTTACCAAGGGGTCAGTTCCTCCCTTGAGTGGGGAGGGGTCTTCGTCTCTTCCTACTTCCTCGGACTCTTCAGACAACTCCAACTGATGTTCCGACTTCTATGATGAGCCACGAACTCCAGACAAACCCTGGCCTAGGACTCCTCCAAAATCCCCTCCAGAGTATCCTTCCTTCATGGAGTTGCAACAAAAGATCCAGTCTTTGCATCAGTGGAAATCTTTGGAGCCAGATCCACAGCAGCAGAAGTTGGCTGCACATCTGGATCTGCCCGAGGTCGCTCCTACCTTGGTTCCACCCTGGATCGAGCCTCACATGGACCTTGTTTCCACCATCTGGAATCAACTGTCGGCCATAGCCCCCCTTCCGAGGAAGGTGGACAGGCTGTATCAGGCTCTTGAGGGTGTTGATTTTCTTACTTCACACCCCAAGGTTGACTCGGTCATGATCAGTGCCACCCACGGCTGTACAGCCAACCCAAAGCATTTGAGCTCATCTCCACCCGATAAGGAATCCCGCCTTCTGGATCAGTATGGGAAAAAGGTTTTCTCTTCTTCCACTCTGGGTATTAGGGCATGAACTACATCGCTCATATGGGGGATTACCAGAAGGTTATCCTTAGCAAGGTGGAAGCTAAATTGGACTCTCTTCCCAAGTCGCAGACCAAACAGGAAGTGGCAGACCTGGTCCATTCTGCTCGTTCGCCCAGTAGGCATGTGCTGTGAACTACTTACGATGCAGTGGATGCTGCTGGATGGAGTTCAGCATTCGCCATAATTGCGGCATCATGCCTGGCTCCGAGTGTCAGGTTTGGGCCCGGAAGTGCAGTCTGCTATCCAGGACGTGCCCTTCAGGGGTTCGGTGCTGTTCTGTGGTGATGTCAAGGATATCATCACTGGTCTGCGGAAGAAGGGCACTGCTCTCAAGGAAGTTGACTCCATGTACAGAGGCCCTCAGCCTCAGAGCCGTCCTTTTGCAAACGTGCATGGGCCAAGGCAAAACCCCAAGGGAAGCGGGCCAACAGTCAGGCCCCTCCAGCTCCGAAGCCCCCCCCACCCAAATGGGCAGAAAGAGCTCCAGCGCTGCCTCTCACCTCCTGACTCCTTCCCTCTCCCACAGCCTCTGGGCTTCCCAGAGGAACTGGTAGGAAGGAGGTTCTCCCTGCATCTGCCGGGTTGGGAGAGGATCACTTCCGACATTTGGGTGCTCCAGCTGATAGCAGAGGGACACTCAATAGAGTTTCTTCAGAAACCTCCCAGAAAACCCCCTCCAAGGTCATCTTACTCCCTGGAACACCTTCTTCCGGTTTGGGAGGAAATCTCCACCCTTCTTCTGAAGGTGGTGATAGAACCCATCCATCCCCATCTCCAGGGGATGGATTACTATTCCCATTTCTTCCTGGTTCCAAAGAAATCAGGTGATATGAGGCCTATCCTAGACCTCAGCTCCCTGAACTTTTTTGTGGAGTACAAGAAGTTCAGAATGCTCTCTCTGCAGGGCCTTCTGCCCCTCTTTTGGCCGGGACAGTGGCTGTGTACTCTGGACATGTAGAACGCCTACCTGCATATCCCTATCCACCCGTTCCACCACAAATACCTTCAGTTTTCTTTTCAGGGAGACTACTACCAGTTCAAGGCCCTCCCATTTGGTCTCACCTTGGCTCCTCGAGTATTTACCAAATGCCTTTCTGTGGTAGCGGCCACCTGCGTACCCAGGGAGTTCAGGTTTTCCCATACCTGGATGACTGGCTCCTGGCAGCCCCATCTAGGGATGACCTCCTGCACTCCCTTTCCCTTACCCTGCAGGTTTTCGCCAGCTTGGGTATTACTATCAACCTGACCAAGTCCCATTTGATCCCATCCCAAAGACTCCAGTTTATCAGGGCAATCTTGGATATGACTTCCACTATGGCCTTCCTGCCTTTGGACAGGGTGGCCACCCTTCAGGCTCAGGCCAGCCTGTAGTCCAGCCACAGGCAGGTCTCTGCCAGGTCAGTCCTTCGCCTCCTCAGGCTCATGGCGGCTGCCATTCTGATGGTGCCTTGCACTCAGCTCCACATGAGAATCTCTCAGTGGACACTTCGGTCTCAGTGGGATCAATTGGTGGATGACCTAGATCGGGAGATCCTGGTCTCCTCTCTGATGGTTCGAGACCTGCAATGGTGGATAATTCTGGAGAACCGTTGCCGGGGAGTTCCCATTTGTCTTCCTCCCCCTCCCAAAGTCTGACAACAGACAGCTTGGGTGAGGGTTGGGGAGCCCACTTGGGATCTCAATGGACCCAGGGCTCTTGGTCCAGACTCAAGCAGACTCTCCACATAAAAGTGCTCAAGCTAAGGGCTGTGCTGTATGCCTTACAAGCTCTGCATCTGTATCTGCTTCCTGGTCATCTGGCTGTCCAGACAAACAACATGTTCGTTGTGTGGTACATCAACAAACAGGGAGGAACTCATTCCTACACTCTTTGCAGGGAAGTGATGTGGATTTGGGATTGGGCAGTACTTCACAACCTTCACCTCACGGCTGTTCATGTTCAGGGGGTCAAGAACATGTTGGTTGGTCATCTCAGCCGGTAGTCCGCCCAAGCTCATGAATGGGAACTGGATCAGGGGGTAGTAGACAATGTTTTCCTATGCTGGGGAACCTCTCAGGTAGACCTGTTTGCCTCTCCTCTCAATGCAAAACTTCCCATCTTTTGTTCGCTCGCTCCAGGGTGCAGAGTTTTTTGTAGAGACACTCTGTCTCTAGACTGGAAGGACAGATTCATCTATGCCTTCCCCCCAATCCCATTAATTCTGAGGGTCTTACACAAACTCTGTTCAGAAGAAGCTCACATGATCCTCATTGCTCCGTTCTGGCCCAGGCAAGTTTGGTTCTCTCTTCTGCAACAGTATTCAGAGGAAACTCCTCTTCCTCTTCCTCTATCACAGCTCTTGTTGACCCAGAATCAGGGGACCCTGGTCCATTCAGGACTCATATCCCTTCAGCTGCATGTGTAGCTTCTGCAGACATACTTCAAACCTGGTCCAGGGTTTCACCGCAGGTGGCAGAGATTCTAGTGGAGGCCAGAAAGCCCTCCACTCATTCCTCTTATGACATGAAATGGAAAAGTTTCTCCATTTGGGTTTCTTGCAGAGCTTTTGAGCCATTCTCCTGCCCTGTTGGGAGGCTCCTGGATTACATACATCACCTCTTTGACCTGGGTCTTAGTCACTCCTCTTTGAAGGTTCACATGGTGGCTATTTCCGCTTACCATGTTCCTTTTGGGGACAGATCTTTTGCACAGCTAGATGTCGCTAAGACCTTCCTTAAAGGAATTATTCATTTGAGACTCCTATTCATGCACCTGTCCCTCCTTGGGATTTGAATTTCATTCTTGAGAAGCTTACCCTGCCTCCTTTTGAGCCAGCAGCATCAGCAGACCTGAAGTTCCTTTCTTGGAAGACCCTCTTCCTGGTGGCCATTATTTCTGCTCGACAAATTTCCGAGCTTCAGGCCTTAATGTGCAAAGTCCCGTACTTGATTTTCCACAAGGAACGTGTGGCTCTGACTACCAACATTAAGTTTCTCCCTAAGGTGGTAGCGGAATCTATGCTAAATCAATTCATGTAACTGCCTGCGTTTTTCATGCAACATTCCAATCAAGGGGAGTACCTCATACATACTTTGGATTTTCATCAGCTTCTGAGATACTATACCAACAGGACTAAGGATCTCAGAAAGACTGATCAACTGTTTGTCTCTTTTGCTTGCAAAAGAGAGAGGGCAATGCTGTTTCTAAACAATGCCTTTCAAAATGGTTGGCTCAATGTATCACTTTCTGTTATGACAAGTATCACAAGACCTTGCCAGGTCAAGTCAGAGGTCACTCCACTAGGGGTGTAGCCGCCTCTCCTGCTTGTTTCAAGAATGTGTCGGTGGCTGACACCTGTACAGCTGCAACTTGGACTTCTGTCCATACCTTTACGAAACATTACAGTTTGGACACTGTTTGGTTTGGAAATTTTTCAAAAAGAATTGAAAGAGAAGAAAAAATGATGTTATTAACAAAAAAAAAAGTTTCTCCTTTATATTAAATTACTTATTATTTCCCCCAAAAGTACAAAAATAAAACAATGTAAGATATGGGAAAAAGAACTAGGAACTCATTTATGAATCAATCAATGGAAATTAATTAGAATCAATGCTAATAAAAACATAATATCTGCCAAGAATAGGAACATAAAGCAAAAAATAATTAACCAGGCATATATAACACCTAGGGCCAGATATTTAAAACTTTGCCCCCTGGCTAAATTAGCACTGCCTGGTGTGTTAAAATTGCCTGGAACAAATAGCCCAGAGTATCCAAAAGAAATAGCCCAGTGCTAAACCTACTGAATATAGGATGCTAAGGAAGCCCGACAAACTGGTCTGGGAGTGCAGTGCAAAAATAGCCAGAGAACAAGACAGCTCTGAATATAGCAAATAAGACAGCACTGAATATAGCACCCAGGCAGGCAGTGCAAACACCCACAGGAACACAGTGCAGAGGTGAGCCTGCCATGACCTGAAACACACGCAAAGGAGCACAGGCTGGAAAGTGATCCTAAGAGCAGACAGCACTGAAGAACCAAAAAAATGACACACACCTAGCCATGGGAATGGCCAGAAGCCACCAGGACCCAAGAGTGAAACCAAAGTACAGTACAACCCTGTTGAAAAAGCCAAGCACCCAATAATGACACAGGACACAGTGAAATCATGATAATGTAAAGTATAATATGATGATCACAAAGTAAAGGCAACAGGAAAAACAAAAGGGCAACAACAACAATAAACACAACAAACAGCAATGTAATGAACACAAAACCAAATGCTAACACTAATATGAATACTACAGCTACCACTACTACAGCTACTAATACTATTGACACTACTGCAAGGACTACCACTACTAATGCTACAACTACTACTACAAACAACACTACTACAATGACTAAACCTACAGCTACCACTACTACTACTACTACTACTACAACTGCCTAGCCAACACCTATGCGAAAGATATGTACAGATGAACACTATCAACCTAAATGCAATGTAACAGGAGGAGACAGGGATGTGGACACAAAACAAAAAGGAAAAAGGGCAGCAACAGAACCAGCACTCAGGTAGGGGGGGTCGGTAAGGCAAACAAAGGAGGGAACAGTTCTATGGTGGGGCACTGGATGGGTCTGGCAGTCGTGCTTCTAGGACAGCAGTGACCCTCCTGGTCTATGAAATTAGCACTGTCTCCTGATCAATAATCATCCTCTTCTGCCACACAATCTGCCTCAGGAGGTCTTCACTGCCCTCCGACTCCTCCGGCCGGGTCACCCACAATGAAGAATGCTGTGGACCTACAGGAGTAAGGAGGAGCATGTGAGGATGGGATACCAGCAAGAAGGCACAATGCAGCCCCAGGTGGCAGCCCAGAGATGGACAGCATGTCCTGACAGTGATGCCCATGTGGCGATGTGGAACACAACGGAATGCACACCCAACAGGTGCCTGCAGGATGGGGTCAGCAAACACAGTCAACAACCAACAACCCAATGAACATGGATATGTGTGGAAGGATGCTGACAACACCATGGCATAGTGGACACCACCCAACCCAGCACTGCACATAGTGTGACAGTGCTGCCAGACAGCCAGGCCCCGAGACAACACTGACAGTGGGCCATGCCCTGTCATGCACATGGGGTGACACACATTGGGACATGCCACCCATAGGAACAGAACAATGTAACACAATGCAGAGTACCACCACAAGTGAAATGAGCACAGCAACAACACAGTACAATGGCATGCAACATGTACAATGGCATAGCAAGGCACGTGGTGGTGCCACCACTGACTGCAGCAGCACACACATGTCATGCATGCATGGCCACACCCATGGCACACATGGTCAAAGGCCACTGTCCACCAGTGGCAGGACAGCAGTGGGCCAGATACATGCCCAGTACAGTGCCTCACAAGTGGCAACAGTATGGCAGGTGCCACACACACCACTGGATGGCACATCAACAGCCGCAGGAGTGGCACCAGTGCACACCATGCCACAACAGTCCACCATCCCATGCACCCCCCAAGCATGACCAGTGTATATACACCAGGCACAGCAGGGACAGTGGAATGACAGACAGGTTGGGAACAGCAAAACCCCACCACAGCTATACACAACAGGCAGACATGACGGGTGGTGTGACACATGCCAGGACAGTACTAGGGCACCAGACCACCCCAATGCAGGCACAGTGGCCATTCACCAGCTGGCCTGTGCCAAGGCCCCCCATGCCACAGCGGTGACCATACTGCACAGCACACACACCAGCAGGGAGATGCTGTCCAGATGCAACCATGCCAGATCCCTGTACTGTACACTGTGTAGTACAGTGGCATGCACCTAATACACACCGCGCAGTACCCCAGCACCCCTAGGCAAGGCACCATACCACACACATACCAACCAACCGGCAGAACAGGAAGGTGAGGCAGTATATGGAACAACAACGCTGGCTAGGCAAAGCAGCACAGGCCCATAGAGCACTGAGGCTCCACACAGCCCTCCCAGGCCATAGTGCATGGCAGTCACCCACCCAGACACCGGCCGTATCCTGCCACACCAGAGGGGATCACGATACTGTGGTGCACATGCCCAGGTACTATGCACATGGCCATGCACCTGGTGGGATGGGCAATGGCAGCCCATGAAAAGACCCACACATGCCACAAGCATCGCAGTATGGTGTAAAACAGTGTACTCAAGCAATAGGCCACGGTCATCGGGGCTGCTCTCCTCCGCCCGCTGCAGTATTGGTGGTACCCTCTGCCCACTCCTGCTGGTTTCCCAGGAACCATCCTGGCCTGTGCTCCCTGGGCTGGTCCATTTGATACGCTCTGCAGTAGAAAAAGGCTACAGAAATGTTAGAACTGCACAGGCCACGATGGCACAACACAGCAGTGACCATGGTACACAGTTATCCCACAAACCCCTCAGCCACTGGTGGCATGGCACAGCACATGCACATTGGCTTAACCCCCACTGCAGACACACTGTGCCACCCAAGGCATGCCATACCCTGGACAGGTGATGCCACTATGGCCACATGCATGAGCACTGTGCACACAGGGCATGTCGGCATGGTGATAGTGCAGTGGACCGTGGCCACATTCAAGTGGACAGTGGCATGGCATGCCCACAGTGGTGGGGGAGGACTGTGTACCTAGGCACCAGCCCACCCACTGTCTGCTGGTGATGGCTGCAGGGCACAGCCACGGTCGGTCCCCCTGCCAGTGGTCCCAACACAGCAGACATGTGTGATGGTGCCACACAGTGAATGTGCATGGCACTGGCCACAGACACATCACCAGGCAAAATGCTGTGGCCAGCTCTGCAGAATCCCTGGAGGCAGTATGGCTACTGTCCCCCCCACCAGACACCATGCTGCATAGTGCCACCAAAGGAACCCATGGCATTGTGTAGCAACACCTACCTGGCACTTGCACTGTCCCATCACTCACCATCTGGTGGTAGCATTCAAGCTGTTGCCACTGCTTGGCCACAGGTCCATGAATCTGTGGTGGCACTTCTCCCCATTGCATGGGATGCCAGTCCTGGCAGACAGGTGATGGGTGGTAGAGGCCCACGCCTGCTGTTGTGGCAGGTACCCCTCCTGGACCTCACCAAACAGGCATCTGTGCCTCTGCTGCACCAGCTGGATGAGGCTGGCAGTCTCAGCTTCACCCTACCACCTGTCTCTCTGCACCACTGCCCTCTGTCTATGGTGTGCAGACATTCCCTGCCATGTATAGCAACAACTGGTTGTACTGGGACACACGTTGCACCTGTTCTATAGCTGTAGTATAGTGCCACACCATCATGTGTAATAGCGCTGCACAACCCAGAAGTGTGTGTAATGTGCATGCATGACCCCACCATGACCCCAGTGCTGCCGTAGCATGTCTACACAGTGGCACTGCTCTACTGGCCTTAGCACGGTGCTACACCATGCAGTGTGTGCGTGTGTGCATGCGTACACCTCAGTTGCACTGTGCATGTGCTGGGGATGCACAATGGCCCACAGCACTGTGCTAACAACACTGTGCAGTGCAAGGTGTCAACACAATTGCCCAGCGCTAACCTTTGGACCACTGCTATCAGCTTGCCCGGCGCTAACACAGGCAATATTCAAAGCGGCTATGTAAATTAGGCGAACTGTGTATGCAGGGGGAAAACAGGGTGATTACCATATCATTACAGCCTCATTTGCATGCCAAACAGGCCTGATTGCCTGGCTGTGCTATTTAAGGGCAAACAGTGCTCCACCTGTGTTGCTACTAGGGACTGAAATGTTGTGCAGGATACAGGTTGTCAGTACAGACAGCAGGATGTCCCAGGAGAGACAGCAGAAGCAAGCAGGTCTGTACAGCATGCAGGCCAGGCAGTGGTACAGTACAGGAGTGTCTACACATGTGTACAGCTGTGCTGTAGGCCTGCCACAGTACAGATGCCAGACTGTTGCCATGCACACACCACAGTGCTGTGTCTGTGTTGTCATAGGCCCATGGGAGGGTCTGCTGGTTGGGAAGTCATGTCTAGGGGTCACACCTCAGTACATGCCATCATAGAGGGCAGGAGACACTGCTGGGTGTGCTCGGGTCTACCGTTGTGGTGGATGTGTCCCACATTGGGGGGGTTGCTGCTGGACTAGGTCTGTACACCCACATTTGCCTGCCAACTCCCCCGGGCCTGATAGGCACCGCATGGGGCAGGGTGATGGTTGTAGGCATGCAGGGATGCTGCATGGCCTCTGACTGCAACGTCCATGTTGGCATGTGCACACAGCACAGTAAGAACCCATGCCATAGGACAGTGGCACAGGCACCTTGGCACTGTCGGCACATTCCACATGGGGCATGTCATGTGGCATTGTGAGGGCTACTCTAGCAATGTGTGGTGTGGTCTGCATGCACAGTGACTGCAGCACGTAGGGCCAAGTATTGCATGGCAGGTGTAGGATGCCATGCCCAATGGGTACTGCTACTGCTGTGCACAGATTGTACACCACTGTGAGTAACATGTGCCATTTCCTCTGTCCCACACAGGTGATGCCGCTAGCCAGGAGTGGCTACGGGCCCACAAATTCTCGGGTGTTGAATTTTGGACCCTTGTCCATGCTGTGAAAGAGAGGGAGCAGGTGCTGTAGAGGAACAAATCAACCGATGCAGTTTTCCGCTGCATGTGGGATGAAATCACAACGGAGGTGAATGCCATGGGTGGCCATGGCCCACAGCACTGATGCCATGTGGAAAAAGTGGACTGACCTGCTGTGACATACTAAGGAGGAGGCCCAGCAACTGCAGGAATGACTGCAGATGGGTGGGGGGCACACAATCCATGGAGCAGCGTGACTGGGACCCATTGATGTCCTTGGTTGCATCGACCCTGAGGCCAGTGGCAGTTGGGGGAGTTGAGGATGGTGGGTGTGAGACACTGCTCACACCACCTAGGCCAGGTATGTCTACAGCATGTGTCCATCAGTGCCTGCATGACACCTACGGGGTCTGTGGCTCACCATCCCACTGTCATGGTGCATACAGGATGCATACATGGTCAGGTCACATTGTGAGTGTAGTGTGTGTGCTGCACCATGGTCTGCATGTGTTGGCAGTGCATGGGGTCATTGGCCCATATGTGCCATGGTCAGAGGTGTGTGCATGGGGGCATCATCTGCATTCACATGGACTGCACTGTGGGGTGTGCACAGGCTTGCTGTGGGGTGACCACTGTTGGGAGTGCATGTTACGGTGGTGTGCTTGGCCATCTGTGCAATGTAGTGGTCACTGGTACTGTCTGTTTCCCTTCACAGCACTGGGTGCCCAGCAGACTGTGAGACAGGAGGTAACTGGTACAGTGGCTCAGGGGGTGGAGGAGGATGAAGCAATTGAGATGCCATCAACGTCTGGCATGGGTGCCATGTGGAGATAATCAGTGGTGGTGCATGACTGGCCTGCATGTGGTCATGGCTCCCCAGTGGCTGTGGGTAGTAATGGGTGGTTGGATGAGGAGGCTGTATAACTGCAAGATGTTGGAGGACTTGAGGATGCACAGGTGGAGGACCTGAGTGATGAGGGACCATGGCTTTTAGGATGCAGATCCCGACATTGACCTGCCTGTGGGCGGACCTGTGTGTGGCCACATTGGGGTGGAACTTACAGGGGACACACATACACAGCTGCATTGGGGGTTGGGGGTGCATAGGCACATGGCAGTGTACAACAACAGGCTGTAGGCCAAGGGATCATCCAGTGTGCACTGCTGGACATGCGCCACTGGCTGCAGGGTGTGGTGCAGGCCCTGCAGCATACACTGACCCATGCAAGCCCACAGCAGCAGACCCAGCAGCAGCCACCACAGGCATCCACCCAGCTACCCTACCATGCCCTATGGTATCCACCACCACCTGTAGGGCAGCACCGCACCCCCAGCACAGGATGGCCAGAGTTCCAGGCCTATACTCCAGGCTGCCCTGTCATTGCAGCATGTGGCCCAGTCGGACCTGCATGAGTTCTGGAGAGAGGTGCGCCATGAATTGTCACAGTGCTGGGACACAGTGGGCTTGGCCCTTGCCTGTGCTGAGCAGCGGGCAGAGGAGCAGATGTCTCGCATCCTGGCCACCATTGACAATGGCTTTGAGGGGCTCACTGCCACTGTGTGGGATCCAGCAGACATGTTGCGGGCTGCACACATGGTGGGTCAGCAGGATGCACTCAGCACAGAGCGTGGCCTCTCCAAATGTGTGCACTGGTGTGCATCCAGTGCATGCAGGATGGGCACAGGTTCTACCACACCCACATCCCAGTCCTCCACAGACCTCTTGTGGCATTGTGGGCACCCACCCACCCACCTTGGCTGGGTCTGCAGATCAATGTGGACACATGCATACCACCCTCCTGACCTCATCACAGTCCTCCCCATCCATGTCTTTGACCCAGATCACACCTAACTCTGTGACATGCACATACAGGGTGCGTCATGTGCAGAGTTGCAGGCACCACAGATAGGCACCACTGCCATGCATGGTGTGCCCATGACTCACACACACATGCACACACACTCTCATGGTCCCCTGCCTGCACACACCTCTCCACACTCCATGGCATGTCACATGGCCCCTCCTGCCCCACACCACATGCATCCACCATAGCTGTACACTCTGCATACATGCATGTCATGCACTATGCACTACTCACATCTCCACATCACTATATCACACTTCCAGTGTGTATTGCACCAGTGTGGTTCACTAGCTACACTGTACTGGGTATCCACACATATTAAAGGCACTATTCATGTCATGTTTGTTGTCTGTGTTGTGTGTACTCACTGTCCCATCTGGGTTAGCATCTTGATGATGCCACTCCTGTGCTCCAGTGCCCTGCATGCCATGTGGGGATCCCTCTTCTCAAGTTGCTCTACTATGCCCCTAACCTCTGGCTCTGGTTCACTATCAGACTGTTCCTCAGGTTCAGGTGTACGTATCCCACATTTCAGCACCATGTTGTGTAGCATGCAACAGGCTAGGCTGATACGGCATACCTTCTGTGGCTTGTACTGTAAGGCACTGCCTGACTGGTCTATGCAGTGGAACCGCATCTTTAGCATGCCAAAGACCCTCTCTATGATGGTGCTGGTTGCAGCGTGTGCCTCATTGTATCTCTCCTCGGCCACTGTGGCCAGCCATGGTACTGGTGTGAGCAGCCAGGGTTGCAGGGGATAGGCACTGACCCCTGTGGAGAGATGTGCACATGCTAATGTTGCCATTCTGCTGTCTGCTCATTGCAGCTGTGCATCACCTGTGGTGCTGTCCCACCACCCTCTGCCCCTGCCTCATCCCTGGCTACTCATGCCTGTAGTGTTTGCATGTCGTGGTTGTGCATACTCATTGACAAGGTGCACAGTGGGTATCCTGACCTTCTCAAAGGCCTGGAACAGCTGGGATTGGTGCCATATGAAGGCAGCATGGGCACTGCTGCGATACTGTGTGAAGACATTGCTGATGCACCCTGTTGCATCGCACACCACTTGGCAATTGATGGAGTGGTACCCCTTCCTGTTCACATATATGTTACTGCCATCACCAGGTGGTGCACAGATGGGGACATGGGTGCAGTCAATAGCACTGAATACAGCTGGTAGGTGCACAGCTTGATAGAGTTGCTGCATGGTTTCTCTTCACTCGGCTGCCATGCTGGGGAATATAATGACTTCACCAGCATGTGGTAGGAAAGCATCAAGGAACTGGTTCAGGAGGCATGAGGTGGTGGACTACGATACCCCTATGGTGTCCCCTGTTGGGTGCTAGAATGTCCCTGTGGTTATGCAGTACATCGCTGCCATCACCTTCTCCTCCACTGTCATGGCATGGCTGCATCTGCTGTTGGGCTGCAGCTGCTCATGCAGGAGTTTACATAACTGCCTCAACATTCCCCTGTTCATCCTGTACTGGCCAGTGATGTGCTTATCAGGCAGGGTCTTGAAGGAGACTCTGGGACAGTACCACCTGTATGCAGCATATCTCCTCCTTGGCCTGCGCTGTGGGCCTGGTTGTGCCAGCTCCCTCTTCCTCCTCCACTGCATCCTCCATAAGATGCAGCAGTACTGAATTGCTGAACAGTGCCATGTTTACTTCCTGCTCTGGCCACTCCTCCCTCTGTGGTTTGTCCTGGAATAAGGCCTGCCTTTTATACGCAGTAGGCAGCACTGCGCTATGTATCGTGCAATGCGGCCTTGAGCTGTGCTATCCCTCTGAATATCCCATTGCCCCGTATGCATGTTCCCACTCCCTTGCTTTGCCCCTTGCATACATTATAGTTTTGCCTTGTGCTAATTCGGTTTGTCTGCGCTATTTGCCCTTATTATTGGACTTCTGCCTGCACTGCCAAATGCATGGCTGACTCCATCACTTTTTCTCTCACAACTGCCAGAAACTTGGGTTATGTAACACCACACCATAATCAAGGACTTTTCCATTCAACTCACCACTGCTCCATCCAAGAAGCTATGTATGTTTCAAGAACTGTGTTTTTACCAGTGTTTGAGAAGGAATCTTCAGTTTTCAACAGCCTGGCCCCTGTGATCTTCATGAGATACCTAGAAGACATCTACAAGCAACAGATCAGCCTTTCTCCACTGCTGGCACCTCATATAGTCTGTTGTTCCATAAAAAGACTATCGATACCTGTGAATGTGTGATATTCTGCACAGAGCTACTCCGGTGTGTGGCTACTCCACTGACGGACTCAATGAGCAAAATGTTACTGCACCTCCTGCCAAGGCCTCTGCAACAATTAATGCAACTGAACAGCTCCAGCCATCCAGCCCAACAGCAGCCAGTAACATTGATACCCCCAGATCTTCGTCTCTGTCACGTGTCCAGTGCAACTCACCAAGTGGCACCTTCCTCAAGTCAAGATAGCATACAATATGAATGGACATTGTTACGTTGTGAAAAGCATCAAGAACATTTCTTACAGACATCTCCTTTGTGGTGTCGACATTATTAATTTCTGCTTTGTGCCTCATAAACAAACCATTCTTGGACAATCAGTAATCACCCCTGTACCCACTCCTGAACAGGACTAATTTGACAGTGACACTGACTATCTGAATGCTATAGACAAGTAATTACCAGTTTTAATGTGTGTATCAACACATTCTTTCTGAATCTTAAATCTTGTTAGATAAGAAAAGATATTCATCTTATATATATCAGCAATACTACTCAGAAAGATGACACAGATTTGAATGATTCAATACTTGGTGATGATTTAAATCTTATTTTAACTAATGCAATACTAAAAATTTCATTTCAGGCCTTGTCATTTGTCAGGCTATCCTGATTCTTCTTTGTACCATTTGCTGCCTATACAAAACCATCAGGCCCCATTACAGACAGATATGCTGCCCATTCTATCTTAACTCACTATCTTGTGTTGTCAGTTTAGAAGGCAACAGGGTAGGGACTATGTAGACCTGCATGCCCTACAGACCCTCATGTATGCTAACACACACACTTATTGCAGTATATGGTACACATACGTTTATGCATATCAAGGTAGAATGTAGTATAGTGCTATGTGCTTCTGTAATACCTATGTGTATATGACGGTAGTATTCTAACAGGGCTAATGTGCTAGGTAACCTTTGGCCCAAATAGTGTTAGTATTGCCTCATGCACGCTTCATATACAGCTGGCACATCTTTTGTTATTGTGCTAACTAAGCATTTCTGTATTGTAACTCAGAACTGGCAACAGCTAGTTCCTAATTGACTTCTGTATATTATGTGCCCAGCTACTATTATGTGGTGGTATTAGAGCACCCCCTACAGCTTTTGCCCTGCTGCAAGGATCAGCACTTCCTCATGAACTATTGTATTGTTCTCAAAATAGCTGTAGTTAGCATTACATTATCAGTGTGTCTACATGCAGAACTAAGGATGAGCTGTCTTCCGAGTTAATTGTCCACCAACAGAATTGCTGTATTTACTATCCAACTTCTTCTTATCTCCAAGTATAAGAGTTTGTGTAAGACCATTTTTCACTGAGTTTGTATGACAGCACTGCAGTGTGTGTATGAGGAGGTTTAAAACTCTCAGTAGTGGTAATCTCTCCTTTTTTATATGTATTTGGGGAATAAACCTTTATTCTGTGAGGCCTGGCTTTTATGTCATGTTTTGTCAACAGGTGCAGAATCTGCCAGACAAGAAAAGACAACATTACACTGGTCAGGAACTGTGCCAGAAGAGCACCTGTTGGAAGAAATCACTGAGAGGTTCAGCCCATGAGGCATTGCTGCATATTGAAATTGTTGAACTGTTCTGAGCAGAGACAGAGACCTGCATCATAACCAGGTTGCTCCAGAGCCAGGTAAGGAGCCTGCTAGCCCTTATCTGTTGAGGTAGATTGGGGAACAGGGAGGACATGAGACATGTTCCCTGAGTACTTAGTGCTCTCAATCCAGAGGGGAGTTGGACCGTGGGGGTCACTCCTGGGGTGTGGGCTCCTTGGAAATGGGAAGCCACTGAGTAGTGCTCTTGTAACTGAGAGTGGAGCAAAAAGGGCTGTGTCCTGAGAGGTGTGAGCCAGAAGGGTTGTATCTGGAGAAGTGTAAGCCAGAAGGGCTCTGCTGCTGCAGAACATCTGAGGGAATCTGAAGTGCTTTATCAGCAGGCTACTGGGCCCTGTTCCAGGCTGCTGCTCACTCTATTGATCTGTGCTCTCCCCGCCTCAACTGAACTGCTGCAACTGTGGGTCAAGCGAGTGCTGGCATTGCTGCCTAGGGTCTTCTATGCTTTTTCCATTTTTGATTACAAATATTACATTTAGATTACAAGCTGGGTTGCAAGCATTGCCCCATTGAATTTTTAAGTTCTTTAAATTGTGCTAGCACACTATGGCCTGTTGGGGAATTAAATTGGGGAAGCAAGATCACTGGCTTTCCCAGAGGTGATACCAGTACCAAGGGCCAGCACAGTCAGGAACAAAAGAATAGAGGAATTCAATGACTGGCTGAGGAATTGGTGTAGGGAGGAAGGGTTCGACTGCATTGGGGACTTGAGGGAGACCTGGTCAAATAAAACACTCTTTTTGCCTGACGGGCTACACATCAGTAGAGAGGGTTCAAGGGTACTCAGGGACAAACTGGAAGGGTACATAACCAATAAACTGAATTTAAATTACTGAGGGGACTGGCAGACCTTTAGGAACAAGCCTCTGGGAGGAGGTCAATGGACCTCCACTCATACCAGTAGAAGAGGGCTAGAGCGTGGAGGTGGAGAGAAGCAATTAGCAAAGGAGGCGGGGAGTGACGGAAGGCACAGAGGGGAAAAACAGGAAAGCAGAAGACAGGAAAGAGAAGGAGGATCAGATTCTAGGTGGAAGGTTGTGTCTCTGAACATGCAAAATCTTAGAAACACAATGGACAACCTGCAGGCACTATAAGCAGATGGGAAGGTGAACATAGCAGCAGCAGTCAAGACTTGGGCCACACCACACCATGACTGGGACCTCTTGATCTCTGGATATAAACTATACAGGAGGAACATGGTGGTAGGGAAAGGGGGGGTGATATATATTAAGAAGAGTGTAACATGCATGAGGGAGGAGTCTGAGGAGGGGAGAGTGAAATCATTGTCAGTTCAGTTGCAGTCCAAAAGAGGGAGAAAGGTGATGTTGGGGATGGTTTACAGACCACCCAATAAGGAAGAGGACAGGGACAGGAACTGAGCTTGCATATACTGGAAGTTGTAAGGAAAGGAGAGGTGGTAATAGTGGGGGACTTCAACCTGCCCATGGTAGACTGGAGTGTACCATTCATAACATGTGTCAGCTGTCAGGTTATCCGAGAAGGGTTGCAGAGTGGGTTCCCCTGGGAGGGGCAATCCTTGATCTAGTGCTCATGAATGGGGAGCGTGTACAAGAAATAACAGTCAACGAGCCCCTGGGTGGAAGTGGCCATCATACAGTGTGGTTCCAGTTGGATAAGGACAGTGAAAATATCCCCACTAAGACCAAAATCCTGTATTTAGGTGTGAGGACTTCATGAAGATGGGTGAGGTGTTAAGGAAGCACCTGGCAGGCATGAGAACAGACATGGGGTGAACCAAAAGTGGTTCATCATTAAGGATGGAATAATGGTTGCCACAGAGAAGTGCATTAGGCTCAAGGAGAAGAACCCAAGGGCCAAAGCACCGAACTAGTTCAGTTCTGTGGTCACCCAGGTAGCAAGGGACAAGAGATTAGCCTACAGGGAATTCAGAAAGACCAAGAGAGAGGTGGATAGGGAGAATTGCCTAGGGTTGGCTAGTGTGGCAAGTAAGTTAGTCCAGTGGGCTAAGGCACAGAATGGACTGCAGATTGCTGAGGGAATTAATAATGGGAGAAGGTCTTTTGTTTTTCCATATTAGAAAGAAAAGAAGTAGAAGGACATGATCGTTAGGCTTTGTAAAGGAGATGAGTGGGTGGCGCAGAACAGGGGAAAAACAGATGCATTAAATGGATACAGTAGAGCCCACTAAAGTGTACAGCCTTGAGATAAGAACAATGGCCCATATGCACTAGTGTGCAGAGTGGCTACACACCACATATCTGTGGCATGTAGCCACTCCACACCCATTTTGCTCCCATGCAGCAGTCATCACTATGGGCACACAGCCCCTTGGCACCCAATTCCTCGTCCCCACAGACAACAACATACCAGAGGCAGGTGGGGGTGTGTTGGGGGTGTGCCTGCACTCCACATCATTCACAGAGGTGTGGAGTGCTGGGCACAGGGGAGCACCTTAGACTGGATAACACCTAGCCATAAGGGATACGTGACCCCCCAGGATGCCACCACCAGCAGCTGTGCTGACATGGGGGCATTGCAGACCCCCCACATGCTGCCCCAGCCCATGGATCTTCATGGAGGGCTGGAGGTGGCCAACTGGGCACCCTCCTGCCCCGGGCTTGTGCCACACATAACACCCTCCAATGCATTCCTTGCCAGGCACCTGCAAGTGATTAATTTGTGGACTGGGTCTGGACATTCCATTGGATGTACACCTGGTCTGCAGAAATGTTCTCTGCCTGTCTGTGCACCGGGGGGGCAGGGCCATGGACAAGTGGAGTCCGGTAGTGACTACTGGCCAGTGAGCACCTGTCCACAGATGCAGAACTCCACGGGCGGGTAACGTGCCTCCAGTGCATATTACCCACCCATATGTGAACTGGGCTCAATATGTGCACTTAATCAGGCTGTGAGGAAGCACATTAGTGAGCCAGTGTTCTGCAGAGTTCGCATCTGCATCTTTTTCTCACTGTGACATTTTTTGTTCACAATGCCATAGTGGTCTTTTCAGTGGCATAGCCATCCACTTGTGGCCATGAATGGTATACCTAACATATCAACAAGCTGCTGTGCTTTTTGTAGGAGGATGGGACTGCTGATGGGACATCTATTTTTTTTATTTTTTTGGCCAAATGAGTGCGCACTGGGATTTGGTGCCTAGAAACTACACACCTGGATTTCCAAAAAAAGTTTCCAGCACACACAAACCACCAAAATGGGATGCATCAAGTAAAATTCAAGTCATGGATAAGATATTTAATCCATATTTTAATAAGTTAATAAACTTCCAAGCTCATAACAGGCATAAATGATGGGACATCTACTGCATGGTTGGCTGTGAACCATCTAAGGAGTGCAGCTTTTACTGACTCACTTTTGCCAGTCCTTTTGCTTTCCAAGTAAGATTCTCCTCAGACTCCCACTCTGACATAGGCCACTCCCTCACAGCACAAATCTTAGAGACTGTAGAAATGTCAATGCCGTATTCATTGGCAACATCAACCCACTTTACATTTGACTCTGACAGCTTCTGTAAAACTGAAACTTTTTGCTTGAGGGTAAGGATGTTCTTGTGAGCTTTGTCCATTGCACTCAGTTATCTCAGTTATGTTACTGCTTCTTGTGTGACTGCAGCTGGTCAGGACTGCTTTTATATATTTTTAATTCAGTTCAATTATTCAATTACATTAGCAATTAAACTTTCAATTACAGTACTCAATAATAATTTAGTGTATTAACTAAAAGGGAAAAGAGGATGAAAAAAGCCAAATGTGCACTTAGATGGTATGCAGAACTATATTCACTATGTATGCTAGGCTGTACAAATGTGCACCAAACTGAAATGTGCACTTATGTGTTGTACATTAAAATGGATTATTTAACATTTAAGGTACAGTACAGGAAAAAAACTGGCTAAAAGAAAACAGTGCACTTAAGTGGACTACAGACTTATCCGATGTGCACTTAAGTGGGCTGCACTGCATTTCTCTTCCATCTTCACCAGAGAGAGAGATTTATTTATTTATTTATTTATTGAAAATGTTTCACCAGGAGAGGCACACTGAGCAAAAAAGATACTCATCTCACGGTGCAACCTGGGGGGGGTACATGGGAGGAGTATACATAAAACAATCAATAGGTTGAACTTAGAGTCAAACAATTCAAACAATTGTTACACAGTTAAATGTGGCTATACAAACTTGTTACATGAGGAGACACTACATACATGTGCCACAAGGAGGGTGGCATAACATAATTGATTACACATCTAGAACTATACATGATTATATAAGTGTCTATATCTAGAGATTGATTTGAAGTATGATGCACCAAGTTGGCACAGAGAAATGGAAACCTGAGCTTGGGGCCAGGGAGAGGTGACAGGTCTGGGTAGTAAACACAGGGAAAGATGAGGGGGTTGACTTAGGGAAGACATTGACGGAAATAAGGGAAGAGCAGAAGTGTCATGACATGGTAAGTGCATGTGTTGTTAGGGCAATGTATAAGCCAGTCATTTGGGTGAAGGCCAAGCCGCTGGTCAGGCACATAAGGAGGAGGGGATCAAGGGGGGGAGAGTCAGCCAGGGAGGGGAGGTCAGGGGCAGGTACAATTGGGTGCGAAGAAGTTAGTAAGGGCAGAGGATAGAAAGTGCTTGGAGGAGGAACGGCGGATTTGGGCTGGCAGGTCATTCCAGAGCCTAGGGAGGAGGTAAGAGAAAGCTGATTGGCCTGCGGAGGTCCTTCAGTGAGGGATTGCTAATAGCCTGGAGTCAGTAGACCTGTGGGCATGTCCGGGGGTTGGAGGAGAAGATGGGGGAGACGAGGTAGGGTGGAAGGGAACTGAGCCAGAAGTTAGAAACAAATTTAGCACTATGCAGTAGGCACCAGTTGCTCAGGGATGGAAGGGCCAGTGAATGGAAGAGCTCGCAGTGATCGGTGTGGAGGGGGCATTGAGGGCGAAGTGGCAGAAAGCATTGAAGAGGGAGTCCAGTCTGGATAACGTGGACTTGGAGGCAGAGCTGTAGACAACATTGCAGTAATCGAAGGAAGGTAGGATCATTTTCTGGACTATTTCGCGTCTCACAGGAAGTGGGAGACTAGTGTGGTTTCTATAGAGGATGCCGAGCTTAGGGTGCAGTTTCGATAGGATGGCATCCACATGTGTGGAAAAGGAGAGGTGGTGATCAAGCTAAACCACCAGGTACCTAAAGGAGGGCACATCTTCAAGGATGGTGTTATTTAGGGTATGGAAGATCAGAGGGGATGTAAGTCTGGATAGTCTCTGTCTAGTGCCAAAAGACATAGAGACTGTTTTCTTGGCATTTAGGGAGAGTTGGTTGGAGCTGAACCAGTGTTGTACTTTGTTGAAGTCAGTCTGAAGATTAGAGGTGACTTCTTCATAGGTACGGCCGGAAGTAAAGAGGACCGTGACATTAGCGTACATGTGTATTGAGGTAGTGGAGCAAGCCTTTAGCAGATCATTTGGTAGGATGGAGAAGAGAATGGGCCAAGGACTGAGCCCTGGGGAATGCCGGTGGTAATAGGGAGCGGGGGGAGGTGCAGTCAGTCATTTTTTGTAGACTGGGTTCTATTTTGTAGGTAGGCACTGAACCACTGTGGCTGATGTTGATAGCCCAGCACCTGATATGCAGGACAGTAGGAGGAGTGAGATACTGTATCGAAAGCTTTGGCTAGGTCGATGAAAATAGTGGCAGTAATTTGCCCTTTGTCCATCCCAGAGAGGATGGAGTCCATGAGTCTTAGGAGGGAGATGGTGGTAGAGTGTTTTTTTCTAAAACCGGACTGGAATGGAGTGAAGAAGTTAGTTTCAGAGAGAAAGTGGGAGAGTTGTGATAGCACTAGGTGTTCCTGGAGTTTGGCGAGAGTTGGGAGGAGGGAGATGGGGTGGTAATTAGCAGCGGAGGTAGGGTCACCTCCTTTTGATAGTGGTAGGACAGTGGCATGTTTCCACTCTGTGGGGAGTGACTCAGTGGTGAATGAAAGATTTAATAGGGCAGGGAGGGGAGTAGCGATGGCCGAGGCAGATAGAAGGAGGAGTTTATTGTCGAGGCCGTCTGGAGATTTACCTTTGGTGGGATTCAGGGAGTGAAGGGCATCTAAGGTTTCGATGGGGGAAATGTGTCTGAAAGAGAAAGGGTTCTGGCCAGGCAGTAGGGTGGTAGCTGTCTGGGGAGTGGGTGGGGTTACAGGAGGAAGGGAGTCCAGGAGGGTAGTAGCACAAGTAGAGAAGTAGAAATTGAACTCGGAGAGTACCGTCAGGGGTCAGAGAGTAGAGTCCCTTGGGTGAGAAGGAGGGGGAGATATGTTGTTGGGGGGGGAAAAGGAGTTGATGACTTTCCAGAATTTAGAAGGCCTCCCAAGATTTGTGTTTAGGGTGTTGTCAAAATATTCAGCCTTTGCTAAGCGGATGACCTTTGTGCACTTATTTCAGAGAATGTAGTAGGTGACATTGTCACCTGATAGGAGCGTGGATTTGTAAATAAGCCACGCCCTGTCGTGGGCTTGTTGGTAAGCTATCAGCTCTGATGATATCCAGGGAAGGTGAGACCCTTGGACCCTAGCAAGGTAAAGGGGGCATGTATGTCCCAGGTGCTAAGGGAGGTGTTCCAGAAGTGCGTAAAGGTAGCCTCCATGTTAGAGCATCTTAGGATTGGGTCCCAGTTAGAGTGAGCTAGCTCTTCCAGGAGAGAGGAGATGTTTAGGGATTTATATGACCATTGGAATATAAATTTGGGAGGGGATTTAACTTGGTGGATTTTGTGGACCAAGTAGGTTAGGTGGTGATCACTAATGGAGTCTGGAAGGAGGTCAGAGCTGATGATGCGGTGTGGATGGGAGGTAAGCACCCAGTCAAGAAGGGAGTGGTTTCCGAACTTATGGTTTGACCGTGTCAGTTCCAGAATGGTTTGGGTAAGGTTGAGAGCAGATATCTCAGTTCGGGTTTTGTTAAAAGTGGATGATGGCCAGTTTTGGTTAAAGTCACCCATGACATATAGTTCACCCGACTGGGCAAGAGACATCAGTTGACTCAGAAGGTCAGTGACTGTTGTGGCTGGGATGCCAGGGCAGCAATAAATACCAGCCACAAAGATGAGAAGTGAGGAAGGAGGGACCAATTTCAGCATAAGCAGTTCATAGGTCCTGGGTTCAGCTTTTGAGAGAGTGACAGAAACATGTAGGGCTGAGATGGTGTAGATAGCCACCCCTCCACCTCTGGTGGGTCGGTCTTGCCATGTGATAGTGAACCCTGGAATAGTGATGGCTGGGTTTGGGAGGTTTGGGTTTAGCCAGGTCTCAGATAAGATGATTATGTCAGAGGCATGGTGGGCAGCTAGAACCTAGAGCTGATTGAGCTTGGGGGATAGGCTACGAATGTTTAGAAGGAGTAGACGTAGTCCCCGGGAAGGGAGCCAGAGTGAGTGTCGGTGGTGGCCTTGGCTGAGGGGTTAGACATGGGGTAGCTGTGACTAGGGGCTGGTGTTAGGCTGGGATTAGGGTGTATATCCCCTGCAGCCAGCAGTAATAGTGCAAGGATTAATAGCTGATGAAGTATGTGAAGGCACTGAGATTTTGGAAACCGCCGCTTAAGGGAGGCAGTAGGGCAAGTGGTGTGGAGAAAGTGGGACCTGCTTTGGTAGAGGGAGACCAGGAGGCAGTCATAGGAATACAGCGAGTTGGTGGGGCTCATAGGGAAACAGAACCAGTTGGTATCTGGGAGAGATGCTGTGGACATTTGTGGGGCATTTGTAGGATGAGTCAGTTCAGCAGAGAGGGGGGACGCGGGGTAGCAACTTAAAGAGGGTGTTAAAAGGGGTAGGAAAAATAGGATGGAGGAGATCAAAAATAAATATCTTACTGATTGTTCCATTATTGCCAAGTGTACTGGAGGCACAGATAGGGAGTGTAGAGAGGTTCACACTACAATGAGGCAGTGTGGGGAGAGGGAGAAGAGGAGTGGTCACAAGAAGCACTAGGAAGATAGCTGGGGGAGAAGAGGGGAAGGATAGTACTTGTTTGGAAAGGGATTGGAGCAGGTAGAAAGGGGCGGGGCAAGTAGCATATTTAATAGGTGGCCTGGGAGGGGGTGGTGGGGGCAGGACAAAAATAGCTATGTAGAAAGGTAAGAAGAGAATTAGTCCCAGGCTAGCGGCTGCTCCAGTAATCCACTTGGAGGGCTCCACGGGTAGGGTAGCAGCTTGGCTGGCTCGGCTGGAAAGGTGCCCCAATCAGCTGCAGAGGGCTGAGCTCCAGTCCAATCAGGGGCTGCCAAAAAGGTAGGCTCACCAATCGGGGAGGTGCTAATAGTTGGGCTGCTGTGAAAGTTTAGCGGTAGTTGCCTTAGTGGGCGCTGGGAGGCAGAACCAGGAGGGTGGGAGGAAAGAGTCGATGTATTCTGCGGCAGCAGTGTTGATGCCGCTGGGATCCGTGGGCACCACTAGGGGAGTGAGAGGAATCTTAGGTGGGTGCCGGGAGGCAGGACCAGGAGGGTGGGAGGAAAGAGTCAATGTGTTCAGCAGCAGTGCTGATGCCACTGGGATCAGTGGGCGCTGCTCGGGGCATGAGAGCAAGACATACCAGTGCCTACGGGGGGGAGAAGAGGAGCTGGGGGGAGCACAGATGGGGTGGTAGATGAGGATAGAGTGAATGAAGGGCTGCTATCATTGAGGGTTGACAAATAACCAGTACCAGACAGCATACACTCAAGGCTGCTGAGGGAACTGGAAGAGGAGCTTGTGAGCTAGTGGCAGACCTGTTCGTTGTTCACTGGAATCAGGTTTGGCACCACAGGACTGGAGAATCGCACATGTGGTACCCCTCCATAACAGCGGCCCCAAGGATAACCTAGGGAATTACAAACCAATCAGTTTGACCTCAATCGTGTACAAGCCCATGTAGTCCATACCTAAGGAAAGATTGGTAGAGAATCTAGAACAGTATGGTCTTAAAGATGGGAGGCAGCATGGGTTTATGGGAGGGAGATCATGTCAAACAAATCTGACTGACTTCTTTGACTGGTTCACTAAGACAATAGACAGGGGCCAAGCAGTATACATCCTTTATCTGGACTTCAGCAATGCATGTGACTCTGTAGAAAGATAGAAACATACAATTTGATGGCAGATAAGGACCGCATTGCCCACCTAGTCTGCCCATTTTCCTACCTAACAGATAAGCTGCAGATCCTAATTAACCAACAGCTTACTTCCTCCTACCCCCCACTAGGACTGCCTTATGTCTGTCCCATGCATTCTTGAATTCCCCCACTGTTCTTGACTCCACGACCTCCTCAGGGAGTCTGTTCCATGCATCCACAACCCTCTCTGTGAAAAAATACTTCTTCACATTACCTCTGAGCCATCCCCCCTCTATCTTCAAATTGTGCCCCCTTGTTCTTGCACATCTCTTTTTCTGAAAGATGCCACCCTCTTGGACTTTGTTGATTCCCTTGAGGTACTTGAAAGTTTCTATCATGTCCCCCTCTCCCTCCTTTCCTCAAGGGTATACATATTAAGCTCCTTTAGTCTTTCTTCGTATGTCTTCTGGTGCAGAACCTGCACCATTTTGGTTGTCCTCCTCTGGACAGCCTCCACTCTGTCTATATCTTTGCGGAGATGGGGTCTCCAGAACTGCACACAGTACTCCAGATGGGGTCTCACCAACTGTCTGTACAGAGGGACAACAACTTCCTGTTTTCTACTATTGATGCCTCTCCCTATGCATCCCAGTATCCCCCCAGCCTTCCTTACTGCCTTCTCACATTGCTTGCCCACCTTTAGGTCATCTGATATAAATACCCTCAGGTCCCTTTCCATTTTTACTCTTGTCAGTATCTCACCCCCCGTTGTGTACTCTTGCCCTGGGTTTTTGTTTCCCAGGTGCATTACCTTGCACTTCTTCGCATTGAATCTGAGCTGCCATATATTTGACCATTCCTCCAACCTTGCCAAGTCCCTTCTTATCCTTTCCACTCCATCTGGTGTATCAACCCTGTTGCAGATCTTTGTGTCATCTGCAAAGAGACATACTTTCCTTCCAGTTCCTCTGCAATGTCACTTATAAAGACATTAAAAAGGACCGGTCCCAGTACTGAACCCTGCGGTACCCCACTAGTAACCCTCCTTTCTTCTCTGTGGACTCCATTTACTACTACCCTTTGCGTCCTGTTGTCTAGCTAATTTTTTATCCAGGCTACCACCTTGGGACCCACTCCAAGGCTGGCTAACTTGTGTATTAATCTTTTGTGTGGGACTGTATCAAATGCCTTGCTAAAATCTAGGTAAGCTATGTCCACAGGCACTCCCTGGTCTACTACTTTGGTCACCCAGTCAAAGAAATCTATTAGATTCATCTGACATGACCTTCCCATCATGAATCCATGCTGCCTTGGGTCTGTGCCCCACTGGCCTCTAGGTACTCAACAATTATTTCCTTCAGAAGTGATTCCATCATTTTACCTATCACTGAGGTCAAACTAACTGATCTGTAGTTTCCTGCCTCTGTCCTGCTCCCACTTTTGTGAAGAGGAATCACATCCACCTTCCTCCAGTCCTCAGGTACCACCCCATCCTCCCATGATTTGTTAAAGAGAGTAGTCAGCGGTGTCATTAGTTCTACCCTTAGTTCTTTTAGAATTCTTGGGTGAATCCCATCAGGCCCCATTGCTTTGTCCACCTTCAATTTTATTAGTTCTTTCAGAACCCTTTCTTCTGTAAATGGACTGGTATCAACCCTCATCTTCAGAGTGTTTCTCTTGTTTGGTTTAGGTACCTCCCCCTCCTCTTCCTTTGTGAATACTGAGCAGAAATATTCATTCAGTATCCCTGCTTTTTCATTGTCACCCTCTACCCACATTCTCTCCCCTTTATTAAGCCTCAATATCCCTCCTTTGGTCTTTCTTCGCTCCCTAATGCACCTATAAAAGGTCTTATCCTCCTTCTTAACAGAGTTGGCTATCCTTTCCTTGGTTTGGGCCTTTGCTATTCTGACTGCCTTCCCAGCCTCTTTCTGCTTTAACTGATAAAGTTCTCTAGCCTTCTCCTTCTGTGTTTCCTTATATTTCCTGAATGCTATCCTTTTCTCCTTAACCTTCCCTGCCACCTCTTTTGAGAACCATAGCGGTTTTTTCCTTCGTTGTGTTTTGTTGATTTGCTTTACACAAAGGTTTGTTGCCTCTGTGATGGCTGTTTTGATTACTCCCCATTGTTCCTCCCCCTCCTTCTTGCCTGTTTGCTAGTGCTTTTCTGAGGCACTCTCTCATTTCCCAAAGTCAGCCCTCCTAAAGTCCAATACTCTTGCTTTTGTGGCTTGATTGTATGGCTGTGTTTTTAAGTGAACCACACTGTTTGGTGGTCGCTTGTTCCCAGATGGCTACTTCTAAATCTGAGATTCTTTCTCTGTCCCCATTTGAGAATACCAGGTCTAAGATTGCTCCCTCCCGAGTGGGTTCCAATACTAGCTGTCTGAGGCATGCCTGTAGGGCATCAAGAATGACCCTGCTCTTGGATGTGCCTGCAGCAAAGGTGCTCCAGTTAACATCTGGCATATTCAGGTCCCCCATTAACAATATCTCCCCTTTTTCTGCCATTCTAAGGAAGCCTTCTATCATTTCCTTGTCTATTCCCTCCCCCTGAGATGGGGGTCTGTATACAACTCCCATGTGGATTGTGGTGCCATTTCCTGTCTCCAGGGTAACCCAGAGTGTCTCATCTGCTCCCTGTTTACTCTTTAGTTCTGTTGCTTTGATCCCTTCCTTTACATAAAGAGCTACTCCTCCTCCTCTTTTACCCTCCCTGTCCCTCCTGTAGATTGTGTATCCTGGTATGTTGACATCCCAGTCATGGTTCTCTGTGTACCATGTTTCTGTGACTGTCACAATATCCAGGTGACCCTCTTCCATCAAGGCCACTATTTCAGAGAGCTTGTTACACAGACTACGGACATTGGTAGTCATCACCCTCCACATTTTGATGGTCTTACCCCTTTTAGCCCCATTCCTGTCCTTACTGCCTTTGCCTTTTTTTACATTTACTTCTGTTCTGCTCCCTAATGACTTCTCTACCTTGGTGTTTACCTCACTAATTACTGTTGTTTGTGGGGGGAGGCTGGGATTTCCCTGCTCCTTTTAGTGCCTCCCCCCATGACTAGTTTAAATGCTTGCCAATGAAGCATTTAAACCTCTCACCTAGGATACTGGTTCCCCCTCTGGACAGATGCAGACCATCGCACCAGTATAGGTCTGCATCCCTCCAGGTGGCTCCCCAGTCCCCAATGAAGCCAAAACCCTGAGCTCCACACCAGTTTTTCAACCATTCATTGAATTCCCTAGTGAGGAGTACCCTAGCATCACCCTTGCCATAGACAGGCAGCACCTCCGAGAAGGTTACTGTATGCGCTACTTGTCTAAGGCCCCTCCCCAACTCTACAAACTTCTCTTGCACTGCTCTGATCCCATTCCTAGCCAGGTCACTTGTCCCTAGGTGGACAATGACATCCAGCTCCCTCCCTCATGCAGCTGCTCCCACGATCCTAAGGATTCGCTTCCTGTCCCTCCAAGCCATGCTGCCAGGCAGGCACCTTACCTCCCTCTCCCCTTCCTCCTCCATTTCTACCCCCTAATGATTGAGTCCCCCACCAGGAGTTGTTTCCTTCCCCTGTGGGGTCTCATGCCACCCTCCTGTGGGTCTCCTTTGTGAAGGTTCCCAGCATCCTCCTTGGTCTCCACTGCAGGTGCCTCTGTAGAGGAACCACTATCTACCAGAAGAGCAAATGAATTGTGGAGAGGTACAGCTGGAGGGATGCAAATCTGTTCCACCACCCTCTTACTCCCTGAGCCCACCCTGGTCCAGTCTCTCCTCTCCTCTTTCTTGGCAACCTCTGAGGTAGTGGCATTAGCCCTGGTGGTCCCTGGGTGGGGGAGGAGGTTTCACGAATCCTAGCCAGGTCAGCCTGTAGATGGGCAACCTCCTCCCTCAGACCAGAGAGGTGCCTGCAAATAGGGCAGCATCGCAGCCTCCAGAATGTCTCCTGGAACACTGCCACCCCACAACCATTGCACTGCACCACTCCTATCATGTCTTATTTTGTGTCCCCTCTCCTGTTTCTCTGTATGCTTACTCTCTCCTCTCCTTACAACTCTCACCCTTCCTGTTCTGGGACAGTAACTTCTATATTCTTCAGTAGCCTCCTTCTTCCTTGCTCAGTGTCAGACCACCAGCAGCTAGGGGGGGAGAGTGAGCTACTTTTTTCCTTTAGGGTTGACAAAACCAATGTTTCTCTATGATCCTTCCCTTCCTACTGCCAAACAGGAAGTTCCTGTTGACAGTCAAATCCAGTGGCTATAAAAGCAGAACTGGCTTAGGGTTGGTGGGATGGAGGGCAATTAGTAAGAAAAATCTCAACAGACACTGACTCCTGCTAAGATATAAGTGTTAAATTAATAAGAAAAATGTAGCTTGTTTTAGTTAGCTGCTTTCTGCTCTACAAGCAAGGCTAGCAACAGGAAGTTGTAATTTGAGTCACCTGCTTTTATAGTGTCTAAGCCACACCCCCAATTAAGCTCTCTCTCCTCCTACTGGTTTAGCAAAGTAAACTGATACAGAACACTTCCCAGCACAGAACACACACTGACTTTCTTCTTTTCTTTTTTTAAAACCCTAAATAAGACCCCTTCTACTTCTAATAAAGTATCTGTTTGCTTAATCTCAACAGACACTGACTCCTGCTAAGATATAAGTGTTAAATTAATAAGAAAAAGTAGCTTGTTTTAGTTAGCTGCTTTCTGCTCTACAAGCAAGGCTAGCAACAGACCTGTGCCCACAAGAGGTTGATCAGGAAGTTGGCAGATCTTGAGGGTGGGAAGAAGATGACCAGATCAGTAGAAAACTGGCTGAGGAACAGGACCCAATGGGTGGTGAAGGGGGGAGAGTTATCTAGCACCAGAGAAGTCACCAGTCGGGTTCTGCAGGGCTGGGTGCAAGGGACCAGTGTTGTTTGATGTCTTCATCAATGATATTGGGGTGGCATTATGGGTAAAATGTGCCTGTTCACAGACAACAACAAACTCTGTGGGAAGGTGAACATATCCAAAGGATAACAGGATCTACAGGATAATCTGAAAAAGCTTGAGAGCTGGTCTGGGATTTGGCAGCTTGACTTCAATGCCAAGAAATGCAAAGTAATGCACATTTGAGATAAGAATCCCAGGACAGAGTACTACCCAGGAGGGTTCTGGGTATCTGCAAAAGAAGAGGAGAAAGATCTAGGAGTGATGCTCACTAGTGACCTGAAGCTCTCCATGCAGTGTAAGAAATTAGTGGCCAGCTAAAACTAGATGTTGGGATGAGTAGCTTGAGAGATAAGCATTAGGTGAGAGGAGGTAATACTGCCTTTGTTCAGCTCACCTGTGAGGCCACATATGGAGTATAGAGTACAGTACTGTTGCTCAAACCTTAAAAAGGACATTAGTCTGCTGGAGATGGGATAGAGGAGGGAAATTAATAGGACTGTGGGTCAGCAGGATAAAGCATGTGAGGTTAGGTTGGGGTCCATGAATATATACTCCCTGGAGAAGAGAAAGGAAGTGAGGGGACATGATTGAGACCTTCAAGTATTTAAAACATATAAATAGGCTGGACAAGGTGGGGTCTTTTTAAGCTAACTGGCAGCTGAAACATGAGGGGATACTGTCTTAAGCTGGGGGGAGATTTAGAAGGGATATTAGGAAGCACTTCTTCATGGAGAGGGTGGTGTATATTTGGAATGTGCTGTCTAAGGAGGGGGTCACTTTGAAGATGATGGGTAGCTTTAAGACAGCTGGGATAGATATATGGGGAAAGTAAGGGTCATGGGAGGGACTGACTGAAAGGATGGGAGGATTTGATAGGCCAGGCAGGGTCAGTGGTTTAAGTTGTGGATTCGGCAATATCAGCAGAATAGATACACCACATTATCTTATTCTTCTGGATTATTTGTATGTTTGTATGTAAACTGCAAGCCTGCTACTCTTCATCAAGTACACCTAGACTGTAGTGTAATTCCTGGGTTATAGAGCTATGCGGAATATAAAATTCCACTGGTGGAATGCCCGTGGACTTACCATTCCACTATTCTGGAATTACGTCAAATTTTAAATTTCAGTTATTTTGCTATATATTTCAAAGTACAAATCCAAATGATACAAAATTTAACAGGTATACAGGTACTGTGAGCTTTCAAAAGTGTACCAAACTTGAGTCCTATATTGAAAGGGAGCTGAGTTATCGGTGGCCAAACATTTATTCAAAATTTTATTTTTAGTTATTTCCATCTAATTTTAAAAGTTCCTGACCAGATGTTTCCACAATTTCAGGATTTAGTGAAATGGGCAACATGCGTATGTGCTCCAAGTCTTAAGTTTCAAGCTTTAAAGATGGGTGTGCTATAAGCAGTCAAACATTTTTGCCAACATTTACATTTTTGTTATTCGAGTATAATTTTGAAAGCATTTATCAAAATGTTATAATACTTTACAGGTATATAAAATAATACTAAAGTTATATATGTACTTGGTTTCAGAGTTATAGCTCCAAAATGCTAGAGTTATATGCAGATAAAAATGTTAATGAAATTTCTGACAAAAAATAAAATGACAGATTTTGAGCACCTATAATTTGGAGATGATGCATCCTAGTGTTGTGATATTTGGCAAACTGTTAGAGCACTGACTATCAAGTAATCATGACAAACATCAGATCTTCAGCTCAATAGATGACCAAGATATGACCATTTTAATAAATTTCAAAAAATTCAACAAAAATCATATTTGAAAGAATAATTTTACTACTGGTACCAGCTAAAGAGGTACTAGACCTTGTGTAATAAAATTCCTCTTTCTGTGCCCATTGATTGGGCAGGTACTTCCTAGACTGTGTGGAATCTGAAAGGGTGGTAGTGACACACAGTACAGTGACTCCAAAAGGGCATTGCTTGAGGATGGAGTGCTAAGGTGACTGGCAGCTGTCTAATCCCCTTGTTTCCTCCAGTCTCCAGGCCAGCTTCTTAAATAAAAGCACTGTTGATTTTTGTATATGCATCCACTCTGTATAACCTGACTGAAGTGTTTTTTTTTAATTCTATTTTTCTCTCCTACCTGGTCGGCCCTCATTCAGGAGGGTGCCCTAGACCAGTCCCCCAACATCCACGGGGATTTGCCAGCTTTCTTCCTCCATGGCTTCCCTCATGGAGGGGTCATGAGGGGCCTCACTGAAGCACAGATCCAGTTTAGGCTGGCAGCCCAGCTGGTTGACAGCAGGATCTGTGAGCATCCACCATCATCCAGCCGCTGTCACTTCCCCCCCTCTGTTTTTTTTTCCTCCACTGCAGAGGAAGGGCATGCAATGATATCAGTGGTGATGCTGTGCACACTTCCCTGCATGGTACATCAGGCATCTATACCACCTCTGCCCCCATTCTGCAATGTCAGTGTGTCCACCCCCAGCCTCCACTAGGGGCCAAGTTAGTGCTGGCTGCTGAGACATTTCCCTCCCCAGAGGAGGAGAGCAGTCCTGGGATATTCGATCCTCCTCTCCCTGGCCAACCACCAGTGGCCTGAGGTCTCTCCTGAACCGGGGTCACTGGCATGATGGCAGGCGAGTCTGGTGCCTCAGCCCTCTGCACTGCCAAGTTGGCTGACTGAAGTGTTTATTTATGAAGGTAACTATTGTCTTACTGTTCCCCAAGGGGTGGTCCAGTCCAGTACAGGGCGGTGGTAGGTATTACATCCTAGGGGTTGTACTGCACACAATAGCTGGCTATCTTATTCTATCTAGGCTGAGGCACTGGGCTATTTCTTATTTGTTCTGGGATGAACCCCCTACCACAGAAGAACTAACAGACCCATCCCCCTCAACCACGTGGGCCCTGTACAGTCACCAGGCATGAGTGTAAACTCAGACACAGTGACCCAGTTGTTCACATTGTGGCTGGTAATACCAGATGTAGCATCTGCACAAGCAAATGGAAAATCCTACCTATGTAAAAAATAAAAAAAAAATGCTGAAAAATATTCTTTTTTCCAGTGCTGTGATTATTCCCTGCACTGGTGAGTTGTACAAAGAGACTTAGTCCCAGGACCATGCCAAACCCTTTTGAAATCAGACCCTGATGGTGACTACAGAAGCTGATGCACAGTTCAAGAGAAACTGACTGCCAGAGGTGTGTTTTTTTTCTTACAGAATCCACAGGGCTGTCATGTGAATGACTAGGGGGAGACATGCCTCCTCCTCCAAAAAAAATTCTAATCACAGTAGTGCTTTTTGGACCAAGGAAGGCTGTAAACATACAATTTTGGATTCTCCCTAGACTAATTTTTAATTGTGCGTCCCCTCAGAAATTGTCTTAGTATGATGTCCTTGCCTGCCTGGTCTATGGATTTCCCTAGAGTTAGAATGTACAGGTATGTATTGTAGGACCTAAAACCCAAGAGACCGTAATTCAGGTTCATCAGGGGGAACATAGCGAACCCTCAAGTTATGACTGTGTTTTAATATCCCAAATTATAAAATGGCAAGAAACATTCCTGAGTTCTGATTTGTCAGTGTGCTGACCTTTAACAGTCATGGTATCCCAGCAAATCATGCCTATTCAAAAAGCAGCTAAAAAGGTATGCTTTCAACTGCTTTCTTTTTCTTTTTTTTACAAGTAAGTCAATTTATAATTGCAGTAACACACTCCAGGGCATGTGATGTGAGGATAACATCACTACTCAGGTGTTAGATGTACTCACAAACCAAAAACAAGCTCTGCAGTCCTCTGCAAAAATGGCCATGTAAAAATGCTGGATAGGCAGTAAACAATCTATTTGATTTCCAATGCTATAGCATCAACATAAAAGTTGTAACAGCATTTCAATGGCCACAATAAATAATGACCGCTTTCCTGTGTCTGAGTAAACACTCCCCTGCGCTTTGACCAACTACTTGGTCTTCATTAGGGGTGGAGTGTGTTTCACATAATCCTCCTTAAATAGCCACAAAATAAATTACAGAATTAATCAGCACTTAGGGAAACCCTTATCACTACATTGTTTCATGCAGCAAATACTGACAAGTGGCTATGGAGAGATTCAAACTTGCCAGCATCCATTTAACAAATCAACATTAATACAACTGATTCTTGAATCAATTTAATAATATTAACTCATATTTCATTAACCAACTCTTACAAACAAATTATTAATAACTTATTTTAAACTATAATGCAGATTGAAATGTTTAAAAATATATATGTATAGACATGGAAAACTGGGAAAGGCTGGGAAACATGGGGAAGTTTTTTTTTCAATAAACCCAACTATTGTGCTTTCAATCTCATGGTTTACAGTCCAAAATTCCCTTCAATAAAGAATATTCAAACTGTAAAAAATATTTACTTTTAAATCTATGTTTAAATCTCAGCCATAAAACATTTGAACCTCCAAGTTAATGACATTCAAAAACATCATAAGTCCCCCACATAAACACAACCCACAGTATATCCCCATCAAACCTCTCTAACCACATTCACATTAAGTGGCTCTGGTGGGATTCATAATAATTCAGAATAAAGGATACTCAAACTGTAAAAAAAATTTACTTTTAAATCTATATTTAATTCTCAGCCATAAAACATTTGAACATCCAAGTTAATGACATTCAAAAACACCATGGCCCAGATATTCAAACTGCGCTCAAAAGTAGCGCAACAGCAGGAGCAAGCACAAACCAGTTGCGCAAATGCGCAACAGGTGCGATATTCAAACATGGAGCAGAGCAAATTGCGCAAGCAACCAATGTCTCAATATCGCACATACTGCGCCATCGCGCAACCAGGAAGGAGAAGCTGAGCCAAAATGTTGCGCTATGGAGCAACCAGGGAAGCTCAGCTGAGCATTCCAGAGCTGCCATAGCGCAAGCACAGCCCCCAGAGCAATGGAACTGCACATCCAGGGAGGCAGGCTGGGGCCCACCACCAGCCATGCCACACATGGGCACAGGAACACACTGCAGAACCCACACCACACCGGCACACCCCAAGCACAGCATCACTGGAGGTGGGACGGATGATCCACGTGCCCATGGGGACAAGCCAACAAAGCATAGCAGAGCCCTGACACCCCAGCACAACCACTGGCAGGCGGAGAGTGCCACACAGGGGTTGACAACCACAGTGCACATCAGCCCCCGTATGCACAGCACACCTGCACTGTGACCCCAAGACACCACCCATGTTCAGTGACTGGCACTGCAGAAACCATGCAGTCCCCAGCACATGTCAGCCCGTGCAACACAAAGCCTACAAGCCAGACACACCCTGTGCACCCAGCACTGGTGGCAGATGTAAAGACCAACTGAAAGTCACTGCCATGCTGGAGATACCTCCCCATGCACACACACACACACACACACACACACACACACACACACACACACACACACACACACACACACACACACACACACACACACACACACATATACCCAGGACCATACCACCCCAGATGACATGTACACCCCTGAAACTGAGCACCCATAGCCAACTGCAAATCAGAGACCAACACAGTATTCATATCAAAATAGAAATGTATATTTAAATATCGAATAGTAAAGAAACAAAGCAATAACAACTATTTACAAGGGGATGGGTACAAGGTAGGGGTGTTCAAGGGGTAGGGATGAACAACTTGGCGAGGGAAGGCAGGGTGGTAGGGATGGGAGAAGTGGGAAGGGTAGCAGCCGCTATGGCCCAGCTGGCTGCTCATCCTCCACCTGGTCCTGCACCGTCCTGTGCCGCCTCCTCCGAAGGCCATGGCGTCTGATTGATTGGAGGATGGCCTGATTTTCGATCGACACCCGTGTGAGGCCCCGAATATCATGGCGAATCCGCCGGAGAACCTCGAGGCCTAGGAAAATGGGAACACAGTCAATGGCTGTGACTGACCACAACCCTGAACACCACCCAACCTGCAAGTCATAGCCCAATGTCCCGCACCTGTGATGGCATGCACCACCCACAGTGAACATGCACATGGCCATCACAAACAGGCGGCACCAGCTATCGCACCACCGCCCACACACACTGCCCATGTCAATCACAGTACAAACTAGGCTGGCAAGTGATGGCAACGTGGTGCGATGCCAGTTACACAGCTATGTGCCCAGTGCATGCCTGACCACCAGTGACGCATACACAGACGTGCTGTGATACTGCACTGTGATGCATGTCACCTGTGTCATGCCTACATACATGGATACATAGACAGTGTCAGTAGATAAGGGCCTATGGGCCACCCAGTCTGGCCATTTGACCTTGTAAGTTCACTCTGTTTTCCTATAACTCTGTTGCACCTTACCCCTGACCTCCAGAATTCCTGTATGGCTATCCCATGCATTCTTAAATCCTGTGACCAAGTCAGCCCCCACCACTTCCTCTGGCAGGGTGTTCCACTTGTCCACCATCCATTCTGTGAAGAAATTCTTTCTCATGTTTCCTCTGAATCGTCCCCCCTCCAACTTCATCCCATGCCTCTAGTCCTGGAACATCTTTACGCTTAAAAATAGTGTTTTCCTGCACTCTGTTCCCCCTGTAAGATACTTGTATGTCCCCATCATATCCCCCTCTCCCTCCCTCCTCCAGGGAGTACATGTTCAGTTCCTTCAACCTGTCTTCATAGGACTTGTGATGCAATCCATGCACCAGCCGTGTTGCCCTCCTCTAAACCCTCTCTACCCAGTCCATGTCCATACGTAGGTATGGTCTCCAGAACTGTACACTGTACTCCAGTGTGGGGCCTCACTAGTGTCTTGTATAGTGGAATTATGACCTCCCCTTTGGTTGTGTTGTGCATGGCTGGTGGTCTTGCCCCCTCCAGCATGCAATAGCATCCATGAAGTAATGATACTCACACTCCTCCAGCAGTTGGGTCTGCTGCTGCTGCTGCTGCTGCTGCAGTTGGGGCACAACACCCCCTGGCACCGGGGCCCTGGCACGGCCCACCTCACCCTCACCCTGCGCCCTCAAAATCCAGCCTGTGGGAGACATATGTTGAGACAAACATCAGTGTGACTCAAAAGCAGAGTGCCCCCTGCCCCAGTGAGAGTGCCTGCCCACACAGCCATAACCATCCATCGCACAGCTGCACACACTGACACAGCCAACCGTGTCTGAGCCGGCACCTATGCACAGCCACCCAAGCACACACACACCCCTACAGAGAATATAGGTGCATAGATGGTACACTCACCTGGCCTAGGCACTACACCCCGCCTGGCATGCGACCGCAGCCTCAACAAAAGTTCTGGCTCCCTCCAGCGGAGGTCACTGTACCGGTGCCGGCACTGCTCAGCAGACCGGCCCTGTCCAGTGATCTCCACCAGATCAGTGGCCACTTGCTGCCATAGCTGAGTCCTGGCACTGGTGAGGGGCACCTCACCATACAGGCCATCATAGTGTGGCTCAACTAGGGCCACCAGGTTGGCCACTTCAATCTGGCTCCAGGACACCGCCCCTCCTCCTAGCCATGGCACCAACTTTACAGCAGGCAATATGGCGCCCCGCTGCGCCGTAACCCCACGTGGAGTTGTTGCGCAATAGACCACCACAGGCTCCAATCACGCTGTTCGAACAGCGCCGTCACTTCACATGGTGCTGTCACCAGACAGCACAATAGGGACGTACACATGGCATGCCAACAGCGCCAGGGGTCAGAGGGCATACACAAGGTCACGGCAATGACACAAGGCTACGCACAGCACCATCAGATGTATAGGCATCCTGTGCGACTGCCAAGCTGCACACCAGTGCCACAGTGGACTATCGCGCAGTAGTGCCACAGCGCCATATAGTGCCCAGTGCTGTAGCGCCACTGGCACAATGGTGGCCATGGTCTGAATCACCTATCGCGCTCAGCAGGTCTGCAGCGTGATAGACGCATGCGTAAGCTGTCTGGGCATGCGCAATGCAGTGTGGCACACAGCCACAAACCTGCGCCATTGGCTCAGTCGGATCTTCCGTATTGCGCAAAAAGCGCAAATACGTAATATTCAGCCGACATATGCAAATCATGTGATCAGCCATTCAAAGGCACAGTGGCGTGATTAGCATGTCATTAAAGTTGCGCCACACCTCATTTGCATGTGTTGCGCTATAAAAATGCGACAGTGGGTTGTGCTGGCCAGATTTGGTTACTGCAGGTGAGAGGTGAGTTACATGCTGTGTGATGTTCAGGACAATGCTCATGGGCGGAGGATGATAAAGGCTGAGGGGCTGAGCATGAAAGGGCATTAGAAAGGGACAAAGGGCACCCTTTCTATCAGTATCTGCCATGCGGAGAGGAACGTGGGGGGCTTCCGCCCCCCCGGGCCGGCAGCTATGCTCATGGGGAAATGCTGTCGACTGCACAGTGACAGGTGTCCACTTCCACCCATACATATCACCATGACTGACCAGAGCCAAGTTGAGGGTGTGGACGGTGGGCGTAGGAGGAGGCCGAACTTCACCGCGGCAGAGACAGAGGCCCTCTTCCAGGCCTACCTGGAGGATGAGCCACTAGTGAGTGGACGGAGGGGCACCCCTCAGGAACGTGCAGCTGCATGGGAGGGGGTAGCTCGGCGCCAACCTGCACGGAAGCCACCAGCGCTCCATGCAGGAATGCAAGAAGAAGATGGGGACTGACCGCAGGAGGCTGAAGGGAAGGTGGCAGCCTTCAGGGGCGGCGACGCTGCGGCACTGGTGGGGGCCCACCAGTGGTGTGCAGCCTGACCCCTACAGAGGAGACACTGGTGGCGGCCACCCAGCTGAGTGCCATTAACGGGCGTACAGGCGGAGGATTCCAGACAGGTGGAAGCCCATCACTGCACGGTATGACATGGTGGTGTTGTTGGGGGCTGTTGTTCACATGCACTCACATGTACTCTCTTTCTGTTACAGATCCTGTTCGTCTTCAGGAGACGGTGGTGGTGGTGGGTCCAGACAGTGATGCAGACCTGCTGGACGTGGAGGAGGGACCATCCACCTCCGCCACCAGCCTGCAGGCACTGCAGCAGCATGCATGCTGGGCCAACAACTCCGGTGTCAGTGATATGGGTGCAGGGGGTGCACAGCCTGTGTCACAGCAGTCTGGCATGCAGGTATGCCAGCATGCTGTGCCTATGCAATGGCACGCACCTGCACCATTGATGATAGCAGGCCTGCAATGGACAGTGATAGGTGTGTGTCCCATGACGGACACATGGCAGGCCAGCACGTGCCCCTGGGACTTCCTGGTTCACACCTGTGTACCAGCAGGCTGGCACAGTCCCAGGCTGTGCCTGTCAGCACCGGCGGGGCAGCACCGGTGGCTGTGCAGGTGTCTGGCACTGTTGTCAGCATGGAGGTGGAACAGGTGGACCTGAGGGCTTAGCAGTTGGAGGGGCGGCAGCAGCAGTCGCACACCAGGTCTGGGGGTACAGTGTCAAGCAGTGGCACATGTCCACCACCCTTTGATCCGCCCATACCTGGTCCTGGCGAACAGCGCCCACCCTCAAGGGTGCTGTGCACCAGACCGTCCCACACCCTGGGGGTCATGATGCCATTGGGGCACAGTACCCATTGGACGCACACACCCACCTGCTGCAGGACTCGGTACAGCTGCAGGGGTGGGTTGCAAGGTCCGTGGAGGCACTGTCTGTGTCCGTGGAGTGGCATAGCAGGGAGTGTGCTCGGGACCGAGCCGAGCTGGTCCTTATGCGGACAGATGTGACTGCTGCCATTGACAGGCTGACCCAGGCAGTGGTCTCTGTCGTGGATGCATTGGCCACACTGTCAGGTGCCCCTGTACCACACACCCCACACAGTGCACTCTCCACTCCCCATTCCCGGTGTCATGCGACACCAGGCCTGTCAATGCCGGGTTCTGCTGTGGGCATCCCGAGCACCCCTGGTGCAAGTTTGTTTGGCAGGATGCAGACCCCTGTGCGGGCAAGGTCACATTCACAGTGGGACCCCTGGTGGTGCACCAGCGCCACCCGATGTGGCCCCTGCTCAGCCTGCCAGTGCTGCTGAGCCACGGTGGGGCCACCCACGCATCCGTGGTGGCCGTGGGACAGTGCTACCTGACTGAGCTGTCTCCCAGTGCAGGCCCTGTCTGGTGCTGCCCTGTGTGCAATGTGTGTCATGGTGGGCAGTGCACTGCTGGGTGCTCTGCTCACCATGCTGACACACGGACCACCTGCACACTCTCCCAACTGCTGTCCACAGGTGCGTGTGCATGATGATGCCTGCATTGCACTGTACACCAAGGTGCAAGGGTGCCCAGGTCCTGACACACGTACATGGACAGTCCAGGTGGTGGGGGGTGGTTGGTGGTGCTGTGTGTTGGCAATGTCATTTCCGCAGTGCTGTGCTGCTGCCCATGTATGCTGCCTGGTGTGTGTGTGTGTGTGTGTCCATATGAGTGCTCACCCCTCTCTGATGGTGTGTTGGTATGCCTGGAACCTTCAACTCCCCTGACCTTCATGCACGGTGTGTTCCCCCTGTGTGCCTGTGGTTTGCGCATGGACAGTGTTGCCTGCACATGTCCCCTTGACTTACCTGTGTTGGGCGTAGTGCTCTTCTGCAATGGTGTCCCGGTGCAGCTGGGCCTGCCGGGTCAGTCGGGGGTCCCTCCGTCCTAGGGGGGGCTGCTCATCACTAACATCACCGGCGCCACTGGCGTCCCCATCGCTGTCCCCCTCTTGGACCTGTACGGCTATCCCATGGTCTTTGGCCATGTTGTACAGGATGCAACAGGTCAGGAATATCCCACAGGCCTTTTGGGGGCTGTACTGTAGGGCTCCGCCGGAGGTGTCCAGGCATTGGAAGCGTGCCTTGAGCATCCCAAACACCCGCTCTATGATGTTACATGTTGCAGCATGTGCCTCATTGAAGCATAGCTGCGCTGGGGTCGTGGGGCGCCGGTAAGGTGTGAGCAGCCAGGGACAGAGTGGGTATCTGCAGTCACCTGTGTGGAGATAGTGGAGATCAGTGTCATGTCAGGTCCATATTGCCCATATCCTTGTGTGCCACTACCATGGCACCTGTGTCATTCCCACCCTTGCCCAGAGTTTGCATTCCATACATGTGTACTCACCCACTAGATGACCCGTGGGGATGTCCCCACTCTCGAATCGATGGCACAGTGCAGACTGGTGCCATATGAAGGCATCATGTGCTCCACCAGGGTGTGTGGCACAGACATTGATAATGCGCCCAGTGGCATCACACACCACCTGGCAGTTGACACTGGAAAACCCCTTTCGGTTCCGATATGCCTGGCCATCGGGGCCAGGTGGCGTGCAAATGGCCACATGGGTGCAGTCTATGGCCCCTAGCATGCCAGGCATACGTGCTACCCTGTGGAACTCCTGCATGTTTGTTGTACGCTCTGCCGCGGTGCTGGGGAAATGGATGTACTCCGCAGCATGAGGCAGCAGTGCGCTGAGGAATTGGGTGAGGATGCGTGACGTGGCCGACTGTGTAATGCCTGTGGTGTCCCCTGTTGGCCTCTGGAAGGTGCCCGTGGTGAGCAGGCACATGCAGGCTGTCACCTTGGTCTCCATGGACAGAGCGTGACTCCGTCATGAGGGTGCCTGTATCACATCACTGCACAGCTCGCAGAGCCATCTCAGTATTGCCCTGTTCAGGCAGTACCGGCCCACAATCTCGACGTCTGTGTACAGCTCGAAGCTGATGCGGGCACAATACCACCTGTCGGGGGCATACCGCTGACTGGCCCCTCCGCGGCCACGTCCCCCTGCAGCATGGTGTCTCACCCCCTCATTACAGCTTCCATGTGGAAGCTGGCACTGTCCATCTCCCTGGCTTCTGCCCCCCCTGGCTGCTGTTCCTGTGTTACCCCCGCTGCCCCCACTGCTGCTTCCACTGCACCGGGCACCCCCCACTGGCCTCTCTCCTCCTGACCACTGTCCCTGCTCCAGCTCCTGTCTCTCTCTCTCTCTCTCTCTCTCTGTCTCTCTCCCCCAGTTTGCAGCCTGCTAGGGTTCTTGCGCCGCTTCCTTGAACCTTTTTATTTTGCTCAACCGGTATCATGCAACTTCCGGTTGAGCCACTCTTTGCGCATTGGCGCAAGTGTTCGATATCACATTGGCGCACTTTATGCATGGACCCACCCCTTCGGTTCGCGATGCCTTCATTTCCATTGCGCTGTTGCTCAGCATGTTTTCGGTGGCGCAACTGGCCCTTCCGAATATTGCAGAGATGGTGCATTTTGGAGTTGCGCACGCGCAACCCTGTTGCGCATGGCGCAACCCTTTTGAATATCTGGGCCCATAAGTCCCCTCACATAAACACAACCCCCAGTATATCCTTATTAAATGTCTCTAACTATAGTCGCATTAAGTGGCACTGGTGGGATTCAGACCTAATTTTAAGACATTATCAAAATTAAATTTTCTTGTCATGTTTCAATCTGTAAATACTTTTATCATCTAGTACAATCATAATAACTATCTAAACTTAAGAAACATTCATCAAAAAAGAAGAAAACAGAAGAAAAAAGCATCAAGAATTCAAAAGACATCTGAGTACATTAAATGCTAGTTATATGTCTAAAACAGTATTTAACATCTATACTTTTTAATTTTTAACTTCAATAGCATTTATACTGTACAAAAAAGATACCTGAAGGTTCACCACTGAATATCACTTTGTAAAGGAAGCTTGAGCGGTGCATCACACCCATAATCCTTCTTCATTTTCAGGTGGATCCACCAGTCCTGACTTTCTTATGTGGACTATTAAGATGTGGAAAAAAGGAGGAAGAAAGTTGACTTCAATTTGGAACTATAAAATCAAAAATACAAAACAAGTTAATATTTTGAACAGCTGCAATCAAGTTACACATAATCATATTTAGAATCTCCACTTTTTACTTCTTTTAAGGAAGGGTTTAAGATCCCACTCTGTATTTAATCCTTTCAGCTGTAAACTTAATAAAATGAAGATCCAAAAACTCTCTTTTTGAAGCAATAAATTCAGTCTGTCCCCACCCCGAAAGCTACATTTAACTTGTTCAAGAGCATAAATTTGGCTAACTTAATGCTGCTGTCATGACTTTCTGTAAAATGTCTAGCAACAGGTTTGTGGACCATACCCTCTCTAATACTACAGAAATGTTCCCGTATCCTCTGTTTAACTGGACGGATAGTTCTCACTATATATAATAAATTGTATGGGCACCATAATGCATATATAACATAAGTGCTGCTGCAGTTTAAAAAAGGATCTAATATCAACCTTATAATGATATCCATCTAGTTCAAAAGTTTTACCTTGATTACAGTGACCACAAATGTTACACCTACCACATTTATACATGCCAGCCTGTCGCCAGGATAGCCAATGACCACTAATATGTTTTCTTCTGACCGAAACCTGCTATGTACCAACTTATCCTTGTGACTGTCTGCTTTAGAAAATGTAATTCTCGGTTTTGACCCCAGTTCTGTTGCCAGTAAAGGGTCATTTATTAATATAGGCCAGTATTTCATAACCACTGCTCTGATCTATCCTGCATTGTCATTGTATTGCGTAATGAAATATACTGGAAGGTGATAGGGGAGACTTGTGATGTTATATCAGTTTCTAAATCAGAACTGTTGAGAGTTGTTTCTTTCTGTAATGGAGTCTTATTAGATTTTTTTAGATTTTTTTCTTTAGATTTTTTTTAGGGATTAGCAATGAATTCCTCTCAATATTATGTGTTTTAGCAAGTGCTTGAGTCAAAACTGATCTGCTATACCCTATAGCTTCAGATCTATTCATTATTTCAGCAGTCTGAGATTCAAAATCCACATCCATTGAACAGTTCCTGCCTAATCTCAGAAACTGTCCATTGGGAAATGATTTAATCAATGATACTGGATGGAAACTGTCTGCTCTCAAAATGCTGTTTGTTGTAGTTGCCTTCCTAAAATCTTTTGTTTGTACCACATTTTCATCATCAACAAATAAGGTTAAATCTAAGAAGTCAATATGAGAAGGACTGAAGATGTTAGTAAATTTCAAATTCACAGTATTGCAATTATTCAGCCAATCCATAAATATGCCAGTCTCCTCCTGGGTGCCCTTCCATACACACAGTACATCATCTGTATATCTAGTCCAACACACTATTTTATCAAAATATGGATTTTTTGTTCATGAAAATATGGACTCCTGTTCCCAAGCACCCAGGAAGAGATTGGCATATGTTATAGCCATTGCTGTCCCCAATTGCAGTCCACTGTAACTGCAAATAATATTCTCCATTAAACTCAAATAAATTATGCTTTAACACAAAATCCAACACTTGCAGCAAAAAATCTATTTGTATTTCATCTTTCCTGTGATTCTGTTTTAAATACTGTTCACACGCTCTAATCCCATCAGCATGTAATATGCTGGTGTATAGTGGCTCAACATCTATACTTAACCAACAATAATCTTGATCCCAAATAAAACCATTGTACTTCTCTAAAACATGCATAGAAACATAGAAACATAGAATCTGATGGCAGATAAGGACCGCTTGGCCCACCCAGTCTGCCCATTTCCCTACCTAATGGATAAGCTGCAGATCCTAGTTAACCAGCAGCCTACTTCTTCCTACCCCCAACCCCTAGAATTGCCTTATGACTGTCCCATACATGCTTGAATTCCACCACTGTTTTTGACTCCACAACCTCCTCTGGAAGGCCGTCCCATGCATCCACAACCGTCTCTGTGTCCTGAGTATGAGTCAACATCAGATAAACAGTATTGTAAAAAGAAATCAATAAACTGATTTAAATGGTCCATTAATGAATCTATCCCAAGACAACAGGATGCACTGGGGGTTTCTCCAAGCATTTGTGAACCTTTGGCAAGATGTAAATGGTAGGTGTGACTGGATTGTTATTCCATAGGAATTTCAATTCATTTTCAGAAATGTGTCCCAAATCTTTAGCATTTTCCAATAACTGTAATAATTCTTTCTTGTATCCTAAGCTTGGATTAGTACTCAGCTTTTTATACTTAACCTGATCCCGTAGTTGTTCCTGAATAATTTCAATGTACTTAGTGGGGTCCAATAATACCACATTGCCCCCTTTATCTGATGGCTCGATAATTACTTGTGTTTGTGTTAAATCTTTCAAAGCTTCTCTCTCTTTCTTATTAAGGTTCAATCTATGCTGCCCAACATTCGTAACTCCCAATATTTTATTAACCTCATTAAGAATCACTGTCTCATAACTTTTGATTAATGGATTAACAGTGTTGGGACCAAATTCTGATGAGGGTTTAAATAATCTTTTTCTTTGTGATAAAATTTCACCATTATCCAACACCTCCATATCTCCAATTACCTAATGCCCTATATTCTCCTGAAACAGGGACACCAATATATCTAAATCTAAATCATCTGCCACATATGATGTTTCATCATAACCGGTCCCACTTAAATCACCCAATAGGTTCACCATGCTCATATCAATTAATGTTGATTCTGCTTCTTGATCAACCTCTACCCCACCCCCTCACCTGCAATGTTGCCATTAATCCCTTCATTCACTTCATAACCCATAGTAGCAATATGCTTTTTACCAAAATATTCTTTCAAACTAATTTTATGAAATAATTTATGTAGATCCTCTTGTATGTTAAACTTATAAGGTATAGTTGTTAGCACAAAATTTAGTCCTTTTTCCAACATCTTCATTTGTCTGTAGTCAGAATTACCTTAGACAGATTAATTATTTTGAATCCTTTTGCTGCTGCTGTGGAGTTCTCTTTCTATCCCTGCCTTTTCTGCCCCATCTTGTTTTCTTCTTCCTTTCTGGCTTGCTTCTTTCCCTTTTGGATTTTCTGACTGTGTATCTGCTGTATTTTCTGTGCTAAAAAACAATCTTTGCAAGTGCTAGGTGTAGATTCTTCCATGGTTTGAAAGTTGACTTTCTTTTTAACAGACCTTGAATGTCCCCTACTAGAAGATCTACTGTACGATCTATTGTTTCTTGGCCATGAATGGATATTTCCCAGTTTATAATCATTATCGTCCCTTTCTCATTTCCTCTGTTTTTTCTTAATTCATTCCTGTTCATACTTTTCAAGTTTGAGGTCCAAACATTCAGATTGTTTTCTAAAATCTGAATTGCTCTTAAATTTGCTCAGTTTCTCATACAGAGTATTAATTTCCCCACTCAACACTTCATATTTCTCCCCATCTTCAGCAATTATCAGTTCAATAAATATCTTGGAACAGGTTGCCTCTGCCTTTTCCCAATCAGCCTTCCTTTTGAAATTTACTAAACGACAAGATGGAACCTTTGTTAATCTTAAACTTCGAGTTACTTGTCTCTTTTCTAAATATGCCTCAAGGGTTATGATATTATAAGTAACATTGAGATCTTGAATTCTTAACTTCTCCAATGTATTAAATAATTTTACAATGTTTAGTTCTTTATTCTGCTCACCATTTCAAGCCTCCAATGCCAATTCAGTTTCAGTTCCCCCAAGTTTGCTTTTGGCTCTCAATTTTCTGGATGCTAAGTCCAAGAACTTGCCAAAGCCACCTGCATCAATTTGTGAATCTGTACTACTGCCAGCACTTAAATTCTCATCTGATATGCTCCAGGCTATTGTTTCAAAGCCTCAATGTTTATTAAGGTGTGTCTTCGAAGCAGTCAGATGAACTTCACAATTCAAGGTGAATTCTCTACAGCAAATTAATAAATGAAATGAACACGGACAAAATGCGGTCTTAAGCTAAGCAGATGTTACTCTCCCTGGTACTATTAGTGTCCATGTGAGCTGAAGGCTACACAGAAAATAAGCTATATTTATGTGAAACAAGAAAATGCTGTGTGCACTGTCAGGTAACAGGCTGCAGAGCAGGGTAACAAGCCCCTAACTTGCAAACAAACCAAGAACAATCTCTGCACTCCTCTGCAAAAATTACCATGAAAAAATGCTGGATAGGCAGTAAACAATCTATTTTATTTCCAACACTACAGCAGCAACGTAACAGTTGTAACAGCATTTCAATGTTCACAATAAATAATGACCGCTTTCCCGTGTCTGAGTAAACACTCCCCTGCACTTCGACCAACTACTCGGTCTTCATCGGGGGTGGAATGTGTTTCACATAATTCTCATTAACTAGCCACAAAAATCAATTATAGAATTAATCAGCCATTAGGGAAACCCCTATCACTTAAATCTATTTAATAATATTAACTCATGCTAATTTAACCAACTCTTATAAACAAATTATTAATAACTTATTTTAAACAATAATACAAATCAAAATGTGAAAAAAATAAATAAAAATAAGAAAAGATATGGAAAACTGGGAAAAGGCTGGGGAACATTGGGAAGTTTTGGAGCCAATATTATTAAATTGATTTAAGAATCAGTTGTATTAATGTTGATTTGTTAAATGATGCAAGCAACTTTGAATCCCTCCATAGCCAATTGTCAGTATTTGTTGAGAACAGACAGAACACCAGGAGGAAGGAGCTACTGGTATAACTAAAGCTTCTCTACTGGGACTAAGAACTAGAAATCTTGTACTGGACCTTCAATTTAGGGTAAAAAAAACAGTTAATGTGTTTGTCAGAGGTAGTTGAAGTAAATTGCTATCTGTTATCTGTGTTATCTGTGTACTTATCTAGGTGCTTGTCACAGGTGACAGAAGAGAATTATCTGTGAAATTAACTAAGTGTAGAAAGATTTGCAAAGTAGGGGGAGTGGCTTAGCTAGAAGGAGCCAGGTTAAAACCAGATTTAAGCACTGCCCTAGATAGCTTCTGCCAGAGAACAGACAGAACACCAGGAGGAAGGAGCTACTGGTATAACTAAAACTTCTCTACTGGGACTATATTGCCCTCCTTCCCTCCCTTCCACCCCCCACCCTAAACCAGTTCTACTTTTATAGGCACAGGATTTAACTGACAACAGGAACTTCCTGTTTGGGAGCAGGAAATGAGTGATCACAGAGCCACCAAAGACTCACCATCCTAGAAGGGCAAGAGTAGCTCTCCACCCCCCAGCTGCTGGCGGTCTGACTCTGAGCAAGTAAGGAGACTACTGAGAAATATAGGAACTTCTTGTCTTAGAACAGGAAGATCAGGAGCTAAAAGGGCACAGAGGCAGTACGTAAGTAGGGGAAGAAAAAAAAGAAAATAAACAAACAGAGGAAAGAGCAAGTATTCCAAACAACAGTTAGGGGACCAGAAAAAAGACATGATGGGAGTGGTGCAATGCAGTGGCTGTGGAGCAGCAGTCTTCTGGAAGACATTCTGGAGGATGCAGTGTTGTCCCATCTGCAGGCACCTCTCTGGGCTGAGGGAGGAGGTTGCTCATCTCCAGGCTGAGTTGGCCAGGATTTGTGGGACCTCCTCTCCCACCCCAGGGACCATCAGAGTCACTGCCATTGCTTCAGAGGTTGCAAAGAAAGGAAGCGGTTGGACCACAGTGGGCTCAGGGAGGGTGAGGGTGGTGGAACAGAGGTGCATCCCTCCAGTTGTACCGCTCCACAATTTCTATGCCATTCTAGAAAAGTGTGGTTCCTCTATGTAGACACCCACAGTGGAGACCAAGGAGGATGCTGGGAACCTTCACAAAGGAGACCCACAGGAGGGTGACTTGGGACCACACATGGGAAGGAAACAACTCCTGGTGGGGGACTCCATCGTTAGAAAGATAGAACTGGGGGAGGAAGGGGAGAGGGAGGTAAGGTGCCTACCTGGCACCATGGCTTGGAGAAACAGGGAGTGAATCCTCAGGATCACAGGAGCAGCTGTATGGGGAGGGAGCTGGATGTCATTGTCCACCTAGGTACAAATGACCTGGCTAAGAAAGGGATTAGAGCAGTGCAAGAATCATTTGTGGAGATGGGGAGGGGCCTTAGACAAATAGCACACACTGTAACCTTCTTGGAGGTGCTGTCTGTCTATGGCACAGATGAGGCTATGGTGCTCCACACCATGGGATTCAATCAGTGGTTGAAAAACTGGTGCAGAGCTTCATTGGGGACTGGGGGTCCACCTGGATGGATGCAGGCCTATACTGGTGTGATGGTCTGCATCTGTCCAGAAGGGGAACCAGGATCCTAGGTGATAGGTTTAAATACTTCATTGGCAAGCATTTAAACTAGCCAAGGGGGGAGGCACTGGAAAGGAGCAGAAAAATCCTAGCCCCCCCAAAAATCAGGGTACTAGGTGAGGTAGACACCAACATAGAGACGTCAATAGGGAGAAGCATGGGGTAAATGGAGAAAGTGACAAACGCAATAAGGACAGGGATGGGGCAAAAAGGGGTAAGGCCATAAAGAAATGGAGGGTAATGAGTACCAACACCTGTAGTCTGGGCAACAAGCTCCTTGAACTGGTGGCCTTGATGGAAGAGGGATGCCTGGATATCGTAGCAGTCACAGAAACATGATACACAGCGAACCATGACTGGGATGTTAACATACCAGGGTACACAACCTACAGGAGAGACAGGGAGGGCAGAAGAGGGGGGGAGTAGCTTTCTATGTAAGGGAATGGATAAACACAACTGAACAAAAGAGTAAACAGGGAGGAGAGGAGTCACTGCGGGTCATCTTAGAGACTGGAAAAGGCACCACAATCCACACAGGGGTTGTATACAGATCCCCATGTCAGGGGGAGGGAATGGACAAGGATATGATAGAAGGCATGCTTAGGATGGCAGAGAAAGGGGAGATACTGTTGATGGGGGACCTTAAAATGCCAGATGCTAACTGAAGCACCTTTGCTGCAGCCACATCCAAAAGCAGGGCCATTCTTGATGCCCTTCAGGTGGCATGCCTCAGACAGCTAGTTTTGGAACCTTCTCATGAGGGAGCAATCTTAGACCTCGTACTCTCAAATGGGGACAGTGAGAGAATCTCAGATCTAGACGTGGGTAGCCATTTGGGAACAGGTGACAACCAAACAGTATGGTTCACGATAAACTCAGCTACAGAGTCAAGCCATACAAAAGTGAGGGTTCTGGACTTCAGGAGGGCTGACTTTAGCAAGATGGGAGACTGCATTAGAAAATCACTAGCAAACAGGCTAGAAGGAGGGGTGGAGCAACAATGGGGAAATATCAAAACTGCCATCACAGAGGCAACAAGCCTTTGTGTGAAGCAAATAATCAAATCAAAATGAAAGAAAAAGCCACTATGGTTCTCAAAAGAAGTGGTGGTGAAGGTTAGGGAGAAAAAGATAGCATTTAGGAAGTATAAGGAAACACAGAAGGAGCAGGACAGAGAACTGTACCAGTTAAGGCAGAAGAAAGCAAGGAGGGTAGTCAGAATAGCAAAGGCACAAACTGAGGAAAAGACAGCCAACTCAGTTAAGAAGGGGGATAAAACCTTTTATAGGTATATCAGGGAGCGTAGAAAGACAAAGGGAGGGATGGTGAGGCTGAATAGAATGGATGGTGGGTGGGTAGAGAGTAACAATGAAAAAGCAGGGATACTGAATAAATACTTCTGTTCAGTATTCACAAAAGAGGAAGTGGGAGAGGTGCCTAATCCAATTAACAGAAGCACTCTGGAGAGGGGGGTCATTCCCAGTCCTGTCATGGAAGAAAGGGTTCTGAAAGAACTCCTAAAACTGAAGGTGGACAAAGCAATGGGGCCTGATGGAATTCACCCCAGAATTTTAAAAGAATTAAGCAGAGAACTAGTGACACCATTGACTACCCTTTATAACAAATCATGGGAGGATGGTGTGGTACCTGAGGACTGGAAGAAGGCTGATGTGATTAACCTTCACAAAAGTGGGAGCAAGACAGAGGCAGAAAACTACAGACCTGTCAGTTTGACCTCTGTGGTAGGGAAAGTGATGGAATCACTTCTGAAGGAAAGAATTATTGAGTACCTAGAGGCCAGTGGGGCACAGGACCCAAGGCAGCATGGGTTCACAGCAGGAAGGTCATGTCAGATGAATCTAATTGACTTCTTTGACAGGGTGACCAAAGTAGTAGACCAGGGAGGGGCTGTGGACATGGTCTACCTAGACTTTAGCAAGGCATTTGACACAGTCCCACACAAAAGATTAGTAGTCAAATTAACCAGCCTTGGAGTGGGTTCCAGGGTGGTAGCCTGGGTAAAACTTTGGCTGAACAACAGGACACAGAAGGTAATTGTAAATGGAGTCCACTCTGAAGAAAGAGGGGTTACTAGTGGGGTACCACAAGGTTCAGTACTGGGTCCAGTCCTTTTTAATGTCATTATAAGTGACCTTGCAGAGGGACTGGAAGGAAAAGTATGCCTCTTTGCAGATGACACAAAGATCTGCAACAGGGTTGATACACAAGGAGGTGTGGAAAAGATGAGAAGGGACTTGGCAAGGTTGGAGGAATGGTCAGAAGCATGGCAGCTTGGATTCAATGCAAAGAAGTGCAAAGTAGTGCACCTGGGAAACAAAAACCCAGGGGAAGATTACACAATTGGGGGAGGTAGTAACAACAAACAAAATGGAAAGGGACCTGGGGGTAATTATATCAGATGACCTTAAGGTTGGCAAAGCAATGGGAGAAGGCAGTAGGAGGCTGGGGGATACTGGGATGTATAGGGAAAGGCATCACCAGCAGAAAACATGAAGTTGTTATCCCCCTGTACAGACAGTTGGTGAGACCCCATCTGGAGTACTGCATCCAGTTCTGGAGACCCCATCTCTGCAAGGACATAGACAGGATGGAGGCTGTTCAGAGGAGGGCAACTAAAATGGTGCAGGGTCTGGAAGAGAAGCAATATGAGGAGAGGCTAAAAGAGCTTAATATGTATACCCTTGAGGAAAGGAGGGAGAGGGGGGATATGATAGAAATGTTTAAGTACCTCGGTGGAATCAACAAAGTCCAAGAAGGTAGCATCTTTCAGAAAAAGAGATGTACAAGAACAAGGGGACACAATTTGAAGATAGAGGGAGGACGGCTCAGGGGCAATGTGAGGAAATATTTTTTCACAGAGAGGGTGGTGGATGCATGGAACAGCCTTCCCAAGGAGGTTGTGGGGTCTAAAACTGTGGGAGAATTCAAGAATGCATGGGACAGACATAAGGCAATTTTTGTGGGGGGGTAGGAAGAAATAGGCTGTTAAATAGGATCTGCAGCTTATCCTATAGGTAGGGAAATGGGCAGACTAGGTGGGCCAAGCGGTCCTTATCTGCCATCAAAGTCTATGTTTCTATGTTTCTATGTAGTGCTAGGGGTTCCCCTAAGTGCTGATTAATTCTGTAATTGATTTTGTGGCTATTTAAGAAGGATTATGTGAAACACACTCCATCCCTAATGAAGCCCGAGTAGTTTGTCGAAGTGCAGGGGAGTGTTTACTCAGACATAGGAAAGAGGTCATTATTTATTGTGACCATCAAAACATTGATACAACTGTTATGTTGATGCAATAGAATTGAAAATAAAATAGATTGTTTACTGCCTATCCAGCATTTTTTTGTGATCATTTTTGCAGAGGAGTGCGAGCTTGTTCTTGGTTTGTTTGCAAATTAAGGGCTTTCTACAACACTCTGCACCCTGTTACCTGACAGTGCATACAGTATTTTCTTGTTTCACTTAAATATAGCTTTTTTTCTGTGTAGCCATCAGCTCCCATGGACACTAATAGTACCAGGGAGAGTAACATCTGTGTTAGCTTAAGACTGCATTTCTTCCGTGTTCATTTCATTTATTAATTTGCTGAAGAGAATTCACCTTGAATTTTGAAGTTCATTTGACTGCTTCTAATACACACCTTAATAAATATCAAGGCTTTGAAACAATAGCCTGGAGCATGTCAGATGAGAATTTAATTGCTGGCAGTAGTACAGATTTAGAAATTGATTCAAGTGGCTATGGCAAGTTGGCAAACTTAGCATCCAGAAAACTGAGAGCCAAAAGTAAACTTGGAGGAACTGAAACTGAATCGGCATCAGAGACTCGAAATGGTGAGCAGAATGAAAAACAAAACATTGTAAAATTATTTAATACATTGGAGACATTAAGAATTCAAGAACTCAATGTTACTTATAATATCATAACCCTTGAGACATATTTAGAAAGGAACATGTCCCTCAAGGTTTAAGATTAACAAAGGTTCCATCTTGTGGTTTAGTGAATTTCAAAAGGAAAGCTGATTGGGAAAAGACAGCGGCAACCTGTTCCAAGATATTTATTGAACTGATAATTGCAGAAGATGGGGAGAAATATGAAGTGTTGAGAGGGCAGATTAATGCTCTGTATGAGAAACTGAGCAAATTTAAGAGCAATTCGGATTTTAGAAAACTATCTGAACATTTGGACATCAAACTTGAAAAGTATGAACAGGAATTAATTAAGAAAAAACAGAGGAAATTAGAAAGGGATGATGATGATTATAAACTGGGAACTATCTATTCATGGCCAAGGAACAACAAATCATACAGTAGATCTTCTAGCAGGGGACATTCAAGGTCTGTTAAAAAGAAAGTCAACTTTCAAGCCACAGAAGAATCTACACCTAGCACTAGCAAAGATCGTTTTATAGCACAGAAAAATACAGACAATACACAGTCAGAAGATCTGAAAGGGAAAGAAGCAAGGCAGAAAAGAAGAAGAAAACAAGACGGGCAGAAAAGGCAGGGGTTGAAAGAGAACTCCACAGCAGCAGCAAGAAGGATTCAAAATAATTAATCTGTCTAACGTAATTCTGACTGATGGACAAATGAAGATGTTGGAAAAAGGACTAAATTTTGTGCCAACAACTATACCTAATAAGTTTAACATACAAGTAGATCTATATAAATTATTTTGTAAAATTAGGTTGAAAGACTATTTTGGTAAAAAGTGTATTGTTACTTTGGATTATGAAGTGAATGAAGGGATTAATGGCAAAATTGCAGGTGAGGGGGTGGGGTAGAGGTTGCTCAAGAAGCAGAATCAACATTAATTGATATGAGCATGGTGAACCTACTGGGTGATTTAAGTGGGACCGGTTATGATGAAACATCATATGTGGCAGATGATTTAGATTTAGATAATTGGTGTCCCTGTTTCAGGAGAATATAGGGCATAAGGTAATTGGAGATATGGAGGTGTTGGATAATGGTGAACTTTTATCACAGAGAAAAAGATTATTTAAACCCCCATCAGAACGTTGTCCCAACACTATTAATCCATTAATCAAAAGTTATGAGACAGTGGTTCTTAATGAGGTTAATAAAATATTGGGAGTTATGAATGTGGTGCAGCATAAATTGAAAATTAATAAGAAAGAGAGAGAAGCTTTGAAAGATTTAACAAAAACACAAGTAATTATCAAGCCCTTAGTTAAAGGGGGCAATGTGGTATTATTGGACCCCACTAAGTATGTTGAAATTATTCAGGAACAACTACGGGATAAGGTTAAATATAAAAAGCCGAGTACTAATCTAAGCTTAGGATACAAGAAAGAATTATTACAATTATTGGAAAATGCTAAAGATTTCGGACACATTTCTGAAAATGAATTAAAATTCCTATGGAATAACAATCCGGTCACACCTATCATTTACATCTTGCCAGAGGTTCATAAATGCATGCAGAACCCCCCAGGGTGTCCTATAGTCTCGGGGATAGATTCATTAACGGACCATTTAAATCAGTTTATTGATTTATTTTTACAATACTGTTTATCTGATGTTGAATCATACTTAAAGGACACCATGAATGTTTTAGAGAAGCACAATGGTTTTATTTGAGATCAAAATTATTGTTGGTTAAGTATAGATGTTGAGTCACTATACACCAGCATATTACATGCTGATGGGATTAGAACATGTTAACAGTATTTAAAACAGAATCACAGGAAAGATGAAATACAAATAGATTTTTTGCTGCAAGTGTTGGATTTTGTGTTAAAGCATAATTTCTTTGAGTTTGATGGAGAATATTTGCAGTTACAAGGGACTGCAATGGGGGCAGCAATGGCTCCAACATATGCCAATCTCGTCCTGGGTGTGTGGGAACAGGATTCCATATTTTCACAAACACAAAATCCATATTTTGATAAAATAGTGTGTTGGAATAGATATATAGATGATATACTTGTGTGTATGGAAGGGCACCCAGGAGGAGATTGTCATGTTTATGGACTGGCTGAATAATTTCAATACTGTGAATTTGAAATTTACTCACAGCTTCAGCCATTCTCATATTGACTTCATAGATTTAACCTTATTTGTTGATGATGAAAATGTAGTAGAAAAAAATTTTTTAGGACGGCAACTGCAACAAACAGCATTTTGAGAGCAGACAGTTTCCATCCAGTACCATTGATTAAATTGATTCTCAATGGACAATTTCTGAGATCAGGCAGGAACTGTTCAAAGGACGTGGATTTTGAATCTTAGGCTGCTGAAATGATGAATAGATTTGAAGCTAGGGGGTATAGCAAAGCAGTTTTGACTCAAGCACTTGCTAAAGCACGTAATATTGAGAGGAATTAATTGCTAATCCCTTAAAAAACTAAAGAAAATACATCTAAAAAAAAATCTAATAAGGCTCCATTACAGAGAGAAACAACTCCCAACAGTTATGATTTAGAAATCGGTATACCATCACAAGTCTCCCCTGATCCCCCTCCAGTAAATTTCATTACTCAATACAATGACAAAGCAAGACAGATCGGAGCAGTGGTTATGAAATACTGGCCTACATTAATGAATGACCCTTTACTAGCAACAGAACTGGGGTCAAAACTGAGAATTACATTTTCTAAAGCAGTCAGTCACAGGGATAGGTTGATACATAGCAGTTTCAGTCATAAAAACTTATTAGTGGTCATTGGCTACCCCAGCTACCAGCTGGGATGTATAAAATGTGGTAGGTGTAACATTTGTGGTCATTGCAATCAAGGTAAATCTTTTGAACTAGATGGATATGATTATAAGGTTGATATAACATTTTTTTTTAACTGCAGCTGCACCTATGTTATATATGCATTATGGTGCCCATGTAATTTATTATATATACATATTTATTTATTTAAAATTGGTGACCGGGAAAGGCACACTGAGCCGAGGCTCATTTCCAAGTGCGACCCTGGTACAAGTAGTACAAGGTGGAAGACAGAGACATACAGCAAATATCAAATAACAGGTGAATAATACGGTATGGTACATTACATGGAGTTTGGTTGAGAGGTTACACTTTTTGTTTGAACAGCAGAGTGGAAAAAACATTGATTCATTTCTTTTCTAGACAATTTATCTACCTTAAATTCCAAGTGTGTGAGAACTATCCGTCCGGGTAAACAGAGGATGCGGGAACATTTCCGTGATATTAGAATGGGTATTGTTCACAAAGCTGTTGCTAGACATTTTACTGACAGTCATGACAGCAGCATTGAGGGAGCCAAATTCATGGCTCTTGCATAAGTTGAAAGTAGCTTGAGGGGTGGGGACAGACTGAATTTACTGCTTCAAAAAGAGAGTTTTTGGATCTTCACTTTACAACGTTTACAGCCAAAAGGATTAAATACGGAGTGGGATCTTAAACTCTTCCTTAAAAGAAGTAAAAAGTGGAGATTCTAAATATGAATCAATGTAACTTGATTGTAGCTGTTCAAAGTACTGTATTAACTTGTTTTTTTTTGTTATTTTATAGTTCCAAATTGAAGTCAACTTTCTTTCCTCTTTTTTCCACATCATAATAGTCCACATAAGAAAGTCAGGACTGGTGGATCACCGGAAAATGAAGAAGGATTATGGGTGTGATCATTGCCATAGCCTATGCACAGCTCAAGCTTCTTTTATATGATAACAATGTATTGGAAATAAAATGTGGCTATAAATATGTATGATGTTAACAAAGTCTCATTCAGTGGTGAACCTTCAAGTTTGTTTTTTGCACAGTATAAATGCTATTGAAGTTAAAATGAAAAAGTATAGATGTTAAATACTGTTATGGATATATAATAACTAGTATTTAATGTACTCAGATGTCTTTTGAATTCTTGATGTTTTTTCTTGTTTTCTTCTTTTTTGATGAATGTTTCTTAAGTTTAGATAGTTATTATGATTGTGCTAGATAACATAAGTATTTGCAGATCGAAACATGACAAGAAAATTGAATTTTGATAATGTCTAAATATTAGGTCTGAATCCCACCAGAGGCACTTAATGCGACTGTAGTTAGAGACATTTAATAGGGATATACTGGGGGTTGTGTTTATGTGGGGGACTCATGGTGTTTTTGAATGTTATTAACATGGATGTTCAAATGTTTTATGGCTGAGAATTAACTATAGATCTAAAAGTAATTATTTTTTACAGTTTGAGTATCCTTTATTCTGAATTATTCTGAATTCCACCAGTGCCACTTAATGTGACTGTGGTTAGATTGATTTGATGGGGATATACTGTGCGTTGTGTTTATGTGAGGTACTCACAGTGTTTTTGAATGTCATTAACTTGGATGTTCAAATGTTTTATGGCTGAGAATTAAATATAGATTTAAAAGTAAATATTTTTTACAGTTTGAGTATCCTTTATTGAAGGGAATTTCAGACTGTAAACCATGAGATTGAAAGCACAATAGTTGGGTTTATTTGAAAAAACTTCCCCATGTTCACCAGCCTTTCCCAGTTTTCCATATCTTTACACATTTTTATTTATTTTTTTCACATTTTGATCTGTATTATATTTTAAAATAAATTATTAATAATTTGTTTATAAGAGTTGGTTAAATTAATATGAGTTAATATTATTAAATTGATTTAAGAATCAGTTGTATTAATGTTGATTTGTTAAATGGATGCAAGCAAGCTTGAATCCCTCCACAGCCACTTGTCAGTATTTGTTGCATGACACAATGTAGTGCTAGGTGTTTCCCTAAGTGTGGATCAATTCTGTAATTGATTTTGTGGCTTTTTAAGGAGGATTATGTGAAACACACTCCACCCCCTAATAAAGCCTGAATAGTTGGTTGAAGTGCAGGGGAGTGTTTACTCGGACACGAGAAAGCAGTCATTATTTGTTGTGACCATTGAAACGCTGTTACAATTTTTATGTTGATGTTGTAGTGTTGGAAACAAAACAGATTGTTTAGTGCCTATCTAGTGTTTTTTTGTGGTAATTTTAGCAGAGGAATGCAGATCTTGTTCTTGGTTTGTTTGTAAGTTAGGGGCTTGCTACCCCGCTCTGCACCCTGTTACCTGACAGTGCACACAGCATTTTCTTGTTTTGGTTTGACATACTCAGCCTGCAGCCTCATGCCCAGCCACCCAAGGTGTGATGTTATCCCAGTATGACACACACCCTGTCATGCATTATTCCTTAATTGTTTTACAGTTCTACACCACTGTGAGAAAGGAAACACACACAAGTCCCACTAGAAAAATGGAAACCATTGAACCTTGTGTTCTTTTTAGTTTATTCATTGTAACTTTTGCCTGGGAAGAGGATATTCAGCCTGCTGATTTACGGGTGTGACAGGGTGGCACTAAGAGAGAAGTATGGTGAAACTGGCAGTGCAAAATGGAACAAAAGCCAAAGGCATATAACATTGGTAAATAGTAAATTACAAGGCAAATATAGTGCAAATGCAACACATTTAAAATTAGGGCTGTGCAAACCTCTCAAAGTTTGACCACGTGAACCTTGACCATTGAACCAGGTAAAGTTCACCAAAGTTCTCTTACTGTTGGACTAGCTTGCATTGGTTCAGCCATTAAAAAGCATCAAGAAATGGGATATAATGAAATAACATAATTCACAGAGCTGATGAAGTACCCAGAACACCAGAATGATCCAACGGTCTTCACTACTGGGTAATGGTTCAAAAAAAGTGTGTCTGTTCAGTCAGTGATAAACATGGCAGCATGGTTTCACCAGGGGGAGGTCAAGTCAGACCAACCTCATTGAATTTTTTGACTGGGTGACTAAGGAGGTGGATCGGGAGTGGGCAGTGGACATGGTCTATCTGGACTTCAGCAAGGCCTTTGACACTGTGCCACATAGAAGATTATTACACAAACTGGGGAATATGGATGTGAGCAGGACAGTAGTGCAGTAGGTAGGTAACTGGCTGGGCAGCAGGACACAAAGGGTGGTGGTAAATGGCTGTCACTCTACAGAGGGAAGAGTGACCAGTGGGGTACCACAGGGATCGGTCCTATTCAACATCTTCATCAGTGACATTACACAGGACCTAGAAGGCATAATTTTCCTGTTTGCTGATGACACAAAGCTCTGTAATGGAGTATACACACCAGAGGGTGTAGACAGAATGAGAATGGACCTACAGAAACTTGAAGAATGGTCAGGGGTTTGGCAGTTGAAATTCAATGCACAGAAGTGCAAGATAATGCATATGGGGTGCAAAAACCCTGGCACAATATATCAGCTGGGGGGGTGAGGATATAGCATGCACCAAGCAGGAAAGGGATCTTGGGGTTACCATCTCTGATGACCTTAAGGTAGGGAAACAGTGTGACAAGGCAACAGGTAAAGCGAATAGGATGCTGGGGTGCATAGGCAGGGGCATCACCAGCAGGAAAAGGGAGGTCATAATTCCACTATACAAGACACTAGTGAGGCCCCACCTGGAGTACAGTGTACAGTTCTGGAGACCTTACATACATAAGGACATAGACAGGGTAGAAAAGGTTCAGAGGAGGGCAACAAAGATGGTACATGGATTGCATCACAAGTCTTATGAGGACAAGTTGAATGAATTGAATATATATACTCCCTGGAGGAGAGGAGGGAGAGAGGGGATATGATAGAAACATGCAAGTATCTTACAGGGAGGAACAGGGTGCAGGAATACACTATTTTTAAGTGAAAAAGATGTTCCAGGACTAGAAGGCATGGGATGAAGTTGGAGGGAGGATGATTCAGAGGAAACATGAGGAAGAATTTATTCACAGAATGGGTGGTGGAATGTGGAACACCCTGCCAGAGGAAGTGGCGGGGGCTGAAACAATCACGGGATTTAAGAATGCATGAGATAGACATAAAGGAATTCTGGGAGGTCAGGTTTAAGGGGCAACAGACTTCTAGGAAAACATAAAGTAAACTTACAAGCTCAAATGGGCAGACTGGGTGGGCCGTAGGCCCTTATATGCCGACACTGTCTATGTATCTATGGACAATGCTAGTAGTAAACAAACTCTAGCAAGAGCCAATGCGGCTGCAAAATTATGGTTTTGTGGGCCATGAGAAAGTGTAAACTACCAATTTTGCTGTCCCGATCAGTTGATGGCTGGCAGCGATGGGTGAGGAGGACTGTGCCAGATGATGGTAAGGATCTTGGTGGGGGGGATACAGGGTTGTGGGTCCTGCCTGACAGGGTGGGGGGACATTAGCTACCAGGGAACGGGGCTGGGTTTGGACAGTTGCACCAGCATTTGGTGCACATTAGGGTATATGAGATTGCCATTACTGACATTTGCGACTCTGATTGGGACTGGGGTGGGGGGACACTACTTTACAAAAAAATGTGTGTATTTACTGTCATGAGGGATGGGTATTGGGGTTGAGGTGGGAGGACACTACATTACGGAAAAGTGTGTGTATTTACTGTCATGTGAAACCATGATCAGGACTGCCGTGGGGAAGATGACATTGTGACAATGTGTGTATTTACTGTCTTGTGGGACAGTGATTAGGACTGGGGAGGGTGGACACTACATTATGGAAAAGTGTGTGTATTTACTGTTATATGATATTGTGATCGGGGCTGGGGGACACACTACATTACAGAAAAGTGTGTGTATTAATTGTCATGTGGAATGGTGATTGGGGCTGAGGAGGGGGGACACTACATTACAGAAAAGTGTTTGTCTGAACTGTTATGTTGGATGGTGATCAGGGCTTGTGGGGTGGTGGAGGCTGCATTGAAGCATTCAGCTCAGTGCAGGAATGCTAATGAGCCCATAATGGGCATGCATGAGGCCCCTTAGTGCAGAGCATGCTCAATGGGCTCATTTGCATGTGTGGACTGAATATCACCCGTGGGGGACATGGCATATCCTGGTATGCACCACATTCCCCTCTGGGCAGTATTCAGTCCTGCACCCTGGATGCGCAGCACCATGTCTGGTGGCCTCTTGCAGTGTGCCATACATTCAGGGTCCAATATTCATACAGGATGTGTGATCTGTTCCTGTTGCACTTTATGTTTGAATAGCACAACAGAGGTGGCCAGCACAAAATACACTGTATTTGCTCAATGCATCTTTATGTGTGCTCATCCAGCCAGCTCTGACTATGGGGCCTAGTGGATCCTGGCTATGCAATGTTATCCTGAAAATCTGACCCAGAGTAAAAGAACACAGGATAAGAGTAACCTCTCTATAACTGAAGAATCTGTTGAAGCATGCATTATGCCATTAAGTAAGCAATAAGTGATGAAAGGTAGGATTTATGCTGAGGTTACGGGAAGTGTGGTAATCTCAGCACAAATCCAACCCTGATATGTGTTATGTTTTTATAAAAGTAGTTTTTTGTCGCATTGTTGAAAAATTAATTGAAACTTAAAAATGTTTTAATTCCTTTTTCAGTTAAATAATTTTTTCAATGGAAGACTCTCAGTAGAGGGTACTTTAGGATAATTTTCTGTTTGGGTGGTGTAGTGTGCTCTCTTTAGTGTGTAATTGCCAGTTCTAATGTGGTTTTCGTTTGGTTTTACTTTTCTCTACAAAGAAGTTGCAGAGAGCACAGGAAGCACACAACATGCAATGCAGCTAATCAAAACATCATTTTTGTTTTATAAAGCAGTAGCCAACCAGGTCTGCTGTACAAATGGCAGATGGAGGGGCCAGTGACACATTTTTAACATGAATTCTGAACTGTGAAGGTGAGTCAATGAGAAGGGGAGAGAGAGAGAGAGAGAGAGAGAGAGAGAGGGTATTCCCAAAAGAGTGAGCAACAAAAACAAAAACAACCCTGAATAAACTTACCCCAATGATAGTAAAGGATATCAGAGAAAAACAAAGAAATCTTGAATCTTAGGAGAAGAGAGAACTCAATATTTTTGTTTGGCAACAGGCCTTTACCAACAACATTGAAATGTGTCTTATCAGCATCTTTGCTTTTGATATGCACTGAGCACAAATATACAGTATTATATTATGCACAGTATATGAGTTTCCAAGTATTGCATATATCTTCATTTGCAGTTGCATACATAAACCTGCAGTCATATCAATCAGTCTAGTCTGATGTAAACAAATGCATGATAATGTCTTGTAGAAGGAAGTTTAGTTTTGTAATTTTATCAGACAACACCAAGTATTTCAAATGTGCCTGTCCACCAAGAAAGCAATCATTCTGACAATCACCTTTAATTAAGCCTTAATTCAGATTGTCAGTAGAATCTCATACACAGCCAAATAAAAGCTCACCAAACTAACTGGTTCATTAAGACATATAACAGAATCAATTAAGATTCTGAATAGTGTTCTTCTGATTACTATGCAGTCTATTAATTTTCTGTCCATATGTGTTGTAGTTATGCCTAGTTTGTGCTGATATAACCTGTTTTGGATGAAGCACAGAGAAAAGACGCAATGAATGGCAAAAGGTCCAAATAAAAAAAATTAATTTAATGATACCTACAGGAAATTATTGATGTAAATCTGTTTGATCATAATCCAAAAGGCTTTACTGCAGTCATTATTATTTTCTTACAAAACATTTGGCAAAGTTTCTGGACATGCATACTGTAGCAAATGCATCTGGTGATTTTGAATTAACACAGGGAGTTTGTAATGATTTTATTTATATTTAGCTTAGAGAGTTCTGCCCAGTTGTTGGAATGGTATCATAAGACTACGGCTGGGAAAAACTTGATAAGGTTCACATTTACTAACATTCACAACTAGTCTGAATGCTGGGCAGCAAAATTTCTCTTTTTGGGGGTGGGTGGTGTCTAAAGTGTTTTTATAGTAATAACCCCCAAATGGTACTGGGTATCCTCCTGTTCTCAGGGAAGAATTCCAAAGTACAGATCAATAGATCACTGATGCCCCCACATTTAGTAGTGAAAATGTCATCATGCCATTTTGATACTTTGATAAATGTAACTAGCCAGAGCTGTCTCAAAACCATGTCACTATTATCCAAAGAAAAAGTCTGAAGTGTAAAACAATGTTACTGGATGTGGTGAAGGTAGCTCCCCCATCCCACCATGACACACTGCTTTTTTGTACAAATGATCACACACACACACACACACACACACACACACACACACACACACACACACACCAGGCAGTATAGCACAATGGTTTAAGACTCTGAGCTATAAACCTGGAGACATGGGTTTGAATCCCACAGCCCACACTTGCATATTGTGTGACCCTAAGCAAGTCACTCAACTTCTTTGTGCTCCCAGGTCACACCTGTAAACAAGCTTTCAGCTTAGTGTGTCTCTCCTGGTGAAAACAAACAAAAAAAAATGTCAATCTTCCCACTGACCTGCCTTTTTTGAACTTTGCCTTGGAATCGTTTCCTTCTTTCTGCACTCCAGGACTGAGTGCACTGACATTTCTTAAACATAAAAATAAATCATTTAAGAATTCATCTAACTATTTTTTGGGACCCTGTGATCATGGATGCCCACACAAGGTGGGAAAAGAAAAGTTGGATCAGGAGATGTACCCTGTCCATATTTGTTCTTTTCCTTGTAATGCCACACAGCGGTGCTACCATGGATCCCCTGCACAATGACAAGTGTTTAATTCTTTTTCTTGCTGGGGTGGGTGGAAGTGGTGGAAAATTAGAAAGTAGCATTTTAAAATAGCATTGCAGAAGTGGGCAAACAAAGCTGATAACCCCTTTCCCTACTGTTTCTCATAAAAAGGTTCCTGTTTGAAGTTGCAGTAACTTGCTCTGAGAAAACATGCATGACAAATAATTTTAGGTGTCTACCATTTGTCTGGGGGCCCATAAATGGGAAAAGAGACTCTAACACTACAGTGTTTTACCTTCCATGGTGTGTCAGGGCACCAGACTTTATTCACTTTTTTGGACCTTTTGCTGGTTGTTTTTTTCTCAAATAAGAGCTCATTTTGTGTGTTGATGCAAGGCAGTATAGTTTTGATCTTTTTGCACAATGCCTCGGTCCGCAAATTCCCAGACAGTTCAAAGAAATATAACTCAACCCACATCTGTCTGCAAATTTTGTTTTTCCAAAGAAAGAAAATGCTCACCACTTAATGTGTCTTGTGAGAACTACATTTATTTAAAACAATTATAAAGGGAGATGAACTCTCAAAATAAGCTGATTAATTAATCAGTATTTAAATCACGATTAAGTATCATGTTACCAGTTTTGTTCAGGTTGGCTACTATTTGCACAGACACATTTTGTATAACAGAGCTATGTAAAAGGATCATATACCTATGTTTCCTAAGGTTTAGCAGTGGAACTAATATCATGTGACGTACTGTAATTTTAAATGTTTTTGTAATCTTCATCACAGATTATGGTGAGTCTGCCATGTCAAATATAGCCACCGGAGTTATCTGCTCATGTGCAGGAACTTGCCCATGTGCAGTAAGTACCAGCGGTCATGTAGGACACGGCAGACAGTGCCGTGTTCCAGTCACCAAACAAAGCTGTGCTGTAACTCTAAAGAAATGTCAGCTCCTTTTTCTCTACAATCCCAAAATGGCTGCTGGGCTCCACCCACTGCAGCCACAAAAAGAGCATATGGATAACATTGCTCAAAATAAAATGGTTGGTAATTGTAAGGCTTATGTTATGACCACAATATATACTGTAATTACAGAATCCCACAGTGTAGGGTGCTGGTTTCAAAAATTGTGTTTCCATATGGACAGTGCCACACATGAACAAGGCTGCTGGTTATGCCATGGATAAATGTTTTACATACTGGTTTTCTGGGCAATGTTGCCCCCAAATTATTTATTTGATCTGTGTAGACCTGTTAAAAATTCACAAAACGTCAATCTGAAGACGACTGAGTCAAGACAACAGTGCAGGATCACATAGTGTGGGTTACTGGTTCAAAAAATGCCATGCCCACTAGTTTGGGACAGTAGCACATGAGGTGGGCCCTTGAATCATGGTGCAATCTAAAATGGCGATGTGATATGGGTGAAATTCTGAAAAGTGAGGGGGCAGGGAGGGCAACCGGATGTGGTGGGGTGGGTGACCCTAGCGACAGGATGTTGCTATGTGTACATGTGTGTGTGGGGGTGAGTGAGCATGGCCTGGGAGGGGCAGAGGGGATGTAGGGGGTGGCACTGCAGTCAGCTGCCGAGCTGTGCTGTGGCATCTGGGGTTGACCTCTGCTTGCAGTGCTGGGGTTCCGGGTTCAGGTCTGGGTCCGGGTGCTACTGTGCTTTTCTTGTGCCTGGCTCAAAATCTTATTTTTTTTACTTTTGCACCCCCACCCCTCTGGAGTTGAGAATCCTTAAGTAGGAGGGTGTGGGGGAGCTAAGCCCCCTGCATGGGGGAGGTGTGGGGGGGCACAGCCCCCCCACAGAAAGCAAGTATTTTTAGTCCCCAGTGCCATTTTTCTATGCGCCAAGGTTGTCAGGGTGGCAAAATTGTTTTCACTGCCCTGGCATCGCTCTTCTGTGGGTCGCCCTTCCACAGTCACCCACATCACATAAAACCATTTGGGACAGTGCCACACATGGACAAGGCTTCTCATTATGACATGGATCAGTGTTGTACACCCTGCTTCCATGGGCAACATTACCCCAAAATGATTTATTTGGCCTGTGTAGGCTTGTCAAAAATTCACAAAACATTCATCTGAAGAAGACTGAGTGAAGACAAAAGTGCAGCATCACACAGTGTGGGCTACTGGTTCCTAAAATTGTGCACTCATGGAGACAGTACCACACATGGACAAGACTTCCCATTATACCAAGATTAAGTGTTGTACATGCTGGTTTCATGGGCAGCATTGCCCCAGAAGTTATTTATTCAGGCTGTGTAGACCTGACAAAAATTCACAAAACAGTCTGTAGAAGATTGAGTGAAGACACCGGTGCAGCATCGTACATAGTGTGTGTAGGCTACTGTTTCCAAAAGACCAATGGATGCAGAAGCCCTCCCTCTTTACCTCATCATCCTACTCTGCCTTTAATGCAGCTGGAAGTGTAGGAGATTCATCATCCATAAACTGTGGGGAAAAGGGCCTTGGAAAAAATGGCAGGTTAATTTTTGGAAATGTGAGCATTTCTATATTTGGGTAAAAGATCCAGAAAAAAAGAGATGATTTGTTACCTTTTATTGGACCAACATAGATGTTACAAAAGAAAATAGGTGTTTGAGCTTTTGGAATACATAGAATCCTTCATCAGAAAAATACCAGTTGGTTTGGAAGAATATACTTTCTTAATGTCCAGATCATACATTAAAAAACAGATACAAAATTGTTAAAAATCTCATTGGCTTAAACTGCTTTTTAAAAATCAGCACAGAAACATATAAAGACAACAGAGTTCCATCAAAAGAAAAGTATGTCAAGGTCAAATGTCAAGGAATAGATAAGCTTCTTCCCTGAGAACAGCCACAAAACGTACGAAAGCTACATTTGTGCATCTGTGCATACATTAGTAAATGTCTAGGACTGTAAACCACAAGATTAAATAAACTGAAAAACTACATAATAGGTAATGTTAAAAGTCTTCTAAATAAGAAAATGTCTTTGTGTTAGGCAAAAGAGTGGGTTTAAAGGGAAACACCCATCTAGGATTAAATGAATCATTATTGTTACCAATGGAAATCTGCTTTACTTAAGCTATTGACCTAATCTGTAACATCTTTGTGGCCAGAATTATAACCCATTCAGTTGCCCCTCCCTTTATAGCTACAGGCATTATTTTTCTAAATCGCAGGCACAGAAAATGACATCACATCAACACTCCGCCACCACACCCAACCCTTCCCCCACCAAGTATTAATGTGTCATTAAAATCAAACTTAACAAAGTCCCCTAGTAATTGAGATCCTGTATCCTAATATGTTCACTGTTGTATGGGTCAGTAAATAATCAATCTGCTGTATATACAGTAACAGTCCTAGAAATCTGAAACAAAACCTAAGGGAATCAACATCCCCCCCAGGAACACAAATGTATTGATGACTGGTCAGATGGAATCATACATCCATTTTGTATATGAACAAATAGTCATCATACAACATAACCCCATTGCGTCATGTACTAGATGCCAAGAGTTTGTGCACATAAAAGAAACAGGCACAGCACTGACTACCTAGTAAGTGAGACACTGTACCTAAAATGTCAATGCATGAACATGTATTTGTATATAAGCTTTATCCCATACCACCAACTCACAGCCACATCCAATTTTTTTTTGAGAGGTGAGACCAACATAATGATAACCAATTAAAAGGGATTCTATTTTCATTTAGTATTAAATCACGCAAAAAAACACAATGTACAACCATTATACATCCATTCATTGTTCTTGAAGTAGGTGAAAGTTTTAGTGTTTTGTTACATAAAACCTAAATTAGTGTTCATACCATCTCCCACCGTATTGAGAAGTAAAATGAGCTTGATCTTGAAAGCCTGTCTCTGTTGTGTATTTTTGAAATGTCCTTTCAAAACCAGGACTGACATATCTGAGATGAATTGATCAAATTGAGAGAAGTGTTGTCCCGCTGGTTTTTCAGTCATCTTCATTTTAATAGTATGTCTGTTTGAGATCCTTTGGGTGCAGAGAGGTTGTCCTGTCTCTCCAACATCTCTTGCATTGATTGTTTTTTTAAATCCTCTTTCGCCAGCTGTCAAAATCTCCTTTCGCCACTTGATCCTTTTTTGTGAGATGTCAAAATCCTTGTTTGTGAGATCAGGACCAGATGGCCAAAATCTCATGAACAAGGAATTCTCAAAAACCAGGATTTTGACAGCTTGCGAATGGGGATTTACCTCATGAATGGGGACTTTGACACCTCATGAACAAGGAATTTAAAAACTGTCCCAGTGTACTGCTAATAAACAATTTAGTCTTTTGTCTTGAAATTTGCAGGGTACAAATGGGGTGTCCCACAGATGTGAATTATGCTTTTTAGGTGCAAACATTTTCATCAGTTCCATAGCTATGCCATTACGAAGTTAAGATATTTCCCATAGGATAACATCGTGGCACCCGCAGTGTCTTTTGCTGCCCATATCTCAGAAACAATTCAAGATATGGATTTTTTGCTTTAGGTGAACTAAGCATGAATGGAGGTTTCAAAGTCATGATTACAACTGCATTGGAATTTTTTTTCATAGCTGCTATGGTTACTGAGATATTGGCAAATTATTATTACAAGGGTTCCTTTTCAGCCCTATAGGGCTGCTGTATGGCTCCCAAGTTATGTGTAAGTGGGAGCAAAGGGCCCAGAGAGCAAGCACTCCCACATACGCATATCATTATGCAACAATGGGTAGCTTGAACACATACCACTTACATTACACTTTCTCAAAAAGTAAGGAAATTCATTGCAAAAAACTTTGATAATGCATCAGTTAGAGGTGAAGCTACAAAAGTATGGGAATGGGACATTAGGGTTGAGCCCCGAACCTCCCTCACCCTACCAGCCCCCATCCTCCATACACCAACAGGCATAGAGGTGTGCCATGGGGTTGTTAGACGTAGCTCTCACCCCATTCTCTATGCTATACCATGTCAGTCTGTTTACACATGTAATGGGGTGAGAGTTGGGCCTAACAACCCCATGGTACATCCCGATGCCTGTTGGTGCATGGAGGATGGGACATAGGGTGGTGGGGGGTTAGGGGCTCAACCCTAACGTCTCATTTCCATACTTTTGTTGCTTCAACCCTAACTGATGCATTAACAAAGTTTTTTGCAATGAATATATATACATATAGTGGCATTCCCCAGGATGAGTCCCAATTCTGCAGCATTTTGCAGCACTCTGCAGCATGCTGCAGCAGGTCTACCTAACAAAGCAATGTAATTTTAATGGCAATTAATCCTTTTCATCATGCAGGAAAATGTGACACTGCCAGGATGAAGTGAATGCCACAGTTTCCTGCATGACAAAACGGACCAATTGCCATTGAAATTAAATTGCTTAATTCAGGAGGTCTGCTGCAGCTTTAAAAGTGGGTTTCATCCTGGGGATGCCTCTGTATATATATATATATATATATATATATATATCCTATCTATATCTATATAGATATATATATACATATTCATTGCAAAAAACTCTGTTAATGCATCAGTTAGGGTTATTTCCACACCCCACCCCCATGACCACATCCTCAAACCCCTAACTGTGCATCCCCCATCCCCCACACACACATGCAAGCAGTACAAAAGACATCCATCATCATAGTGCAGCAACTGTATGAGTTCTGCAGCCATCAGAGTGCCTTGTGGGTACACACATGTGCTGGGAAACCATGGGAGATAGCCCACAGGTAGCATTTTTCTGTTACAAACATCAATAACAAGATTTAAGCAGATGCCTATATTTCAATTGTTAAGAAATGATGAAGCACACAGTATGTTACCTAGAGACAGCTGTATTGTAAACAAGAGTTTTGATAACCCTAGCAGCAGTCACTGGTTGTTTGAATATTTTTTTTCTGATAGAGTGAGTCAGTCCTAATAAGAAATGGTAATAATAATAAAAGTAATGTTTTGTAGTATAGTTTACAAGCAACATGTGAGAGCAGCAGTTGTAACATTCAAAGCTAACCATAATATGCTGCCAATGAGTATTTGCAGTTAACGCAGCAGTATTACAACATGTGATGGTGCTAGTTTGATACATGAGCAGTATGTGAAAAGTACTATGTATGTGTCAGGTATATCTGTACTGCTACCACATGCCTATGTGGTGGCAGCAATACCGGCAGCGAGCCAATCATTGAATTAAGACAAATAAAAATCAGTATTTAGAACGTTTGTGCAGACTAAGTTTCACTTTATAAAAAAGATATGCCAGCAATAATGTGTCATCATACTGTGCTGGCTGTATAGAGTTAATCATACTGTATGTGTTTTTCATTACATAGTGATATGTGAAAGGAGTACAGTGTCGTAATTATTGTGCTTACAGATGTGACTGACTGGTATAGTGTCTTACAATCGTGCCTGTATCTTGAATGTGTGTATGTGTGGGGGGGAGTGGGGGTGGGGGAAATGCGGAGTTAGGGGTTTGAGGATGGGGTGGTGGGGTTGGATGGTGGGGTGTTAACCATAACACCAAATTTCCAAACTTTTGTCACTGTGGAAACAACCCCAACTGATACATTAACGGAGTTTTTTTTGCAATGAATTTTCCTTCTTTGTGATAAAGTGTGATATGAATAGTAAATGGTATGTATTGGTGGGAGCGTGGGGCCTGAAAGCTACCCAGTTGTGCAAAATGATATGTGTTTGTGGGAGCACGGGCCCTCTGGGACCTGTGCTCCCACTTACACATAAGCATGGAGCCATTCAGTAGCCCTATGGGGCAAGGAACCCATATAACACTAATTTGCCAACATCTCAAGAACTGTAGCATGTAGAAAAAAAAATTCAAGTGTCGTTGTAATCATGAGAGTGAGTATTTCTCATAACATAAGTCAATTGAATCCGTATCTCACGTCGTTTCTGAGATACGGTCACCAAAAGGCACTGCGTGTGCTAACTCTGAGGGCATAATACTGACCTACAGACATTTTTTTTTTTTTTTAGTTTTTGTTGACCTGATAAGTGCACTAGACAATCCTGCCTATTTTCAGGCACGACCCGGGGGGAGGGGGATACAGATGAATGGCAACTGATCTTGAACCAGATTAAGCTGTTGGTGGTATTTTTAATGAATGAGGTGAATTTGGCCAGGACACCGGGGAAATTCCCCTACTCCTTTTGATAAGTGCCATGGGATCGTTAACATCCACCTGAATTACCACCAATCCAGGTAGATGGGACCTCAGTTTAACATCTCATCCGAAAGACGGCACCTCAGAAGTGCAGCACCCCTCTCATGCTGCACTACAGTGTCAGTACTGGGATATTAACCCAAAGTGCCAGATGTGGGAACTGAACCCACAGCCCTCTGATCTCCCAGCCTCAGAGGCGAGTGTGCTACCTACTGAGTCACTGACACTGACATGAACATGAGCAGTTGGAACACTAAAGAGGGTTGCCCAATTAAAAGGGCAGAGCCCATTGTCCTATGGCCCTGCCAAGAAAGTGGAAAGCTCAAGGGAAAGGGGGAGGGGCTAGAGGCATGAGTCACAGAAAGGGGGAGGTATGGATGAGATCACAAAGGGGTGGGCAATGGAGGTGGAGAACAATGAGGTGGCAGCAGGTGAATGGTCAGGGTGAGCTCAAAGGGCAGCACTAGGGGGGCAGTTAAAAAGAAGGGCTGCACAGCAGTGAAGAGCTCACACAATTGCTAATCTGGATGCACATCAGTTGTTGGCAAGATTTTAGAGCCAGTGGGCTTTTTATTGGTATTTGGAATTAAGTCACAGTGAAATCGTATAAGTTACAGTTAAACCTAGTTTTAAAAAAAAAAAAAAAAAGAAAGAAAAAGGAAACCCACGCAAAGAGGGATCACGAGGAGAGAGTTAGGACCACAGTGAGTAGACATCCAAGTGGCCAAAGAAAAGGTAAGGCACATTAAATGGGGAGAGGAGCAGTGGAATGCACCGGTGAAGGGGAGCAAAATGATTGGATGAGGCGCAAAATGTGGAACCGAGCACTGGAAAAGCAAACGGGGCATTTTGAAGAAAAAAAAAGCGTGCTAGCAAGGCTGGGAGAAGCTCAGGCATGGGGGGGGAGACAATGCCTGCTGTAAGCAAGCACCAGAGAAGTGAGAGAAGTGCTGCAGAAGGAAGAAGGATGGCAGGAGGCCGAGTCAGGCCTGGGGGATTGTCTCTGGAGCTGGGTGGTGTTCTGCTAGGCCAGTGGTGAGGAGCCTTGCCGGAACCAGAACAGGAGACACGAAAGGCAAGAAGCCTACAGCGAGGGAGTAACCACAACCAACACAGAGGGGGCTTTCAAATAGGCAGGGGGCCATGCAGCGATGCACAAGGTCAGTGAAGGAGAATGCTGGGGCCTACCACATGGCGATAGCGAGATACAGGGGTTTAGCAAGGGAGTTGGTGGAACACAAGGTTTTGTGGCCTTCACAAGCAGCGAGCAGGTGCTGGGAAGGAGGATTATTTTGGATAACGCGGGTTTGTTTCAGAAGGGGGCCAAGAGAGGGGGAACAAGGTCGGGATTAGGAATCAGATTGAATTTCATTGCTTTGAAGGAGGTTACCAGGCATGGATAAGCAGAAAAGAAAGGGGAAAGGGCGATGGAGGCTGCAGGGACTACCGCGTGGCGAGGGCGATATACATGGGTTGAGGCAGGGGACTGACAAAAATACCAGCATTTGGGGCATTCGTGAGCAGTGAATAGGACTGTGAGAAGGGAGAAGGATTCAGAAGGCAGGGGACAACAGTAGGAGAAGAAGGAGGAGCAAAGGAGACTGCATGGGCCTACAGCATGGCGTTTGGCATGTGACGTCATCGCCACATGGGTAGGAAAGGATACCGGAATCACAGAGATAAGTCGGAATAGGGACACAGGAAAGGGGACAATAAACAGTCACCCCTTCTAGCCATAACGGTCTCCTTTCTGGGTATATTTTGTTTTACAGTATATTTTGTTTTCAGTAGGGGTTGGCCCTTGTTTTCTAGTATTGCCACACAGTGGACAATTAGCTTATTGAAAAGGGCAGATTAATTAAAAATTGCAGAATTTTCAGATGCCATTATATAAAGTCCATTACATATGAAATATTGCTTTACAATAAAAATTGTCTTACAATTACAAAACCAATTAATTCTTCCTAATGCAGCTGGAAAAGTTACCTACCAAGTCATTGTCTAGTTAAAGACCATGCCCCTTTTTGGCCTGATCACAAGCAAAGGATTACTGGGCCATTTTAGCAGGGAAGGCAGTTGCAAGGGTAGCAGGAAAAAGGAGAAGGGCGGATCTGATAGTGTAGGGGGCTGAGGGGGATACAGATGGCCCAGAGCGAGCCTGCTACACCATAAGGGGAAATTGCATTTCCGGACCTGATGGTGATTAGAAGAACAGGTTTAAAGGGTGGGGGGCTGACTAAAAAACAAACTGTGTGTTGACCTGTATGATGTTGTCCATTCTAGATACAGCAGAGCAAGAATGGCACCAAAGAAGGCAAAGCCCAGCAAAGAGGAATGCTACAAAGCAATGATGGACCTGGTGGAGAAAGTGAATCGGTTACTGGAGGTGGCAGAGCCAAACGGAGGGGAGAAGGAGACAAAGCAGAAGGGGAAGATGGGGAAGGGCCTGAAGATGAACAAGAGGGTGCCAACAAGAAGCAGTGTACCGAAACCCAGGACAGTGGTACCGGGACCTAAACCAATGGCCCCTATGAGTCCGCTCCTAGTAACCCGTTCCGAGCTGACCCTGGACAGCATCCCAGACCCAGTGGTAGTACCAGAACCTGAGACACCGAGACTCCATCCGATCCTACCAGAACCAGTTCCGATACCACTGGTGCCACAGATTTTGCTGCCCAGCACACCAGGAGTCCCCCTGCAGGGGCCCGGCACCTCACAGACACATGGAACAGGTAATCAGGTGGTGACTATGGAGAGCAGCATAAAAGAATATGTAGAGCAAATGTTGAAAAGTATGGGGGAGAATGGGATAGGACAACTGGAGAAAGCACTAGGAGAAATAAAAGGAGGAGGGAGTGACAAAGGGAGCATAACGATAGCAGGGAGTCCCGGGATGGGAAGGGAGCTGGGGGCACGAGGGGTGCATTTAGTGGACCATGTCCCCATGGCCATGAAAGAGAAGATATGGAAAGGGGAATATGTGGATATTTTCACATTGGCCAATGTAGACAGTATGGATAAATATGAGGAGAAGGATAGTTTCGAAAAGAAGGACATGTCGGCAGCAGTGGTGTTGTTTGGAAAGGGAGAGGAGGACAAAACATGGATGGGAAAAACCTGGGACATGGCCCATGGGTTTCATTTATTTTGCGGCCATTGTTATTGAGAAGCGGCCAGAACTTGCTACCCTGCTCTTAACCTAGTCCTTCATAATAAAAAATGCTTACAAGAAGGGGGGGCATTGTTGGCTACGATACAATGAGAAGTTTAGGAAGTGAATGGCTAATTTTGGGGATGTGAAGTGGGACTCAAGGCAAATAGACTTGTGGCTTGAAATTTATATGGGCCCCATGGAAAAGGAGATGGAAGGGGAAAAAGAGGCGGGGTGGCTGCAAAGACCTGTTGGGGTTACAACAGGGCCTCCTGCTCATGGCCGAACTGCCACTTCCGGCATGTTTGTTCCAAGTGTGGGGGGCATCACCCAGCATCCAAGTGTAGATACAATTGGGAAAAAGGGTCCGGCAGCCAGGACAGCACATACCAGCCACCCTTTCGGAGCAGTCAGAGCTCCTTTCAGGAGCAGCAATGGGGGAGAGGTAACAGGGGAAGGGGAATGGAGGAGGGGACAGTCCTATCAAACCCAACACCAGGACAAGTGAGAGTTGGTTCAAAGGGGGGTTCCAGCTGGCCCAGACACCCATAAGAATAGAGGGGGTAGAAAGGTGGCTGAGGGGTTACCCAGACCGGGGGGCAGCCAGAAAGTTGCAGGCAGGCTTTCATACAGGCTTTGGCCTGCATTTTCGGGGGTGTAGGAAATGGAAGAAGGCAAAAAAACTCAAATCTGTGCACAGAAAGGAGACAATCCTGGCACTGAAAATTCAAAAAGAGGTGGCAGTGGGGAGGGTGGAAGGCCCGTTTGCCTCCCCTCCATTGCCAAACCTGAGGGTTTCTCCATTGGGACTGGTGCCCAAGAAACAGAAAGGTGAGTACCGAGTAATGCATCACCTATTCTACCCGGAAGGTGAGTCAGTCAATGACGCCATTGGTGAGGAAGATAGCAAGGTTAGCTATGCCACCCTGGAAGACACAGTGTGACTCATTAGACCAAAACAGGAGGCATGGTTGGTGAAAACAGTAATAGAGTCAGCCTTTTGGTTATTGCCGTTCAGGCCGGTGGATTGGGATTTACTAGGCTTCCGGGTGGAGGGGAAGTATTATTTTGACAAGGCCATGCCCATGGGGTGCTCGATAGCATGTGCCACATTCAAGATGTTTAGTACCTGGTTGCAATGGGCTTTCCAGAATCGATATGGGTACCAAACAGTAGTACACTACCTGGATGATTTCCTGTTCATTGGAGAAGGGAGAAAGGAAACTGAGGACATGCTGAGGAATTTTCAGGTGCTATGTCAGGAGGTGGGGGTGCCATTAGAAGAAGACAAGCCTGAGGGACCCAGTCAGACAATAAAGTTCCTAGGGCTGGAGCTGACCATGATACGGGAGCTGTACCAGTTGCCTGACCAAAAGGTTAGGAGGCTGTGGGAGCTGTTGAGGACAGTGGGGGGATGCAGAATGGAACAGTTGCAACAGGTGCAACAACTGTTGGGGCACCTGAACTTTGTGTGTAGAGCCGTTGCACTGGGGTGCACATTTACACAGTGTTTAGCCTGGGCAATGCGGGGGGCTAAGCAGCCTCACCATTGGATAGACCTTAATAAAGGAACCAAGGAGGATATGGCAGTGTGGGAACATTTCCTGCAAGCCTACAATGGGCAAACATTTTGGCAAGATGACTGGCTTTACAATATGGATTTGCAGCTGTATACAGACACAGCTGGGGGTATCAGCATGGGGGGGGTACTTTCAGGGTCAATGGGTTGCAGAACCATGGCTGGAGGGCTGGTCCCGGGAGGGAGTGATGAAAGACATCACCTTTTTGGAATGTTCCCCATATGGGTGGCAATGATAGTCTGGGGAAGGGAGCTTAGGAACCGGCAGGTCACATTTTGGAGTGATGAAAAGGCAGTGGTAGAAGTGCTGAACAGGAGAAGGACGAAGTCGGAAAGAGTGATGAGGGTGTTGGGCAGGATGATGTGGCTGGGCTTGACCCTCAACATGTCCTTAGGGCCAAGCACATCGATGGTGTGGATATTGTGATAACTGATTGCCTCTCCCAATTGCAGATGGACAAATTCAGGACTGTCACACCCGGAGCAGAGGCCAGGCAGACCACCATCCCGATGTACATATGGTCGATTGGACTGGGGTAGCTGAAGTACTGTTCCACAACTACTTGGCCCCCAGAACCCTGAGAGCTTATGAGACCTCTTGGAGGGCTTTTCAGAAATTCCAGGAACAGTACGGCGGACAGGCAAGTGGGGCAGTGATGGGGGAGCAAGTGGCAAGATTTATAGTAATGGGATGGAACCAGAACATGGCGCATGTGACTATGGGGGTACATCTGGCGGTTATAGTGCAGATCTGTACACTAAGGGGCTGGGAGGACCCAACTAAAAGCAACCTGATCTGCAGAATGATGCAGGGTTGGATTCAGAGATCAGATGAGAAACAGGATGACAGAAGGCCAGTCTCTGAGAGTCTGATGGTAAGGTTGATAGGTGTACTACAACACATCTGCAGTTCACGAAGTGAAGCTGTGTTGTTTCAAGCCCTTTACACCACCATATACAGTGGAGTATTTAGGCTGAGTGAAGTAGTGGAGCACAGCAAATGGACAGAAGGGGGGCTGCAGTGGGCAGACATAGAGTGGTCGGGAGAGGCAGTAGGGGTACTGCTAAGGAGGTCAAAGACCAATCAGCAAGGAAAAGGAAGGAGAGTGTGGTTGAGAAAGTACCCCAATGGAACCATTTGCCCAGTAGCGGCACTGCACGTGTACGCAGCAGAATGCCCAAACCAAGGGAATGTCAAGTTGTTCATACATGGGGATGGCAAGACAGTCTCCAGGTACCAGGTAACATCGGTACTGCACAAAGGGCTCAGATTTTTGGGAGAACCAGGGGAAGGTTATTCCTCCCACTCATTCAGGATTGGGGCCACCTCAATGATGGCAGTGCAAGGCAGCAGGCCTGGGGAGATCAAAGAGAAAGGCAGGTGGGCTTCAGGATGTTATAAAACATAGATATGGAAAATACAACAATAACGATTTCTGTTTTGTTTTCCACAGCAGGTGCAAGAAAGATGGTAATGGGGGAGGGGGAGAGGGAGGAAGGGGGTTGGGGCACAGAGGTCATATATTCATCTGTGTGCTTCTGGTTGTGCAGGTTCGACCAGGAGGCTCAAGGCATGGATCTGTGGACACTCGTTTATTCATTGGGCAGAGAAGTGGGCAGCCAGAAGGCAAGGGGGAAAGCAGCTGTATTTGGACAGTGACACAATATGGCTAGTGTGGAAAGGTCATCAAGGGATGAAATGGGCACAGCTGCTGCCAGAGCTCAGGGAAATCAGGAGGGACCACAGGTGGCCCAACATGATCGTGATACATCTTGGGGGCAACAACCTGGGAACAAGGCCCTGGCAGGACATTTTTTATCAGATAAAGCATGATGTGGAAAAAATAAAGGAATGGTGGCCAGGGGTTACTTTGGCCTGGTCTGAGATCATGCCTCTAAGGGTGTGGTGGCAGGCAGAGAGCCATAAGGGAATCGAAAAGGCCAGAAAGCGCATGAATGCACTGGTGGGGAAATCATTCAAGAACATGGGTGGATTAGTCATACCTCATGGGATTCTGGAGTGGGTAGATGAATATTATAGGGGGGATGACATACACCTATTGGGCCTGGGCCCAGCTATGTTTAGTACCGAAATTGCAAATACCATTGAAGTATGGCTAGGGCACAGATGAGGCGGGGTGAGGATAGAAAGGGGGAATGGGGAAGTCCACTGTCCATCACAAGCTGGAGGTGGACTAATGGAAAAAGGGGGAGGGAAGACAAGAAAAAAAGAGAGGAATGAAATAAAACAAAAAGACACAGGGTTGACAAGCAAGCGGCAGAGGCACTGTGTGTATGCTCATGATCCCCTTTCATGACATAAGAGGAAGAGGCTAGGCCCCTTCATGATGTACGTCTGGAGGGCAGAAGAGAAGAAGAAATTGGTAGCATTATGAAGTGAACAAGAATGTGAAGGATATAATGCATGTGAATATAAAGTAAATATAATGGAAGTAAATATAAGGGTAAAGAGATTACAAATGGAAGTCTGGAGATGTACCTGATGTGAACATGTTATTGTGAAATGTTATAGCAGTGACAAATCAGTAACATCATTGCCAAACTGAGCAACCACACACAATATGGTCTGTGTATTTATTGGAGGGGTTCTGGGGACAATTTGCAAATATCTCAGGAACCGTAGAAGATAGAAAAAAAATTAAAATTTCATGGGTTTCATGGCTTTCCAACCTACTTCTGAACTTAGTCTGCCCATTGAGGAGACTAAGAAATTTTGCAATGAAAAGTCCATATTTCAATCCATTTTCGAGATATGGGCCCCGAAAGGTGTCATTGAGCCGCAATGT